>JARYHS010008075.1:78350349-78805100 GCA_031002005.1 Vandiemenella viatica
AACAACAGTGACGGTATTATTGTCGCGGAATGTGACTTGTGTATTGTTGAAGGTTAATGTCAATAGAAACAAAAGACATACATGCCAAATCATAGAAATGTATACAACTATTTTTGTGGGTTGTTTCTGACTTGCAACTAAACAAATGCTTTTGACGGCATATGCGTTAGGCCTTTATTCAAAGAATCTTCAGTGCCCTAGATAAACATATACACACATGTATATACAATGATGTGTTGTTGAACTATTCCTTATTTTGAATCTGTAGCTGTGTCTGTTCTGTGGTGGTATACTTGATTATATGATGTGTGCTATTTCTTCCTGTTTTTGTGTTTTGAACAAGGTATCGTTTGTTAGGTGTATATATTCATTCATAACTTTTTTTTCCATTATGATTGCTTTTTGTATGTGAAGGTTTTCCTGAATTGTCAGCATGTTTTTGTTGTGATTATTAATCTTTAGTATTTGCAATGACTAAAGATTCAAAATAAGGAATGGTTCGAGACAGCACATAATCTTTGGCTCACGACTTTTTGATGCCAACAACAACAAAAACTTTATATACAGTTCGTTGCCGACGAAATTACCTAGAATTCAGCCAACACAAACTTTGGACAGTAATGGTAGTGCGAAACGAGTAGCTGGTATGGAAACACGAACTTGCGCGTGTTAATGGATATATAAAAAGTACCTATTTAATATTTTCAGAAAACTGTACAAAAATCAAACATCATTGTATATATATATCTGTGTATATGTTTTGAAATCATGAAGGAAATAAGAGAGCTGATAAAACATAAAGGGGCTGGTGAAAATAATATTACTACAGATATCTTAAAGATAGCCGGATGTGACATTGTACCCTATCTTGAAATATTATTTAAATTGAGTCTAGACACTTGCTGCGTACCACAGGACTGGAAAAGTGCAATAGTAGTACCGGTACATAAGGGAGGGGTGAGAAATAGAGTTGAGAATTACAGGCCAATCAGTTTGACATCAGTGGCAGGTAAATTAATGGAAATATTGATATGCAACCACATCAGAAATATATGTGAGGAACGTAATTGGTTTTCAAGCAGGCAATATGGTTTCAGGCAAGGATATTCATGAGAATCTCAGTTGGTGGGATTTATGCAAGATACTTCAGATGAAATGGACAAGGGAGGTCAAATTGATAGTGTAGCACTAGATCTGTCTAAGGCGTTTGACAGAGTAAGCCATAAAATGGTAGTAAATAAGGTAAAAACCATTGGAGTGGATAAGAAAGTCATTTGCTGGGTAGAAGAATTTTTAAAAGGTAGAAAACAGAAAGTTAGGGTAGGAAATGTAGTATCAAAAGAAGTGGAAGTAAAAATGGGAGTGCCACAGGGTAGTGTATTGGGACCATTGCTATTCATTATTCTAATGAATAATTGTGTTGATTGTTTACTATCTGAAATTAGATTGTTTGCAGATGACATATTGCTGTATAAAAGAATCAAAACGATAGAGGATTGTAAACAGTTGCAGGGTGATCTGGGACAGGGTATCTAATTGGGTTGGTAAACATGGAATGAAGATAAATGCAAAGAAGAGCCAGCTTATTAGATACACAAATAAAAAACAAAAGGTTAATTATGAATATAAGGTGGGGAAAAAATTGCTTGCTGAAGACTTGAAATGCAAATATCTTGGAATTACTTTTGATAACAAACTTAACTGGGGCAGGACACATAGGACAGGTGGTGGGAAAAGGTTTCAAAGTTCTTCACTTGTTGGAGAGAGTGATGAGGGGATGTACGAGAGAAGTCGAGGAATTGGGTTACAAAACTTTGGTCAGACCATTGCTCGAATATGGTAGTGTAGTATGGGACCCTCATTTTATGTATCAAATACAGGAGTTGGAGAGGGTGCAAAGAAGGGGTGCTAGATTTGTTTCTGGAAATTATCGCAGAATGCAATCAGTGACGGATATGATAAACGAGCTGGAATGGGATTCATTGCAAGACAGGAGGAGGATGAGGAGGGTCATGGGAGTGTACAGGGCATATACTGGTGATGAGGCATGGAAAGATATTGCAATAGGTATGAAAAGTAGTGCATGGAAGGGAAAAGATGACCATGACCACAAGCTGGCACTCGATTTCAGGCACAAGGGTGTTAGACGATTCTCTTTTTTAGGTAAGGGTGTCAGGGATTGGAATGAGTTACCAAGAGAAATGATGAATAATTTACCGAAAACTTTGAAGGAATTTAAAGATAAAATTTGTAGAGGGCAAATGTAGGTAGGTGCAGGATAGGGGAAAGATGGGTGTATAGGGATATTGCCACCGGAGCCTCTGCTCCATTGCAATTAAATTAAATTAAATCTAGGACACTGAAGATGCCTTGAATAAAGGCGAAATGCGTATGCCGTCAAAAGCATTTGTTTAGTTGCAAGTCAGAAACAACCCAAAAAACAGTTATCATAGCAACTAAAGACTTGGGCCGAAAAAAATCACCAACATGTAAGATGTATATATATTGCTAGCGATATCTATAAGTTCAACCTGTAAACTTCAACTAATACCCCTGGTATTTCTCTTTGTTTTTAAGTATACATGTGCAGTGTCCCATCGAAATCTGATAAAAACTGTGGGTATGTATAAAGAACATGGGAAATTAGGAGGGGTGGGGGTAGAAGGGAAGAGGGGTTTGGGCTTTAGCAACCTAATTTAATCACAATTGTTCTGTGTGCTTTTAATTATAAATGTGCAAATTTCATTTAGAATTGACAGAAACTGTAGCTTTGTGATGGGGGTGAAAAGGGGGAGAGGGATTTAGCTTCTCTAAACCAAATGTTGATTTTTCTGTTTGCTTTGAAATACACATGTGCATACGTCCACATAATCAGATAGAAACTATCTTTATATGAAGAACATTGAGAGAAATTAATGGGGTAGAAAGGGAGATAGGGTTTGCGAATTTGTGAAAATAATGTGGACAGAATTTTTATTTTTATAGTTGTATTAATGAATACACATGCGTATTTCCACCGAAATCGGATTAAAATGTGGTTTTGTACAAAGACTAAGATTAAGTAAAAGGGGACCTACGGTAGTTTTTTGATTTTTTGTCCAGAAATCTTCTCCATAAATATTCATATATGTGCCTACTTTCATAAAGATCAGTCAAATCGTGTCGACTGTAGCTTTTTAAGAAGAAAACTGAAAAAAATCAAGAGGGTGGAAACTGGGAGAAGGGTTCAGTTTTTGCAAACCAGAAGTTGAAATTATTTTTCTCTTTGTTTTATAGTAAAAGTATTTTAAGTTCTATATATAAACCGGAATTAAGCGGTTTAATCGAGGGAATGGTTCTTGGATTTTTTTGTCAGAAACATTGTTTGTAAAAAGTACAGATGAGTACCAACTTTCATGGTAATTGGTTCAACGGTGGCGACTGTAGCTATTAATAAAGAACATTGGTAAAAATTAAGAGGGTGGATGGAGGGTGAGGGTTTGAGCTTTGGCAGACCAAATGTTGACAGGATTTTTATCTTTATTTTAAAGTATTCATGAGCAATGTTTAGTCAAAATCAGATAAGAAATGTAGGTTTCTATAAAATTAAGGGGTGTATAGGGGGAGATTGGGTGGTTTTTTTTATTTATTTACATTTTTTTCGCAAGAAACCTTCTTCATGAAAAATTACATGTATGTGCCAACATTAACCGAGATAAGTTAAATGGTGTTCACTGTTGCTTTGTACAAAGAACGTTGGAAAAAATTTAGGGGGTAGATAGGGTGAGAGGGGTTCAAATTTTTCAAACCAAAAGTTGGTAGTATTTTTCTCTTTGTTTTTACTATACTTGTCCAAAATTCTATCGAAATTGGATAAAAACTGTGGGTTTCGACAAAAATTGTTGGTTGTAAACGGTGAGAGGGGTGTTATTTTAAATATTTTTTTGGTCAGAAACCTTCTTCTTCAGAAATTTCATGTACATGCAAACTTTAATGGAGATCAATTAAATGGTGTTGACTGTAGCTTTGTACAAAGAACATTGGAAAAAATTAAGGGAGTGGATAGGGGAAAAGGGGTTCAGTTTTTTCAAACCAAAATCAGACAGTATTTTTGTTTTTGACTATACATCTCCAAAGTTCCATATAAAACGGATAAAAAAAGTGGGCTTGTATAATTATTAAGGGTCGGAAAAGGGGTAGAAAGTGTAGTTTCTCAATAAAATTAATATGGGACCACTTTGGAGGTATACCCTGTACATACATATAGAAAAAAAAGCCTGATGAATTGGGAAACTCCTCCTTTTGTGAAGTCGGTTAAAAAGTAAGGCGGTGGAAGGAGGAAGAGGGTTTGAACTTTGGCAGACCAAATGTTGACACGATTTTTTCTCGTTTTTTTAGAGTATACATATGCAAAGTTCAATCAAAATCATATAAGAAATATAAGTTTGTATAAAATTAAGGGGTGTAAAGGAGGAGAGGAGTATGTTTTTATCTTTTGTTGGTCAGAAACCTACTCCTTGAAGAATTACATGTTTATGATAACTTTGATGGTAATTGGTCAATTGGTATCAACTGTAGCTTTTTATAAAGAACATTGACAAAAATTAAGGGGGTGGTGATGGAGAGAGGGGTTCAGTTTTTTCAAACCAATAGTTGACATTATTTTTCTCGTTATTTTTTACTACACATGTTAAAAGTTTCATCGAAATCTGATAAAAAATGAGGGTTTCTATAAAAATTAAGGGGTGTAAAGGGGTATTAGGGGTGGTATGAAATTCATAAATTTGGAGGAATACCCTATCCACTAAAAAAATTTCATTGAAATCGGTCCAAAATTGGCGAAGACATCGCTGAACATACATAAAATATATATATATATATATATTTATACACATAGATGAATTGAGAACCTCTTCTTTTTTTGAAGTAGGTTAACATGTTTCATTCATTTATTTACTTTAATTTCAATACTGTCGTCCTCGATTATGGTTTAATAATAATGATTCGACTTCGTAATACCGAACATAATTGGCGATGAGTAATGCCAAGAGACAATAGGCAGGCGTGTGAGGGTTTGTTAATGTTTTTCATATTTCTCCACAATAAGGGCAGACAAAGACTATACAACCTTATCCTTTGATATAGATTAATAAATTCTACGAATTCGTTCCACTGTTGTCTCTGATGCCGTAAAGTAAAAAAAAAAATAGTATTTAGTATTTACAACATACAAAGATAACGAAAAAAGTATATTGCCGCATGAACGCCAGTGTACCGTCTGCCAGCATGGCGCAGCGGGTAGCGTCACGAATTGCGGTACCGAAGGTCGCCGGTTCAATCCCGCCCACTGACAAAAATTATTTAATTCTGTTTATTATTTCCAGAAGATTCTACATGTTCCTAAGGTCACTTGTAACTTCTACACATTTCACTTGTTGACTACTCTTGTAATCTCTAGTACGTTCTATCTGTGTATAAATAGAAGAGCATTCTGCCCAAGAGGCAGTCAGTGCTGCGTGTATGTTTGAGTTCTCAATAAACCTGTTCTCAGTTTAAGTGCTGTGTTCATTGACAAGTAACCTTCGAATTCACACCTGCCCCGGTTCCAACGCGACATAGTTTGGTGGAGACGCCGGGTACCCTGTGCAACAGCTGCATCGTCGTGGCTCCGATTAGGCAACGTAAAAGTCGCCGCCTACACGGACTGGAACCGGACTACAAAGGATATACTCAGTACGTCCTTCCGAAAGTCCGCGTCATTAGGAAACCCATGGCGGCAAGCCAGCTGCACATTCGACACCCATCGGTGTTCTCTGGAGACGCTGGACAGGATCCTAACAAATGGCTAAAAGGGTTCGACCGAGTCGCCAAGTACAACAGGTGGGATCATACCATGTGCTTGGCAAATGTTTATTTCTATCTGGACGGAACCGCCCAGCAGTGGTTCGAGAACAACGAAGAGAAACTGAATAACTGGGAAATGTTCCAGACGGAACTTAAGAAAACGTTTGGGGACCACCAGCGACAAATCCGCTCGGCGGAAGAACAACTGAAGAAACCGGGCCCAACGACATGGGGAGCCGACGCAATCTTACATACAGGATGTTTTGGCCCTATGCAACGTAGTCAACCCGAATATGACTGAAGCCGACAAAATCACGCACCTAATGAAAGGTATTGCAGAAGACATGTACCAAGCTCTTCTGATAAAAGACGTCGCTACGACGGAAGAGTTCATCAAGTGGTGCCAACGGATTGAGGAGATGCAACAAAGGAGGGTTGGGCGAAAGAAGTATGACAGACTTCCCAACGTAGTCCCTATGGCAGTTGTGGAAGACCAGCACGACTTTGCGTCTCTCATACGACAAATTGTGAGAGAAGAATTACAACAGTTCATGGCAGCTGGGACTCTTGAACCGAGTGAGCATCAGATCATGGCCATGGATGTAAGCCCAGTGGGTCATGAAGGAGCCGACGCGGCGGAAAAAGAGGTATTTCAGACAATAGCTCCTGTCTGCCGAGCCAATCGCACTCGACGTGAAGAATGGCCTCGCCCTGATATGACGTATGCTGCAGCTGCCAAACGGCAGCCTAGGAACCGGCCGACACGGCCACAACCAAATCCTCCGGCACCTATGACGCCCCGCAGACGAAAAGACGTCTGGAGGACAGAAGACAACGCGCCAGTATGTTTCCACTGTGGGCGCCCTGGACATGTCGCACGCTACTGCAGGGAGAGAAGACGAGTATTTGACGATTATTTTGCCGCAAGACGTCCGCCATCAGAACAGTTCTACCCCAGGCAGCCACCCGCTGACGAGTTCGGTCGACCTACGGGAAGAAGCCCATCGCCGTACCCTAGACGAGGTCGATCCCCGACGCGCCGCTGCCGTTCATCGTCGCCGGACAGAGCTACCAGCCGCTCCCCTAGCCGCCGCACGCAGGAAAACTAAGCAAGGCGACCATCTACGGAGGTGAGGCCGCCGCAGATGAAAATCCTCCATGGATGACAGTCACTAAGATGTCGGGAAATCTCATCAACGTTATAATCGACGGCCAACCTGTCCGGGCGCTGGTTGATTCAGGAGCTTCTTTCTCCGTATTGTCGGACAATTATCGTCGCACACTAAAGAAGACAATGTTCCGTGATACGGGGGCAACTGTGCTAAAGGTCGCAAATGGAAAGTACGTCCAGCCAGCTGGAGCTTGTGTCGCGAGAATAACCATCAACAACAGGACCCAGCCAGTTGAATTTGTCATTTTAACAGAATGTAGTCATAATGTCATCCTTGGATGGGACTTCCTTAAGGCATCCCAAGCTGTCATTGACTGTGGAACATCTGAGCTGCAAATTGAAGAAGTCGTTGCGACGGGTACACGTAACACAGAATCTTCTGGGAAGTTATTCGCCGTTGACAACGTGACAATCCCGCCGTTCGCAATGAGAAGAGTCCCAGTCAAAAACAACGGACGACCGCAACCTTGAAGTGCTTGTCGATAGTAGAAAGTTTATTAGGCTCACGAGAGAAATCTACATACCAGCGGCTATCATAAGCATTATCGGTGGTCGAGGAGACATTTGGATCACCAACTGTCACCAGCAGTCACAAATTATCCCCAAGGGAATGTGCATAGGGACAGCTGAACCAGTCCAGGAGGGCGAGCTCAACGTCATTAACGAAGATCCATGCTCTGTTACTAGTTACCGACAACACGCTGGAGGAAACAACTATGGAACTGCCAATAGGGTCCGGCCTGACCAAGGAACAACACCACCGGGTGTTAGCTATACTACGCCAATTCTCTGGTGTATTCACACCCCAGCAAAAAAAAGGTCAGACGAAACGGCCCACGATAAAGCATCGTATCAATACTGGGGATCATCCGCCCATTAGCCAGCGCTCGTACCGATTGTCACCAGTCGAAAGGCGAATAATTCGAGAGGAAGTGGAGAAGATGTTGCATAATGACATTATTCAACCTTCGGAGAGTCCTTGGTCATCTCCGGTGGTCCTCGTAAAGAAGAAGGATGGTACGTGGCGATTCTGTGTCGACTATCGGCGGCTGAACAAAATCACAAAGAAAGATGTCTACCCACTGCCGCGCATCGACGACGCCTTAGACTGCTTGAAAGGAGCTACATACTTCTCAACCATGGACATGCAGACAGGCTACTGGCAAATCGAGGTTGACGAAGCTGACAGAGAAAAGACGGCTTTTATTACACCTGATGGCCTCTATGAATTCAAAGTAATGCCATTCGGATTATGCAACGCTCCGGCCACATTCGAACGCATGATGGACAACTTACTTCGACACCTTAAGTGGACGACGTGTCTTTGTTATTTAGATGACATTGTTGTTTTCTCGAAAACATTTGAAGAACATCTGAGTCGCCTGTCAACGGTGCTGAAGTGTGTTCAGACTGCAGGACTCCGCCTCAATCCGAAGAAGTGCCTCTTCGTCGCCAGAGAGATAAAAATCCTGGGGCACCTGGTCAACGGAGATGGCGTCCGCGCTGATCCAGATAAAGTAAGGGCAGTCATGGAATTTCCAACTCCTCAGCACATTCGTGATGTGAGAAGCTTTCTTGGGCTGTGCTCATACTTCCGGCGTTTCATAAAAGGATTCTGTAACATGGCACGTCCACTGCAAGAACTTTTGCAGGGAGACGCCAAGTTTTTACTGGGATGAAACTAAAGAAAGATCTTTCCAGGCACTTAAGGAGGCTCTAACTTCCGCACCAGTTCTAGCCTTATACGACGAGAATGCAGAAACTGAACTTCACACTGACGCCAGCGGTTATGGGATCGGTGCAGTGCTTGTGCAAATTCAGGAAGGTGCTGAGAAGGTGATAGCCTATGCATCAAGAGTATTCTCTAAGCCCGAGATAAACTACTCTACAACCGAGAAAGAATGCCTCGCAGTTGTCTGGGCTATCAACAAGTTTCGTCCGTATTTATTCGGCAAACCTTTCACCGTCGTAACAGACCACCATTCTTTATGTTGGCTAACCAGCTTGAAGGATCCATCAGGTCGACTAGCAAGATGGGCACTTAGACTTCAAGAGTACGACGTCACGGTGGTATTCAAAAACGGACGCAAACACAAGGATGCCGACAGCCTTTCAAGGAATCCCTTTAATAGAACACAACAGCATGAATGGAATTTCAGCCCTCGCTGAATTAGGTGACGTTGCAGCTGAACAGAGGGAAGATTCAGAGTTATTAAGAACCATAGACGCCTTGGAGAAAGGAGAACCGGCCAAAGGAGGGTTTCAATTGATAGATGGGACATTGTATAAGAACAACTACGATCCACTAGGCCCCAAGTGGCTTTCTGGTCGTTCCAGCTCATCTCCAGCCAGCTATTCTCAAGTATTTCCACGACGCTCCAATATCCGGTCATCTGGGATTTGTGAAGACCCTGGACCGAATCAGACGCAGGTATTACTGGAAGGGTCTCTACCGATCTGTCAAGCATTATGTGAGTCACTGTAAAGAGTGCCAGCGACGGAAACATGTGCCGCAATTACCTCCAGGTCATCTAGTACCAATTCCACCTGCAGCAGTTCCATTCCACCGAATTGGGATCGACCTTTTGGGGAGGTTCCCGAAGTCGACAACCGGTAACCGATGGATAATAGTCTGCACCGACTACCTCACGCGCTACGCTGTCACCAAACCTGTGCCGACTGCAGAAGCTCCAGAGGTTGCAAAATTTCTAGTAGAAGACATTATTTTGAAGCATGGAGCACCACGTGTGATGATATCCGATCGTGGAAAGGTATTCCAGTCAAGACTAGTATCAGAGGTCATGTCAAGATGCGACGTTGTCCACAGGATGACAACTGCATACCACCCTCAGACAAACGGTCTCACAGAACGCTTCAACAAGACATTAGCCGATATGCTGTCGATGTATGTGGATGTTGAGCAGAAGGATTGGGATACAATACTGCCAGTGGTCACATTTGCTTATAATACAGCAAGGCAAGATACGACAGGCTTCACTCCGTTTTTTCTGCTCCATGGCCGTGAAGCTGAGACCACAATGGATACGCTGTTCCCATTCCAGCCGGACGACACTCAGGATGACTATATAAAACAGCTCATTACCAGGGTCGAAGAAGCAAGACAGCTGGCTCGCATACGAACACTGGCCACCCAGGAGAGGGACCGTCAGCGGTATGACGGCAAGCACCGACCTGTTGCGTACAACCCAGGAGATCTCGTATGGATTTTTACCCCTGTCCGGAAGGTTGGGCTATCAGAAAAGTTACTGAAGCGGTACTTTGGTCCGTATCGTGTCATACGCCGCCGGTCAGACGTCACATACGAAGTCGAGGATTATGAGCCGTCTTCGAAACGACGAAAGCGAAGGGAACATTGTTCACGTCCTCCGCATGAAGCCTTACTACAATCCTGACGAAGCAGCTAGGCACAACCAGCTTCTTGTTCAAGGACTCTGAGGACGGTTTGGATACTGAGGAAGTCGGACAGGAAGATAATAGTACAAACAGGAGGGGCCCTCCAGAACTGCCATACAGAGGACCCACCGACAAGATCAAGATCCAGGACACTTCAGCGTGCCCCAAAAGAAATCTAACAGCGGGACGCTGTTTTCCTCAGGAGAGGGAGCAATGCCGCATGAACGCCAGTGTACCGTCTGCCAGCATGGCGCAGCGGGTAGCGTCACGAATTGCGGGTACCGAAGGTCGCCGGTTCAATCCCGCCCACTGACAAAAATTATTTAATTCTGTTTATTATTTCCAGAAGATTCTACATGTTTCCTAAGGTCACTTGTAACTTCTACACATTTCATTTGTTAACTACTCTTGTAATCTCTAGTACGTTCTATCTGTGTATAAATAGAAGAGCATTCTGCCCAAGAGGCAGTCAGTGCTGCGGGTATGTTTGAGTTCTCAAATAAACCTGTTCTCAGTTTAAGTGCTGTGTTCATTGACAAGTAACCTTCGAATTCCACACCTGCCCCGGTTGCACGCGACAATATGGGCAGTTATATCAGAAAGTATAATTAATTTGAGTTAATTCTCTTCAGTAAAATATATGTTACGGTTTTCAGTACCTATTCAGGCTTTCAAAAACTAGATCCCTTAGATTACATTCGACTGAGGGTTGAGAAATATCTTTTGTTTTTCAATTTGTGTCTGTCTTTGTAGTGTGATTGTTTATGATTGTTTCCTTGTAGAAAACGATTCCTTTGTATAAGACCTCGTCTTTTCAGATTATGGCAATTCGTGCTGTAAATCAAAACCGAAATTAACAGTAAGAATTAAAAAAGTGCACTTAAAATATACCATCATTAGTGAAAATTACTATCTTCCCAACTTTTCGTCTTCCTGGGTACAGTACAAATTAATACTGTTCTAATTATGCTAAAGACAAAAATGATGCTATTGGTACAATCCTTGAAGCAACTTTTGAAATGCTGAGGTTAAATTGATTATTTCTTTACATTACCTTATTGGCCTGAAAAGAGCTTGAAAGGCATAACAGAATGAGGATAGTAATCAAAGAAAACAACTAAATATGCATCGATATTGGAATTGTTGTCTATGTCTCACTTGTATTGGTGTCCAGGTCAGCACATTATCTCACACTGATCCTACCTTTGATAATAGTTGTAATGAAAGAGGGAAGAAATGTTTATTCCAACACAGAAAATAAAGAGAAGTACAAAAAACTAAATAGTCTAATAGGGAGACGAGAAGGTGAAAGAGATTGGTTCCGGAGATAACACAACTCACTTAAAAGACAGCAAGGCAGTTGGGAACATTTGAAACAACTAAAAAATTAATAAGTAACAGCAAAGGGGAAAGCTAACGATTGGTTTATTAATAATATTATACTTACTTTGAGGCCATGAATGATTGAACTAGAATTTTATATGGCCATATTAGAAAAGAGAGGAATGTGTTTAGAAATTAAGATAAGAATGGAGGAGTAATTGCCGAGGATTTGAAAATGGCTGGGATATTAAGTAACTGAATTAATGCGAGCATTAGAACTATCTTCCGGGAATAGGAAGGAGTAGAGCTTCTTCATATAACCAGAAATGAGCAAACCACAAAGTTTGAAATAAATTATTGAATGAACTAAGAATGCTAAAAAAAAACGGAAGGGGACCATCGTAGATGATATTAGTATAGATGTATTAAAGGTAACGGAATCCGATATTCTATCTTGCCTTGAAATATTGTTTGGATTAAGTACAGAGTCTTGCTGTTTACCAGAGGACTGGAAAAGTGTGATAGTAGTAACAGTCCATAAAGGAGGGGTGGAAAAATGGGGTTAACAATTTCAGGTCAATCAGTTTCACATCAGTGGTATGTAAACTGATGGGGAGAATGATTTGTAATTACATCAGAAATATCTGTGAGGGTAGAAACTAGTCTGCGAATCGACAATATGGCTTTAGGAAGGAATATTCATGTAAATCTCAGTTGGTGTGCTAAATGGAAAATGCTTCAGATTAAACAAAGAAGGTCAATTTGCTAGTGTAGTACTACAGCTGGCATTTGACAGAGTGAGCCATAATATAGAATTAAGTGAGGTGCAAACCACATGAAAAATGATTTGCGGAAGCAATGGGTTGGGGTAGGAAATGCAGGATAATAAGACGTGGTTGTGGATATGGGATTGCAACAGGGTAGAGTATTGGACCAATGCTATTCATTATTCTAATAAATGATTGTGTTGATGGTTTACAGTCTGAAATGACGATGTTTGTAGAAATCATAGTGGTACATTATAAGATTAAAACGAGAGAGGATTATATTCCAAACAGCTGCACGGCGACCTGTACAAAATGTTTAATTGAGTGGGTTAACATCGAATGAAGATGAATGTTCAGAACAGTCAGCTTATTGAGTACACAGATTAAAAAACTAAAAATTTCTTTAAGATTGTAGGCTGGAGGAGGAATCGGCTGTTGAAGAACTGAAGCATAAATAACTCAGATTGGCAGGAGGTAGGAAAATGTGTCGAAATTCCCCATTTATTGGAAAGGGTGATGAAGGGAGGCATAAGGAAAATAAAGGAATTGGGTTACAATACTTTAGTCACACTTTTGTTTGGTGTAGTATACACATTTTCTTGATATGTCTCTGGAAATTACCACAGAACATAATCAATAACAAATAAGTAGGGTTCGGGTCTTTATGACCATATTTTTTCTGCCTTCTTTTGAGTGGTAAAGCTAGATTAAATACCTATTGAACGTTTATAATTGTATTTAAATGTATTCTCTGATGGTTTTCTCTGTTGGTCTTGAGGATATCACCATTTTCGATGCACCGCATAATTACTACATGTAATTAGTAGCAGGAGTCCTGTTTTATACTCAGAAATTAATCATTGATAGAAATTATCAAGTTCTTAGGCATGGCGTGTCGCTATGAATCTTTCACAAACACCCGTCAGAGCAGACGCGCTGTGTTCCCTTCAGCTCTCAGGCACAAGGTGATGCTTCTTTCCAGTTCCAGAACGAGTTGCTCCTCTACTCCTCACTCCTTTTCTCTCGTCACCAATCACCGTTTTCTTCTTACCGGAATTTTCACGAAGATTATGCAAAATTGAACCTTCTGCAGTACAAGATATAGATATTCTGTGTTCATTGATCAGTCACTAAACATTTTCCCCCCCGATTTTCGAAGGATCCCGAGTTTTTACGGAAATACAGCTCAACCAGAGACGGCTATTGTCCGATATCGGATTTCTCTGGTTGTCTCCCAGCTGATTCAGTGTCTTGTAGGATCGACATTCCGCAGTAACACTGTTGCGGTCCTTTGAGTGCCATCTCCCGTCTATCTGGGCCTTAAGGGTATTGGACCCAAACGCATTCCCTTAAGAGCTGGTGTTTGTTCTGTTTCTGGCGGCTGCCACAGTCTCCAAACCTTTCATTTATTTTCATCCTCTGGCTATTCCTCACATTTTACGTGGCACACTAAAATGTGTCTCAGATCACATCTGTTACACCACGATTCGCGTTAAACGTTATGACGAACAGAGCAATGTGTACATTGTATATTCATTGAAAGACTGCCTTTTAACTATCGTGTTTAAAAAGCCGAGAGCAATTTCTTTTGTGTTAACAGACGAACTCTTTTTCATGTTCTTCATACTGTATTCATACTTGTATGTCATTCGTGTAGGCTACCCAATGAATGTCAGCATATAAAAATTTTATTGGAAAAAAAGAACAATAATTGTTCAAAATTTTTATAATATTTTCAGATTCACTTTGAAAGTTAATTTTCGAAATACCCAAATCAATTATACCTTACGACAAAGAAAAGTAACGGTCAAATTTTGCTTTACAAACAGTCCACCCCTCTCGCCCTTTACGGTCTTAAACAAAGTTTAAATGTTAAAATTATTCACTTTTTTGCAAATATCTCAAAACCAGTAGAGAAATCGGTCAAAGTGGATAGTGATGCTTCACATATCCATAAAATTTATTGTCAAACGGCGTTTCTGTGGTTCCAATAGGACAATTGGTGACGGATAAATTCTAATTTGATATTTAAAAATTGTTTTAATGTTTGAGTGGCGAAACACAAATCTAGTTTTTTCCCGATGTCGAAGGAACGTTGCGACCGTATGCTTTAAATAAGTGTATAGTAATTTTTATAATTGATTTACTAAGCTGCACCCGCTCCCCCCCTTCACCCCTCTCCCCCACTCCCCCTTAGTAGACATTTACACGTGAACTTTGCAATGGAACTCTGTGGTGCGTGGGCTGCAGGGTTCGAGTCCAGCAGATGACACCATAGTTCGCTGGGTGGTCGAGTGGTTATTGATTGTTTATCAGGTGTAGCATGACTACCCAGTCCAATAAAGACGTCTTCTTGGTGTTTCTTCATTATCAGGATGACGATTTTCTGTCGTTGACACCAGGTAATCATATATATTATTTCTATAAGGTATTTTTTGTCACAAGCCTGTATCTTCCTTTATACTTAACCGAAATCAATGAATGAGGTGTCATTTCAAAGCTTATGGTCCCCACTTTGGGCACATCACATTATAAGAAAGGAATTTTTGGAATTCGACCCTTAAAGGGCAAAAATGTCAATGTTTGTAAAATGCCGTTTTCTGTGTTACAAGTCATTTATCTCCCTGGATATCGATCTGAAATCGTTTAATGAAGTATCATTTTAAAGATTAAGATTTCCGCTTAAGTGACGTCATATATTAAGAAAGAAATTTTTCGGAATTCGACCCTTAAAGGGCAAAAGGCTCAATATTTTTGCAATTCGTTATTGTGTCACGAGCGATTTATCTCCCTCAATATCTAACCGATATAGATAAATGAGGCATCATATTAAAGACTAAGGTCTCCGCCGTGGTAACACTATATTTTAAGAAAGGAATTTTTTGTAATTCGACCTTAAAGGGCAAAAATGTAATTTTTCTAAAGTGCGTTTTTTGTATCTCGAGCCATTTATCTCCCTGGATATCTAATCAAAACTGATAAATGAAAGTAGGATTATAAGGAGTAATGTCTCAGCTTTGTGAAATCATATTTTAAGAAAGAATGTATTTGGAATTCAGTTCTTAAAGGGAAAAAGTATAAATTTTTCTAAAACGCATTTTTGTGTCACGAGCGATTTATCTCCCTTAATATCTAACCGATATAGATAAATGAGGTATCATATTAAATAATAAGGTCTCCGCCGTGGTAACACTATATTTTAAGAAAGGAATTTTTTGTAATTCGACCCTTAAAGGGCAAAAATGTTAATTTTTTCTAAAGTGCGTTTTTGTATCTCGAGCCATTTATCTCCCTGGATATCTAATCAAAACTGATAAATGAAAGTAGGATTATAAGGAGTAATGTCTCAGCTTTGTGAAATCATATTTTAAGAAAGAATGTATTTGGAATTCAGTTCTTAAAGGGAAAAAGTATAAATTTTTCTAAAACGCATTTTTGTGTCACGAGCGATTTATCTCCCTTAATATCTAACCGATATAGATAAATGAGGTATCATATTAAATAATAAGGTCTCCGCCATGGTAACATTATATTATAAGAGAGGAATTTTTCGTAATTCGACCCTTAAAGGGCAAAAATGTTAATTTTTTCTAAAATTCATTTTTTGTGTCTTAAGCAATTTATCTCATTGGATATCTAACCAAAATCGAAAAATCAAGTAAGATTATGAGGAGTAATGTCTCAGATTTGGTGACATCATATTTTATGAAAGAATGTTTTTGGAATTCAACCCTTAAATGGAAAAAGTATAATTGCTTCTATAACGCATTTTTGTGTCACGTGCCATTTCTCTCACTTGATATCTAACCGATATAGATAAATGAGGTATCATATTAAATAATAAGGTCTCCGCCATGGTAACATTATATTTTAAAATAGGAATTTTTCGTAATTCGACCCTTAAAGGCAAAAATGTCAATTTTTCTAATATGTGTTTTTTGTGTCTCTAGCCATTTATCTCCTTGGATATACAACCAAAATCGATAAATGAAGTAGGAGTATGAAGAGTAATGACTCAGCTTTTGTGACATCATATTCAACCTCACTTTTCACCGAATTTTTTTTTTCGCGAAATTTTCGCATGGGTCGTCTAGTATTTACATATTGTAGAATTCCGAAACTGGGTAGACGATTAGGTGCTGAAGGCAACAAAAGTCTTTTAAAGCTGCTATACTGTATATTGGAAACAGGCTGCAATGAGTTCTTCATGAACTGAGTGTTTTTGGTCTGATATGTATTAGAAGGTTTTGCGAAAAGAAAACAGTAACTACAAGCAAAATTCCAAACTGACAGGCACACAACATAGAAAGTAACCCTATTCTACGCAACACTGTTAGCTGCGACCCCTGCTATCTTAAATTTAGATGATTAGTAAAGTTGTACGATTGGTAGTAAATCGTGAATTACGCCTACATCTGCAGACTCCTAGCGACTGCTGCTAGAGGCGAGTACAGTTGTGCTTGGTGCGAGTGTTGACGTGAGGTTTTTTTCCCGGAATTCCGGATCCCCTCTCTAGTGAGACTAGGTGAGTTTTGGCCAAATCCATGTGTGTGTTGTTTTTTTATTTTTGTTTTTTTTTTTAAAAAAAAAAAAACAAAAAAGCTCTATACTGTCCTTCAAGAATTTCAAAATCTCAGGTGAGATTCCCGTCCCCCCCCCCCCACTTCTCACCAATGCTGAGATTTGATGAAATTTCTTCAGATCCCCCCCCCCGGCCTACCATTTTCACCTGACGTAATTAGTGGATGCCCCCTTATTAGGCGTCGGCTTTAGTGTGACATGAGCTCGCTGGCGTCCTGACCAGCTAGAGGCGAGCTAAATTCACTAGCATTACTACTTAGGAAGCGTTCATAATCACTTAGCTCCATTTTGGCCTCCTGTGAACCACCCCTCCCGCCCCCCACCCCACGTAGCCCTACGTAGCTTTTGCCTCTAACCCTCCCCTCCCCCCAGTAGCACGTAGGTTTTTTCCCTTTTAATTCCAGAAGACATTTTGTACTGTTTTCTCTTTTCAGATTATTGTAAAGTACATAAGGAGATAATTAACTGAGGGAAATAAATATTCACATGCTGTTGTGTGTTCTGCTCCTCATTTTAAGTGTGAAAAATGTTATGAAAGGAAAGCTACGTGGCCTGGCTCGGAATCCCTCCCCCCCCACGTAGACAATCCCTCTCCCATCACCACCTACCTCCCTGGACTGAGCCACGTAGTTTGTGCACGGTCCCTTAATGTTAAAAGGTTTTCTTGGTCCTCTTGCGACTTTTATATATATCGGTAATTAATAGTGATGGTAAATGTTTATGATAATCTGATCAAACTGGATCAAACATCAGAAGTTTCATATCCATCCTCCAATCAGCGGCGAGTACTCTTCTATTTTTCCATTTGATGCTACTCGTTAGCTGTGATCGGTTTGAGCTAGCACTAGCGGCATTGTAAACGGCTTAATTGTTCTCGTAACTTGAATGGTATTTCAAATGGACCGACTGCAGTGTTTATCAAGTTACATTGATTTCTTGTAATGTTGTGTATTTTCATTCCATTTACAACTTGGAGCAGCCAGCATGATCTGGAAACATGGACATCCTGAAATCTTATATCCTTAATTCCACTTTTATAGGTTTTATATTTACTTTCTGTGTCAAGACAATGCTTATCGGCGATAGGCTTCATATACTTCTTACTCAATACAACTGCTTAAATCTGAAGTTCTTTCCTTTGACTGTATCGAAAATATATTAAAAATTGTGTTTATGCGCATAGATTGGGGCTTAAGGAAGTTATATTTTTTTATATTGAAGGAAATCATATTATTTTTAATAAAATCATTAAATTATGTTCGTTGATTTCTTACCTTTGGTCACCTGACAGAAAACGCTCTATGATTGGTGATCACTTTAATAAACTTTGCGGTTGTGAGTGGTGTGCTCAGTTTTCAATTATTTTTATTGTTTTTTGGTGGATTCTTCTTGTTATTAACGAGTTTTCATTTTAAGTATAAAACGTAGAACAATTTTGTGGACTCTTACAGGGGAAAAATACCAAAAAAAGAAATAGACGCTTTATTTGTTTGACTCACTTTTAAAAATCCCAGACTTTTATTATACTGAGCTTAATAACGTAACAACTTCAGTTTAAGAATCAGTTATATTAAATTTAAAGAGTGATTAACAGAAATCATTCATAAGAATGAGCAAAACTATAAATTCAATTAGTTTTTTTTAGGGTAAATTGACAAGAAAAATGTAATTGTAAACTAGGCACAACAAATAAATAATTGTATGTTTTGGACCATTTTTTTAATTGCAAATAAATATGATAAATAAAGCTAAAATATTTTCGCCAACGCAACAGAATTTATTGTTTGTTTTACTTCATTCTCGCAAGAAGAAAAAGTGACATTTTATGTGCCTATTACTTAAGTGTCCTCTTAGCGGCGTGGTTGAAGGCTAAAGATGAAATTTGGAATTGGAAAGGTCCTAGATAGGCTCGATTCTTGTTTGGGAAAACATTTTATTTCTGTTTGCCATTTGTTGAATTTCAGATTAATTTTTGCAAAAATTCACCAAAATATTAATTTGTTTTTAATAGAAGAATTGGAAGTGTATCCGATGAAGACTTCAATATGAAACTGGACTTTGCTTACACACTGAAAAACTGTTTTGTTGGAAACTGAAAATTACTTGTATTTTAAAAGTAATACCTCCTAAATGGACTCTTTTATATCAGCAAACCGTTCCGGAGCTGTTGCAAGACAGCCTGAATGTTTCACAAGTGATGTTGCTGTTAACATTAATTCTATTATGCCCCTCCATGCGATTGTATTTTTGGCTATCATAAATTATGTCACGAATGTTTTAAAACTAACAGAGGAAAAAAGTTAATTTATAAATGTAAATGAAATAATGTTTACCACTTCAAAATTATGGTTATGGTATGATACCGTTGATAACAATTTCCTAATATATCAGCAATTATATTTCAAACGTTTGCATGACACTTATCATTCTAAAATTTGTGAAGATTTTGAAGAAAAACAAATGAATACTGTGGTGAATTTTCAAAACAAAAAATAAGCATGTGATGCTACCAACAACAAATAGTACAGAAGGAAAATGTATATAGAAACAAATAAAAAATATTCGAAGTGAAGATCGAACCTAAGGACCCTAACCTAACTGATACTTAACTTTAACCACGTGGCTATTGTTATCAGGATGAATTATAACAGTGTCATATATTATATACCAGACTTTCTCGTTCTATAACGCCATTTTCCGCTCTAAAGAACTCTCTCTCTCTGTTAGAAGCATCTTCACCGGTTCTTCTTCTGTTGAATTTGTGTACACATAACTATTTTGTTTTGGTAATGCATTTAACACACCAAAATTACGGCGAGAAATGATATGCTACGTAATTAGTCACAATATCGTCTGGGGTTCCTACGAGCAAGTTGCAGTTTACTTCTTTTTGTATTTAAGCTATTGTGTGAACACTTAACGAATTTGGGGATTTTTAATTGTTATCATTGTACATTGAGGTACTACACACTATTTTATAAACCAATAGCTTCAAGCCCGTCAAATATGACGGTTTGAATGCAATATTCTGGCAGTTCATTTTTTTGCAGTTGGTTAATTATACGGAATTGTTATTACAAAATGCTAATTGCCTTGATTTTGTAATGTTCTTCATTTTTCATTTGCAGTTCACAAGCAATACAGTAGTAACTTCTACTGAATTAATGACGACGGAAGTATAGAACCAATAAAATTAAAAACAAATTAGGAATCCCACAAAAACTTTTGCTATCCATGTAATCAGTTTTATTCCTGGTCCAGGCACAATTCAGCACGATTAATATGGAACTTTTTTTCACCCGCATTAATTAATATTTTCAGTAACATGGCGCTTGTGAAAGCAGTTTGAATGGTTTATAAAACTGATTTCAAAGAGAATTATGCTGTAACAATATGTATCAGTCGCGATTCTGGTCAATTTAGCCACAACCTCCACTACCCTTGCATTCGAAAATCATAGGTTTTACTACCCTCATATGAATAACGACAAGCTGCACCTACGGTGGTAGTCTGAATTTATTCTGTTGATTGGCGAGTGAAGGCTGGTACGTGACCGTTCTCTAGCCAATAGCTATGGACGACATGCGCAGTCTCCAGATTATCATTTTATATAAAAGGATATTTACAACAATTTATGCACAAATTGAGAGAAACTGGCGTGCTTTTAAAAGCTTTTAATTTGAACGTTGAGTTTATGTAAAATAAGCACTTTAGTCAAAAAAATAACTAGTGAGTAATATGTATCAGTAAACAATTTCCCAAATATAGCCTATTATCGTCCGTGGAAGTGGAAATAAATATCGTACACACAAGTCGTATTATCTTCAGTATTTACTCTCGAGAATGGAATTTAAAAGAAGTAACTAACATCACTTTGTGCCTCTAGCTTCTCATATTACTTATTCTTCCTCCCGAAATATCAAATGAGAAAATGTATAGATATCCTCGGGAGGAGCAACAAGTGAGTCCACAGAAACTTAAAAGTTTGTGATAATTTTTTGTTTTGTTTACGTCATCTTTGTCCGAGATGAAGCTTTGCGTCAACTGTCTCTTCTGCTTGGCTCCAGGTATGCCACATTCGTTGCTGTGGTGTTTCTATTGTCGCTGCCGGCAGAGGCTGCCTCCAACGTAAGCGAATACCGACAGGACGCTGGTATCTTCTCTGGCAAGAATTCATGGGGCGCTCCGTTAAAAGATAGTCTTCATCGCCTATCCTTTGTGTCTCCAAATCAGGACGCCGTCTCAGGTAGATCAACATTACAAAATGTAAGCCGAATGATGAATGTTCCCATAAAGACTACTGTCAGAGCAAACCACGTCGTTAACGTTGACACAGATAGACACTCAATAATTAATCAAACAGACATGGTACTTGGTGATATGGTTACAGCTGGTGAATTCTCAACAGATGAATCAATGTTTACACCACTTGAAGAGATCATACGAACAGAATTAAATGAAGGACCTGTTTTACACAACTTGAAGGATAATTTACAATCTTCGAGCAACTGTGTGGGTACTTTAAAGGTCAGAGGAAATAATGCCAATGCAATGGAAAATAAGCCGAATGTTTTCGGTGGTGAAAAGACTGACATCGAGCATTTCCCATTTATGGCCTCACTGCGAAAGATAGCCAATTACTATATTTGTAGCGTGAGCGTCGTGAGTTCACAATGGATGCTGACGGCTGCACACTGTGTGTATGAGGATAATGGCACTATAATAGATAGTCATATGCTCTTCGTCATCGCTGGATCCCCGCACAACGATGGCTTGAGATGCCGGAAATGTAATGAGGTTAGTGACGCTTTTCCTTACCGTCCATCAAAGTAGTATTCATGGTAATGTTGTCTCCAAAGTTGAGAAATTTTATGGAGAAGATAAATGAAACAAGCATCTTACTTGTTATTCTAACGCAGGCCCTTATTTTCTGACCAGGCACCATTTCTCAATTATGATGTCAGAGCGTAAAGGGAATTTTCCTTCTACTTATTAAGGTTACTATCACCAGATTAGTACCAAGGTGGTATAAATTAATTAAATATATGGATAGAAAATTACCGCAATACAACTAATTTGTACATAATTATTGTACTAACTGGTGTAAGCCCGTGTATCGTCACGGGTCTAGAAGAGTTCCAGATTTAGGGTCAAGACAGGGTGACCTGATCTGGCCATATACGAACTGTGTTTCACCCTCAGTATGAATAAAATCTCTTGAGCCTGAAGAACTCCGAAGTATTAATAGACGTATTAAACATAGAGTTGATAGCGCTATCGTATATTTTTTTCAATGGTCATGCTTGCTAGAGTCGAACTTTCTGAAATACAAACGTGAAATGAATTTGACGTTTAAAGTTTAAATTTCTGTGTAAAGGTAGAGAACGATTACTTCTCAAGCATCACGTTGTTTTTGACTGACGTTGGGCCAACATTCATAATGTAATCTTTAAACCTAATTACCATAACAGCCAGAGAACTTAATACGGATTCCAGATTATTGGTTAGAAGCATTAGCTATTTTAGAGGCAGTCAAGTATTGTTCAACACTAACAGAGACGAAGTTTCTCATCATCTCAGACTCTAAGAGCGTGTTGAACTCTATTCAAATCAAATATTGGGGCAAGAGAACTAATCAGATTATAGTAAATCTAGTTCAACAGGTAGTAGAATGCTCAAGAAGAAACAGAGCAATCAATTTCCTTTGGGTGAAGGCGCATGCAGGGGTGGTCTTTAAGGAAAAAGTAGATGAGTTGGCAAAGAAAGCAGCTAGAATGGGTGTCGCCCTCAAAACACAGTTACCGTATACGGACTATCTACCACAAATAAAAATCAAGGTAATGAACAAATGGCAGAGTGAATGGGACATCAGTAAAAAAAACAAGGGGACAATACTATGGCAATATCCAGGCCCGAATTCCTACCCGTCCCTGGTTTTCCATCTCCTTGGAACCTAGAGGGGTTGTCATCACGATAATTAGTATACTCTTTAATCACGGTATATTCACACAGCACCTACATCGTCTAACCATCATAAATTCAGATATCTGTGAATATTGCAACTCAAAAGTAGGTGCAACAAACCATATATTTTTCGCTTGTCCAAGATATAAAGCCCACAGACTTAAATTCTTGAAAGATCTAATCAACTTTGGTATACCCTTTCTAACAAGTATCTCTTGTCTGTTGCATGGCAACAATGTGATTATATATAAATTGTTAGCCAGTTTTATAAAAACAACAAACATTAAGATTTAGGTAAATAAGTCATTTTTATAATGTTTTAATTTCTGCATGTGTATATAAATCTATATATTAATACGCTAGGCGAAAACTTTGGAAACATTTTTCAGAATATTGCGCGCACGGAGACGTGTGAGATTTGGCATAGTTAAAGTTTATATGGGGAAGAAGAGCATAAAGCCAAATGTACATATAATATGTGTTAAAAATACATTAAATAAAATAAATCATTCGTTGTACACATTCAATTGTTTTTAAGTGGCAACGACACTTAGCGATTCTGCCAATGTCTGTGATCTTTGGTCAACAGTAAAGAAAAAAAAATTATAAGCATAGTAAAAACATGTTACAGCTACATTATTAAATGAAAAATAAATTCGCGAACGTGTGTGTGAGTGAAATCGGATCGGAGCCAACTATGTGACATGTATTTCCAGCATTGAGATACTCTGTGGTCTTTGGTGAAACCAGAGAGTCGAGCTTAATCTCTGAATTTACATACAAGCAAGAAGCAACATTTCGAAACGGAGTATATTCGGAATTCATAAAATCGTGATTTAGATATACGATGTTACAATGATGCAGTTCAAATTGATGTAGCTGTAATATGATGGTGAGCCACCATATGAACGAAATCTGATATTTAAAAAAAAGTGAGTATACATGTATGGCAGCAAAGTCGGTTCAAGTTTACGTCGCGATACAAGACGCTGCTAACTTAAGATAAAATGATTGTATCAATGCGCGTGTGATTGAGGCTTTGAATTTGTACCGCCAATATTACCGGAGATTGTGGTTAGGATGAAATTCAGCCTGGACCAGAAAGAAAACAGAACCTTCTTGTAACAGCAAAAGACACAAGGAATTTAGTTATTTAAGCAACTTTCATAAGCACCATGTCAAATCAACACAATTTTTGAACATTTTTTATCTTACCATCTCCAATCTTGATGAAATTTAGTATATGATAAATTGACATAAAAACAAAGAATATTCCAAAATATTAAATTGATATGTCTTTTGGTTTTGGAGTTACAGGACTCTAAAGTTGCCAGATTTGTCCAAAAAGTGCTTGATCAGCATGTTTAAAAATTGCATTTGCCGTTTACCTAATTAAGATAGATTGTTGAACAAGATGTCATTTTAAAGCTCTTTCTTGGGGCTTTCATATGATATGCAACAATACAAGATTTTAATTTTTTTTAAAAATTTAATTAAAATTTAAATTTTTAAATTTTATTTTCTCAAAAAGCCAATTTTTTAAAATTTTGAAAAAAATCTCAGAACTTATTCATATTACTGTTAACAAATTCTGAAAGTTTCATTTTGGGATCATGATGGGTTCTCATGGTACAAGAGCTTTTGGTTTGGAATGCTTGTTAAAAATTACAGAAATGAAAAAAAAAATTTCAGGCAATTTTAATAATTTTATCTCAATCTAATAATTTAACATATATTAAAGTATTAATATTTACAGCACATTAATTTTACAATATTTAAAGTTTGTGAAAACTTACACACTATCAGAAACTTTAAAAAACCTTGCCATTTAGTATTGCTGCTTTGGATGTAATTGACTGAAACTTTCATTAGTTTTTAATGTTTCCACTTCAGAAAGAGTGTACATTCGGCCTGTTGGAGTTGTTGGATTCACTTTATGCAGAATATCTAATAAAGGAAGCCACAATACATCTGGATTTCTTGGATAGGAAAACGATGCTGAAGGACCAGCTGGTTTGAGGAATGTCACTTTTATTTCATCGGTGCTTTCATTTTTCTCTAAAACGTAAGCAAGCCACCAATTGCTGCTATATACAGCAGTGATGTATCCATTGATATCAGCAAATGAGAGCTTTTCTTGTGATGATATAACTGTTTGTTGTAATGAACTTTGTGATAAGGAAAATGTCTTTACAACCATTTTAGTTGAGGATACTGCAGGTATAAAAGCATGAAATTTTTGAGTCCCTGGAATTGTCACTGCATTTTTAAAGCGCTCATCTAAAAATATTGCCCTTTCAATATGTTCTTCTTGTGTTGAGAATGTAAAATTCATTCCTGTGATGTTTTCTTTTGCCCATACATAAAGATCTTCTGGTGTAAGTATCTGTTTATCATAGGGACGTTGCAAACTGGATCGAGCTACTAACCTTTTTACTGTACCACTTACTCCATCGCAAGGTCCTTTACCGTGAGCAGTTGCCCAAAAATGCCATTCTGCCTCTATATCAAAATCATCTCTATGGAAACATAAATTAGCAAAGTTTTTCTTATTTTTATACTGGGCAGCTGAACCATCAGAGAAGTAAATTATTTTCTTTATTTTTTCTGCAAATGTTGTCTGTAAAAAGTTTATAAGCTTTTTCTGGAAGCAATAGACTGCAACTGATTCACTAGGATCATCACTTTCAGAAGACTCTGTGTCATCAAAAATTTTACGTTTTATGGCAGAATTAATTTTTTGAATCTTTTTTTTTTTTTGAATACTTTTTAACTTTGACTTTTTTTAATATCCACAGCAGATTCCCCTAACTCCTGAAGAGAGATGTTAAGAGACTGAACAACCTCTGACTCTGAAACAAAAGGAGGGTCAATTTCGCATTTTGACTCTGTATCATTAGTGACATCTTGAGAGGATGAACATTGGCCCTCTTGCTCTTTTTTAAGCACTCCTAGCTGTTTTCTGCAGCTATCGCATACTTTAGCAATGTTTGGCATTTCAGAAAATAATTTACACATCCATTCAGAAACTCTTCTTAATCCTTTCTTATTATAAACATGATTCACCTTTTTAAATGGGTTAAAACAGTGCAGCATAGGGTATCTACCCCCTTTTTCCATCTTTACTTATTGTTTTCAACTTTTAAAGAATTTTTTTTTGCAAAATAAACAAGATTATTAATAAGAATATAAAGCATAAAGACTGAAGACTAAACACCAGTATACAATTGTGAACACAACCAACCACTGTTGTTACTATAATCTTCAATACTGATCTGAGAAAGGTGAAGTAGAAGTATTGTGCCTGTTTCAACATGTCAGAACAACAATCAACGTGTCAGAACATGAATCTACAAGCCAGAACTTGAATATGTTAGGGAAATTATACAGCTAAAATTCTCATATTTGCATAGATTGGACCAAGGAAAGCTGTATGAAAGAATTATATTTAATTTTATATCATGTGTGCTAGTTTTTCTAACTTTATTAAAGCAGCACTGCATTAATAAAGAGTGTTTTCCGCAAACACTCAAAATTGAAAGTCCTTATATCATGTTAACCCATCATGATCCCAAAATGAAACTTTCAGAATTTATTAACAATAATATGAATAAACTATGAGATTTTTTTCAAAATTTTAAAAAATTGGCTTTTTAAGAAAATTAAATTTAAAATTTTTAATTTTAATTAAAAAAAATTTTTAAAAGAAAATCTTGTATTGTTGCATATCATATGAAAGACCATAAAAAGAGCTTTAAAATGACATCTTGTTCAACGGCTTACCTTAATTAGGTAAACGGTAAATGTAATTTTTAAACATGTCGATCACCCACTTTTTAGTCAAATCTGGCAACTTTAGAGCCCTGTAACTCCAAAACCAGAACACATATCAAATCAATATTAGAGAATTTTCACAATACTTACATCATCATTCAGTACACTAAATTTCATTACAATCTGAAAATGTCAGTTTTAAACTCTGTGTTGATTTGACATGGAATGACCCCTATATCACGTTGTGACGTCAACTACTCCCGCAAAGTCTTTATACACTGAGTTTAGCATTACGTCGGAACCTACAAATATTGTCCTGTCGGTTTAAATTTGGTACACACATTCCTTAGGCGATAATATTTGATTTAAAGTGTATATCGTAAGCTTCGAATATGTTGAAATGAGGAAAAATCACTCGAAATGTGGGTAGAGACATACATGTTATTACGCAAGAAATACATGTTCATAGCTGTTGACATTTATTCCACGTGTTTTTAAGTCTTAATTATTGAATAAAAACTGCTTTCCATATGCAAATAGAAAATCATGTAACATTTACAATTTCTCTGTGAGGGCTGACATATTGTTTTTCAGTGCTAAGATATATTGCTTGGCGTCTACCGTAACTAATAGCAGTTATGGTTAGGTTGAAATGCAGCCTGGACCAAGAATTAAGAGTAAGAAACACACAGAAATAATATCGACATGTAATAACGTGTATTTCTTGCTTAATAACATGTGTGCATCTACCCACATTTGAAGTGATTTTAGAAACACCCTCGCAGCCAAAAACATCAATGTGTACAGTATATGATATAGTTATGCTTGCAGCAAACGCAATAGAACAAATTCAAAAAAACTATTGCAATAATTATTACTCTGTTACAAAAAAAAACTAATGAACTTAATGAATTATGGTCGAATTGCGACCACTGGGTGATCTCTAGTAATCATTTAATGCGTAGATAACAATCTCCTTTATATTTTAATTATGCTGTAATTATTGTTTGTGCAAGAAGAGCTTTGTACCCCCCCACTGTTGGTACAGAGTACTCTATTTACTTGTTTTACTAATCATTGATTACGTAAACATGTATGTATTTGTTTGAGAAATATTCCAGCTGATGTAAAATTCTTGGTTTTGTATAATAATCCTGTAAATTTTTTTATCTGTACAATGCTTTACTCATTTGTACCAAGCCAATTATCTGTATAAATAGCCGATGGCTGTATAGTGCCATTTGGCGCTTCAGGCCAAATAAAATAACAAATAAAAAAAGCTAAGCAAATGCGAAGAAACGAATTGCCAGAATACTCGATTCAGTAATATATTTGGTTTTATGTCCACTTTAAATAACGTAATACCTCACGTTCATCGGACATAAACAAAGATCAATAACGAAAATGGTCAGTAAAATACGTAAAAAGCAAATAAAACTTAATGTATAAACTTTGTTCAAGCAGCATCATTAGCGTGAGTTTTAATTAAATTGAAATTTAGCCTAGGCCGGAATGACAGTTGGCGCTCATGATTATAGCAGAGGCCATGAATAATTTAAGATTTTTTAAATTTTTTATGTTACTTTCAATAGTTACTGAAAAGCAGTTCCACGTTTTTTAGCCGTAAAGTTTTTCCATATTTTTTCAAGAATGAAATGCTATGAAAAGCAAACTTAATAAACGTATTCTGGTAATTAATTTCTTAGCAGTTGTTTAAGTATTATATTGCGAACATAGGCTATAATTTCAAATATAATATAATTAATTTGCGAGAGAGGGCCGTATCGTGACATCATCGATCTCCAGCCAACAGCTATCGAGATGAGTGAGTGAGTGAGCTTAGGAAATTATATAGCAGGTAAACGTAGTGGTCTACCATGGAAATCTTCTTTCTAGACCCAAGTATTTAAGTAAATAAATTACATATTACATGATATTTCTTCGAGCCCCGGTGCCTCAGCATAGCAATAACTACCTGCCAGCTTGATTATAAGCGCAATATTTGGACTACACATTCCACATCCACGTAACTAATTAGAATTCGTGTCTTTCGTTATCGTTGCTTAAATGTGATTTTGGTTATTTTTTATTGGTAGCTACAGACACCGATTCGCCACTTGTTTTAGGCACTACGCGGAATGGGGACTTTTTCAGCGGGTTGCTCTATTTTCGCACGCGGGGTTAGTTAACTCCGGCTCACTAAGACACCACAGAGCGTTGTGCTGACCGTAAGCAACCACTTCAGTTAGTTGCTTAACTAATAATTATACATTTACCTGATATCTTACATTTTTGCAATTTTAATTAAAATACATTATGTTACAGGCTTCGAGACACCTGATCGAATCCGTTCATTGCGTTTGCAAAATATAATTTCCAACCACACAGACAGAAGTTCAGCTATCACAATGTATTTCAAGATTTATTAACACATTTTCTCGGCAATATTACAATATTAGCAATATTATGTTGACAGTCTTTGTTGTAATGCCACGAACCTGCCAGTTACTGTACGTAAGTTAGAATGATAGTAGCATGTTCCCCGGAGTACATAACATTATGAACGAGTATTGTAGAAAAATATGATGAAGTTAGATTTCGGTAAATCACTTAGTAAATAGGTGTATGATATTCTTTTATTATTGTCATCAGTCTTACGACTATTTTGATGCAATGCTCAATCTCTTTCTATCTTGCGATAACCTCTTCATCTCAACATACCCCTTACACACTACGTCCTCAATTATATGTTTCATATATTCTAATCCCTGTCGTTTCTTGCAGTTCTTACCTTCGACTGTTCCGTCCACTAACAAATTAACCAATCCTGCGTTTCTTAAAATATGACCACCCATTCTGTCTCTTTTATAAATAAAGTAACAAAGTAACCAAGCATTTTGACACAAATAACTTTTTGGGTCAGGGTGCTAAACAGATAGTCTCTTTTATAAAGAGTCTAGAACAGTACAAGTTGTTTTACCTGTCAAATGATATGTCATTCAAAAATTGGAAATACAGAAAAAAAAAATAGCTTGATGGCTTGGAGGAGCAACAGAGAGTCGATGCCTCCTGCCCCACGCGATTTTTGGTGGGGGAAAGTAATGAATTAATAGTGAATGAAAAATGTATGCTGGTGACAAGTTAAAAGCCCTATACTTTGGTTACTTTGGTTCATCTGTAAAATTTTTTTTTTTTTAGAGACATCAAATACGTGTCTCCAAAAAAGTTGATATTTCATGAGTGTTTTTTTAATAATAATAATTAAGTGTACATGTTATATGTATTTAAGAGAAAAATGATATAATAATGTACCACCACTTGTAAAATACCTCAACACCAGTCATGATGTATGAAAATCATATTTTATTATGTAAGTCAGTCACGATGTGTGAATATCATATTTTTTTATGTAAGTCAGTCATGATGTATGAGAATCATATTTGTTTTTTATGTAAGTCAGTGATGTAGTATGAAACATACTTATTTGGTGTAAGTCAGTATGTATGAATTATGTATGAGTTTATAATATGATCAAAATATTGTTAGAGTTTAGCGCTATATTGTTGAAGTCATAAAACTTCCAAAAAAATAGCGGTAAACTGGAGGGGTTATATTATGGTTATATTATGGACTATTATATAGTATGCAAGTATATTAATATGCATACTCCTTGAGATTGGGTTACATTCGTGTTCCTTTTGTTTTGAGAGGTTGGTTGCCAGGAGCGACATATTGAAAGCCTATATGGTAGAGGCGTTATATTAAGTTCGCAAGTTGGATATGTTGATTGAGAAATATTCATATGAGAAGTCCGATTTAAAGATTAACGGTCGTATTCATAACTGGTGTTGGTGGAAGTTGTGAAACCATTAACTGAATAAATAAAAGTTTTACAGAATAATAAATGACTTACGCATCGGTTTATATGTAGATGTTAGGCTAGCTATATAAAAATATAAGATAAAGGTGAAAAGTGGTAACTACATATATAAGTAACCAAGAATAAATCACCACACAGTGTCGGCCTAGTATGGCCTAACCTTTATAAAGTATTCATCTATCCAGAAATTTTAGACTTTTTTTTAAAAAAAAATTAAAAATCTTGTCCCACCAAATATTATCAAAGTCTTTTTCTAAATCAATAAACGCCATAAAAGAATTTTTTTTTCTTGATCCGTCCTTCAGGTATTACTCTTAAACCCAGAATTGCTTCCCTTGAACCAAAATTTTTCCTAAACCCAAACTGATCTTCAGCTACTATCTCATCTGCTACTCCTTCCATTCTTCTGTATATTATTCTGGTTAGTAATATTGAAGTAGACTTATAATGTGATAATTTTTTTCCTTTGTCGGCTCATGCTTTCTTCGGAAGTGTGAAGATGATACGTTTATTAAAATTAGTGTGAATTTCACCTGTTTCATAACTTTTTAACATCAAGTTGAATAATCTCTGAACTCCTTCTCCTAGGGATTTCAGAAGTTCTGAAGGAGCCTCATCAATTCCAACTGCCTTATTTGATTTCAAGTCATTTAAAGACCCATCAATCCTGTCCTTAAAACCGGATCCCATAGGTGATCAATGCTGTTTTTGAGTCATCCCCATCATTCAGTTTCTCAACCTATTCCTTCCATCGGTTAGCTCCATCTTCCGAGATTAAAAGAGGTTTCCCGTAGGTAGATTTAGGCCCAGCGCACACTGCGCAACTGTTTTGTGACAACAGTTGCAAACCGGTTGAACTCGCAACTAGTTTGCAACCTAAACGAAACTTGTGTCCGCACACGGATAGTCTAGTTGTGGATTAGTTTCATTCAACTTGCAATAGTCTATGCAGAGTTTGCTGAATTTTTTCTATGTCAGATTCAGACGAGGAAGATGTTAATTATTGTCATTACCGCAAGGTACGCAGGGTGCAGAGGAAGCATTGGGTCAATCCATATTTAAGGAATAATGTGAACTCCAGGCTATTCGTAGCAGCGAAAGAACTTTCGCATTCGGATAGAAAGTTTATGGCTTTCTTCAGAATGTCGAAAGAATCATATCTGGAATTGACAAGGATGGTTGGATGGATGGACACATATATAAGGGAATGAGTGCCTACACAGGAAAGAATACTGATCACTCTGAGGTAAGCTTGACAATTATTTTATTAATATTTTGAATTTACGTTACTCATTAAACATAGGTAAACAAATAATGAGTAAAAATCCAAGCTAAGGATGTTTTTATTTACATATCAGAATTGTTAAGACTTTCTGAAAATGCGTTGTAAAAATCTGCTGAATTCATTTGAGGAACTGCATTTGACATGTGTGATGATGTAGAGTCAGACAATGATGCGGATGTGTCCATTGTAAGTCTTAATGGAGCCTGTGGATGGTGCCCGGAAGTCGTAATATCATCAATAATCCTAAAAACTTGTCGTTTGAAGAGTTTGATTTGTCAATCACTGGGCTCTGCCAGTTCTGGTATCAAGCTGAACAGGAACATCTTGAGTCCCTGTCACCTATCGGTTTTATTGGATCCAGTCTCTGCCTCGGCGTTTGATTGCAACATAGCTCTTTTGCTTTAAAATACTCTGCTACAGAGAGATCTGCTACTGAAGCCGAAATTTTGTTCTGTTTTCTTTCTGCTAGTCCTAAATTTCTGTTGTACGACGACTTGTTGGTCGTGGTCGGTCACTTGTTTGAAAAGATATTTCGGTCAATAGTGATGGAGATCTTGGGGATGTTTGCTGTGTATAAACAGATGCCTCCTCTAACTGGATGGCACTATCCTCAACTTGGGTTTCAGTCTCTTCAACATCACCAGTTAACTGCTGGGACTGTGGTACGGTTGCAAATTTCCTGATGAGGGAGGAGCCACTGTTTTGATGAACGGCACACAAAATTGCATGGCATTTTCCAGATAGTAAGCTTTTTTCTTTCCTGCAGATCCACTAGGAGAAGGTTTTATTTTCTCATGACGACTGTACGAAGATTCCGCAATTTTTCTTTGCAGTTAGCAGCCGAAATCAAAATAACAATGACTGGAAATCGTCTAAAATTGTCTGAAATTTTATGAAAATTTATTAATTTAATAATATATTATTTAAGGTTGTTGACTTAATTTTAATTATCCTTCTGTTTCTTCGTTGCAGGTAATTGGCTACTGGTGGAACATTTATGGCAATTTCCTTATATTTTGCGAGAGATGAGAACACAGTCAGTAAAATTATCAAAGAAACTACAGAAGTTATATGGGACGTACTGAAGGATATTTATATGCCTGTCCATACACAAGATCAATTTCAACGTATTGCTGATCGTTTTGAGTTGCTATGGAACCTTCCCAGCTGCATGGGAAGCACATCAGAATTAAAAAATGTCCACATATAGTTTCTGAAAACTTCAACTACAAACACTTCCACTTTACCGTACTTCTGGCATGCTGCGATACCGATGGCCTTTTCACGATTATTGAATCAGCGCTTGCTGGACGTAACAGCGATGGAGGCATTTTCAGAGCCAGTGCAATGAACTAGTGAAGAACCAACGGTGGTGACACCTCTCCACCTTCCCCATTACGATATGATGAAAGAAACATTCCGTTTCCTTGCTATTTTGTAGGAGACGAAGCATTTCCATTGCCTCGCAATTTATTGAGACCCTTTTCAAATAGAACTTTCAACAATATGAAGAGGATATTCAATTACAGATTGAGCCGAGGAAGAAAAACAATTGAATGTGTGGTTGGAATGGCAGCAGAAAAGTTTGCGGTGTTAAACGGACCCATACGATGTCGTGATCTAGCAACAGTAAATAATATAGTAAAAGCTACCTGTATCCTACATAACTTCGTACGGAAGCGAGAAGGAATTGAGTACAGGCCTCGAGACAGAGCAGAAATGAACGGGACAGCGGACCTGCCGACAAACATAGAAATAAGAGAACTGGTGATATACTACTGCTTTTCAGCGACTATTTTGAGGAATTATCTGGCCAACTACTTTCTTTCTCCTAGTGCAAGTCTACCTTGGCAATGGAAATTAGCAGTACAAGAGAGAAGTATGGAATAGTTCACAGTGGTCCAGCATATTCCTCCAATAACTTCTCCAACAGTTTTTAAATTTGAGATTTGTTTTTTCTCTTGCTTTGTATTATAACAGACAAAGGCATATAATAAATGTATAAACTACAAGTACTGTAAATAAAGTGTAAACTACTTATAAAAATTTGCTCACCTGACATAATTAATTGGGCGGCCACCTCTTGCCAAGATTTCTCCGTCACTTCTTTCCTTGAATATCCTGGAAGTTTGTAGTTGAAAAGGACTTAATGCTTCTCCACCTCTCCTACAAGTTTTAAATTAAATTCTTGATCACTCATTTTATCTTTGAAATAAATAAGCAGTAAACACCTCGTGGTTTCGAGGATATACGGTTGTATACAAGTGGTTTGAGATTAGGCTAAAACTGATCGCCTTGTGTGCGGTTCCCCAACCCCTACAATGCCAAGGTCGCAAAACAGTTGCGAGTGCAACCAGTTTGCAATTGTTGTCACGAAACAGTTGCGTCGTGAGCGCTGGGTCTTAATGTTTGTATATCTTTTTTTTTGTTTGTCCAAAATTTTGTTTGATTTCTTATATGCCGTATTTACTTTGCCCGCGACCATTTCCTTTTCTCTTTCTTAACAGTTTTCTTGCAGCCGTTTATCGTATGCTTTTTTGCATTTCCTGTTTACTGGATTTCTTAATTGTATGTATTGCTCTCTTACTGCTTCATCCTGAGCATTTTGTGCCTTTTTTTCTGATCCATCAGCTACAATATTTCTTCTGTTATCTAAGGTTTTTGGGCGGCTTATTTCCTTATTGCTTCTTTATCACCTTTCATTATTTCTATCTTCAGTGCATTCATTCGTCTTTAGATAAGCTCCTTTCAGTGTTACTTCTTAGTACGTATTCTACCATTCCTGTACATTTTTCTCTGATGTTAGATTGTTTCAGTTTATTCACTTCCAGTTTTTCTTTATTCTTTTGAATTTCAGCCTGCACTTCATAACTATCAGATTATGCTTCTGAGTATGCTTTACAGTATAATCTAGCTGATATCTACCTGTATCTCCTGGACGTTTCCATGTGTATATCTTTCTTTCGTGTTTCTTAAATAGTGTGGTTGCCACGGCTGGTATATATCTTTCACAAAAATCTAACAAACTGCTTCCTCGCTCATTTCTTTCACCTAGATCATATGTCCTACTGTATTTCCCTCTTTTCCTTCTCTCACTGCCGCTTTACAATCACCAATGATTATTAGATTTTCGTCCCCTACACATATTGGATTTATTCTTCAGTTTCAGCACATATTCTCTCTATTTCTTCCTATGACGTTGGAATATATACTTGTAATATCACGGCTGGGGCTGGCTTTGTGTCTAACGTTATTATAATAATCCTGACACTAAACTTTTCATAATAACTCACCCGTTTCCCTACTCTCTTGTTCATTACAAATCCTACTACAGTAACTCCAATGATAGCTTTTGTGTTTATTATTCAGTGATTCTCAGAGCAGAAACTGATTCATCCTCATTTAGGGACCGTTTCCAACCCCAAGGACAAGAGGGTGCCCTGGAGCGCTCCCCGCTCTTCCGCCCTCCTTTATAAGGCCGTTTCCAAGCAGTGGGTGACTCCTCATACCGGGAATCTTTCAGCTGCCAGAATCACGACCGTGCAAACAGGGTGCACCACGTGAAGGAGAGGTTTTCATTTGGTTGTATGAGACTAATATAGTCTCTCCCAAAACCATTCATTTATTTAAGTTATGAAAATGTATATGTTTTTGTTCAATAAGCAACATAATAAAAGCTATATAAGAAATTGAAATAGAAGGATGTCAGACACGATCAGAAAGAGGAGAATCATTTTTTTTTTGGTCACATATTGATAATGAATAACAGAAAAACTTACAATAATAAAAATGGCAACCAGTCGATCCAAGGATCAAAAAAATATATGCTCAGGATGAAGCAGGAAGAAAGCAGTACACTAATTTTAGAATTAAAATAAACAGGAAATACAAAAAAGAAAAGTGGATTCTAAAAAAAAAAAATGCTATGAATTAGAACACTAAAAAGTTGTATGTAAAGTAGATTTTTTTAGTGGCCTTTGGCTACTTAGATCCTACAGAAAGCTTAATTAGATTATCATACTCTTGTAGTGTATGATTCTGTAGTACATTGTTGTTACTAAGTATGGACACATGGACACTACAGGACTGACACCCACGAAGCACTGACACATACACAACACTTTAACACCCATGCTATCGGAACGATTCCAACCGGCACTCGAAGCTAGTACTCTAGACCAGCAGTCGGCAACCTTTTAGCAGGCAAGGGCCACAAGGTGGCAAAACAAAGTAAAGGCGGGGCCACACATACACAGTAAAAATGCGAAAACTCAGTTCTCAATTTTTTTAAAAAAAATTGCTTAACGTCTCTTTAACAGCGAGGTCTTTAGAGACGGGAAAGGATGGAGGGGGGGGGGGGGGCAAGGAATGGGAAGGAATTTGGCCATGGCCTTTTTGAAGGAAGAATCCCGAATTTGCCTGGAGTGATTTGGGAAACCATGGAAAACTCAAATCTGGATGCCCAGACGGGGATTCGAACCGCCGTCCTCCCGAATGCGAGGCCAGAACGCTATCCGTTACACCACCACGCTCGGTCAAATTTTATTAATACAAATGAGGATACAAATGAAGAAAAGTTACGAAATTCTTCTTACATTCTAAATTCAGTGTGACGTTTGAGGTTGCATTTGACAGGCTATTTTTTGTATGTCAGCTTTCATGTTTGAAGTTGAAATACGTAATATATCTGTCAAATGCTTATCTGTGGGACGAGAAGCGTATTTATTTTTTAGATAATTGACGATTGAAAAAGTTTGCGCGCATAAATAAGTGCTTCCAAAAATTGAAATAAACTGCTGAGAAAACTTTTTGAATTCGACAAAACCAGACGGCAAGCTACCATAAAATTTGACCGGATCATTCATCTCGTAAAAGGCGTTTTATAGACTTTCGTTGGATTCCAGTTATAACATTCATTTGTAAATTACTGGGTACATCCTCAACATCGCATGAAAAAGGATTAGCATAAATCTTCAGCTTGCTCGAAACCTTCTCGAAATCACCAAATCTGTCACCGAATTGACCTTCTAACTCCATTAAAATGTCTTTCATTTTGTCACTAACCCAATTAAAATCAATGCCAGCTTCCTCGACAGCCTTTAGACCAGTGATGTCAAAGATCCGGACCCCGGGCCCTATCAATACGGCCCGCGATCGCAATGTGACACAGAAAGAAGAATCGTGTTTTTAGAGCTTTTAGACATCACTCGATTACTCTACGGAAGTTTTAAAATGCGCACACTACATTTATCTAAATTTAATATCGGGCCCTCTGCAAAATTGAGTTTGACACCTGTGTTTAAGACAATTTGGGTAGTGATTTAATTTTTTTCATCAATATGTTTTATGAAGAGCCGGTTTTTAGTTTGGAACGCCTTTATGTCTGTATGCATATCAGATATTATTTTGTTTTTCCCTTGAAGCTTGACATTTAGTGTATTTAATTCATGAGTTAAATTTGTCAAAAATCCAAGATCTACTAACCATTGAGGATCTGTTATCTCTGGAACAGATTTACCTTTCTGATTCATAAAAGTGTTGACTTCTTTTCTGAGATCAAAAAATCTTTTCAGTACTGCGCCTCTACTTAACCATCTTACTTCTGAATAATAAAGGACATTTTGATGATCTGCTACCATTTCGGTTAGAAACTCTCGGAATTGACGATGTGTCAACCCATTATTTCTGATATAGTTTACAGTGGATATCACGAAGTCCATTACTTTTATCCATGAAACTACTTTGGAACATAACGGTTCTTGGTGGATAATGCAATGAAAAAAATAACAGGAATTCACATCCTATCACTGCCAATTTTGTTTTAATTCTACCCACCAGGCCCTTGTTTTGCCCACTCATGTTTCTACCTCCGTCAGTTATTAGACTTACCAACTTTCCCACGCTAATTACATTGACGTCATTGCCTGTTCTAAGTGACAAAACAATTCTTACCCCGTAGTCGTTCCCCTCAAACTACATAACTGTAAAAGTTCTTCACGCACGTTGAAATATTTATCAGTTCCACGAACAACTATTAGAAGCTGGGCAGTATCTGACACATCATTACTTTTATCGGTAGCTAAGGAGAACCATTCAAATTGTTGTGCTTTTCCCCGAGGTTTTTCGCATAAATTAGTGCCCAAATCTTGTGCGCCAGGTACAAGTTCTGGAAGATAAGCTTATATTTTCAAATTTCTTTTTTTAGATCTGGGCATACCTCTTCAGCCATAGCTAAGGCACATTGTTTTATTAATTCGCTGTTGGTAAACGGTCGCCCAGACCCTTGCAAGTATTTCCGCCACCCTTAAACTCGCACGTATATTTGTCTCGTTACTTTGAATTTTCATCTTAAAAACACTTTGTTGGTTCTTGAATGAAGATTTGAGTGAGTTGATTTTGTTTTTCCCGGAATCACCAACTAGGCACGCAAATTTTGCTTTATGCTCGGGATCATAGTGACGTTTGACGTTATATTCTTTTTGTATAGCAATGGTTTTTTGGCATATTAAGCATTGCGGCTTTCATTGGAATTAATAAAAAAGTATAAAAGCGTCCATGCATCGTTGAACACTCTATTTTCTTCAATTCCTCTTTTTTGTAGTCATCAGTAAAACCTATAACCAACAATGCCAAATACTCGCTGTAAGAATTAAAGCCGTGTTGAAAACATGTCATTTTCGCTATGTAATTGTATGAACTATCAATATCTCACACTTACCGAACTGTAAACAAAATAGTAGTTACTCGTAGGTCACAGAACAATAACTAAATCGTAGGTACAGGGCCGCGGCGGCGGCATGCACACATGAAATAACTTGGTTTACTCAACAGCGCGGACGGACGGCTGGCGAGCGGGAGAAGATTATTGTCAACGCTGACTTATTGTTTCAATCATAGGAGAGAGTGGGGAAATCGTTCCCGCTCGCACTTATCCTGCTCTGTTTGCGTAGTTCATTTACTGCGCTTTTAGATCGCGTTCACTCTTTTATGCATTTATATTTTATTATTTTGTGATATGGGCTTTCGATATGAATTTTATAAGACGGACAGGGGCCGCAGATAGAGAGGTCGCGGGTCGCGCGTTGCCGACCACTGCTCTAGACAAACAGCTACCGAGGCGGGTTAGGTGAAGTAGATTTGCCATACAGGAAGATCGAAAAAAATTGGATAAATGAAGAAAAGGTGCATTAACATTCAAGTCGCTGTGGGAAATCTCTCTATAACTCCGATGGAAGGAAACACTTGAGAGATCCTGTTTTACGAACAGAATTAGACAGAGCTTTGAAATATCTGAAATCAAATAAGGCAGTTGTAGCTGATGAGAATTATTCAGAACTTTTGAAATCTCCAGGAAAGAAGGAATTATTCAAACTGATACTAAACAATTACGAAACGAGAAAATTTACAACTTATTTTAGAAAAAGTATCAACTTCACACTTTGGTATTTAGGACAAGACGACAAATGTGAGAATTATCCGTTAGTAAGTGTAACATCACATGCTTCAAAATTACTGATCCAGACAATATGCATAAGAATAAAAAGGATATTAGAAGATATAGCAGGTGATGATCAGTTTGCATATGGCAAACACCGCGGTACAAGGGAAGCAATTATGGCTTCAAGATTATTACTTTAAAATGGTGGATCAAGAAAAGCAAAGATACTTTTATGACATTTGTTGATTTAGGAAAAGATTTTGATAATGTTAAATAAGACAAAATGTTCAAAATTTTCAAAGAGTTAAGTATACAATATCAATATAGAAGTATACTTTATAAGCTACTAGCTGAACCGGTCACGCGTTGCTGTGACTCAGTAGTTATATTACATTGGATTAATGTTATTCTAAGCTACCTAATGTAGTCAAATTAATATTCACTAATAAAGACAAAAATGTTTTAGTCGATTTGAAAATTCAAAAGTAATTGGTAAATAGTTTCGGATAGTTGAAATTAAGGACAATGAACATAAAAAATTTAATTACATTTTATTACAAATTACTTAATTGAAAATATATTAAAAAATGATATTTATAAAAATAAATTAATTAGTTTTTATTTATTTATAAATTTAAATTTCAGTTTTATAAATGAGGTAGATAAATAGACACATAGATTTATCCCCACACGTGGGCAGGAGACATATAGCCGCCCATGGGAGAAACACGTATTTTCCAAGTCCAAGCCGCAAACGGTCATTGTTTGGTCTTGAGACTTATTTATGGTCATAGCGAAAGCCAAACGAATCGGAAATTGAAGCCTTTTAAATGGTATTGGAGATTCTGACGGTATCATTGGAATACGTGGCAACAGGACGATTTCTCCTTAAACTTTCCAGTCAAAATAGTTGCTTCAAGAACATTCCCCGTGATCCTTTTGATGACCAAACGTGTACCGTTGCATAGTCTAGGTGGATTCAAATTTCGAAGTAGAATAATCGGTGAACCAATCTTTAACCGCAGATTGTGTGGTGGCATTCCTGGTATATCCAAAGAATTTAAAAAATCAGTTGGAAAATTTACGGCTTCATTTTCATCTACAATAGTGTCTATTGATTTAAAAAACCTCCGATCACCTGGCAACAACTGTTGTATCTGGAAGTTACATCAACATTTTTTGCTGCCAAAATAGCACAATTACTGAGCAAATTATGATCTGAGTAATTATTTGATATATCCGGAAACACGCTCTCAATTAGTTCATTTTTTGACTGAACAACAGTGCAGAATTGGTCTGGCAATTTGATGTATTGTGTATTTCGATGAAGTTCTATTTCACCGTTTCCAATTGCTTACAAAATACTTGTAACGATTGATCATTTTGCAATTGTACTCGCATGTTCATGGTCAATCGAAGTGTTTCGACATTCCGCCATAAAAACGATTGTTTTAATCATGCGTTAATCCCATCGGCAAAAGTAGAGCGAGGAATCACTGGTAACGTCTGTCGGAAGTCACCAGACAGTAGTAGGACCGAACAGTTTATCGTTGCCTTTTAAATCTTGTATAGTTCTATGAAATGCTTCGAGCGAATGTTTATGAGCCATAGTACACTCATCCCAAATTATAATTGAACTCTTTTGTAACACTGAAGCCATTCCGCTTTTTTTTTTTAATGTTACACATTGCGTTTGGTTTGTTATGAATATCTAGTGGCATCTTAAATACTGAATGTGCGGTTCGCCCACCATCTAACAAAGTGGCAGCAATGCCTGTCGATACAATTGCCAATGCAATTTTCTGTTGTGACCTTACCTTCGCAAGGATCAACAATATTAAAAATGTCTTCCCGGTTCCACCTGGTGCGTCCAAGGAAAAAAAAAAAAAAAAAAAAAAACGCCTTGCTCAGCATCAACAGTCAGTATATCCCGATTATAAATATTTTTTTGTTCTGCTGTCAATAATGGCTCATTATTCGCAATAATTGTAGCTAAGTCCACATTATTATACTGTTGTTCTCGTTGCAGATCACTGTTAACTAAGTCGGTGGCCGGGCTATCAGGTGATGGCATACCATAATGATTAAGTGTTAAATTTTAAATTAAAATGTTTAAATCTTCGATTAACACTAATAGCTTCATTATACATCTCTGGTGTGATATCTAGATTTGGGCATAGGTTTGTTTGTATAACTCGGTGTACGAGAGCGGTCTGAAAAATTCTAAGCCTAAAAATATAAAACCAATTTGATATTTACCAAATCATTTTTATTTCTCAATATAGTCTCTCTGAACACTGATACACTTAGTCCAACGATGTTCCAAGTTCATTATACTATCCCTGAAGTGACTTTCTGGAAGGCCTGTAAAATATCCATCTACAGCTGCAATCACGTCCTCATTTGAAGAAAAACGCTTACCAGCAAAAATTTTTTTTGAATTTTGGGAATAGATAGAAGTCAGAAGGAGCCAAATCTGGGGAATAATGTGGATGCTTCAACACGTCATAGTGCAGATCTCTTAATTTTCCCATTGCCAAAAGACTCTTGTGGGCAGGTGCATTGTCCTGATGAAAGATGAATTTCTTCTTCCTCAAACTGAGCCTTTTCCCACGAATTTTTCCATCCAGGTGTCTAAAAGATCGGAATAGTATTGTACAGTTATTGTTTTACCCTTTTCAAGGTAATCAATGAACAACACACGTTTAGCATCCCAAAAAACTGATACCGTCAGCTTCCCTGCCGATGAAACCGACTTGGCCTTCTTCGGACCTGAACAACCAGCTTCTGTCCACTGCTTTGACTGCAGTTTTGATTCTGCCACGTAGTTATGAATCGATGCACAAAATCAGTTTTATTTTTGTTGAAATGCTCCAAACACTGTTAAGAAATTCACATGCAGATGCGCTTTTGATCAACAATGAGCAAATGCGGCACCCATCTTGCAGAAAGCTTCATCATTTTCAATACTTCATGCAAAATGTATACCACATGTTCTTTTAATATCCCTACAGTCTCAGCAATCTCACGCACTTTTATTCATCGATCATCCAAAACCATATCATGCACTTTCTGGATGATTTCTGGAGCCATTGCACCTTTCGGACGTGCTTCGCGTTCATCATCTTTGAGACTGCTACGGCCACGTTTGAACTCAGCAGCCCATTTCTTAACTGTCGAATATGAAGGAGAAGAGTCCCCATACACTTTTAAAAATCTTTTGTGGATCTCGGATGGCATTAAACCTTCTTTTACAAAGAATTTTATAACTGCTCGATACTCGATTTTTTCCATTTCTGGTACAACTCCGAACCGCGCCTGCATCAAACAACTGTACAGACCACACTACAACGTAGAAAGACTTGCAATTTCTTGCAGGTGCGTTTGGCACATGCACCAACTTGCACAGAAAAAATCAGATGGGTAGTGCTGCCGTCTATGATAGAGGCCGAGAACTTCTCAGACAGCCCTCGAAGTATGTCTTCAGTCATACTGTTTTTATATTTTTCCCACAAAATCGATGACTGTGTTGGATAACATGTTGTCAAAATAATTGCAAACAGTTGACGAATACTATTCGGCGTGGATGTCAACGCTGCATCAGCAAGTGTCAGGTCCCAATGGTTGTCGTCCACCAGCAACTGCAACTCGCGACATGCATCTTGATATGTATTGAACACTCGACCATTAGCTGTTCGTAAAAATTCGAAAGAAGTTGGTCCTGGAACATTCACCAACAACAAACGCCAAAAGAAGCATTCACGTTGTTTCGTATGTACTGTGTAGAGTCGTCATAATATCTTGGCTTTGAATATGCCTGCGATCAAAGGATGTGGTTCTCCTTGTTTAGGTGGCTCCCATTTTTTACCTTATTTGTTCCGTGTAAAATAGCGTGTAACATCGGTATATAATAATGTTTTTGCGAATTTGCCGAACACGTCAGATTTTTGACACAATTTGAAAAATTCAGTTAATGTCGTTTATGGTGGCTCAAGTGCTCTTTGTAGAATATTTCGTTCGGTGAAATATACACGTTGACCGTATTCAAGATGTATTGCAAGATGTTGGATAGTATATGATGTATGGGATAACTAAAAATATGCCAGATAGCTTCGTTGCTGCTGATGTATCTACCTATCTGGTATCGTGCTATTTCGTCATTTTTATTTACATTTTTTACTTCACATACGGCCAAATCACTGCCTTTATTAACGTATTTGCAAATGTACTTAGTGGATTTTACAGAACTGCAAAACTCGACATTAATATGAGTCTTATATGTTTTTGAAAGCAATGGTGAGTATGCTACCACCCACTGATTGACAACTTCAGCTTGGTTTCTAGAATTTGAAATTCGCTTCGTAAATGTGTGGCCACCATTCTCAGCGTTTCTGCGGCGATACAACGGATAACCGTCGATACCCGTAATAGTATCATTCGTATATTCCTTTGGGAAACGCTTCTTACATTTTCCATCTTCCACGCATGGCGATGTCATGTTAAAAGATCATGTGACAGGTAACAATAACAAACAATTCTTGATCAATTAAGGGGTCCGGAATTTCGGCTGAAATTATTTGATCAATTTCTTCTGGACGGATTTTAATTTCAAGCCAAACCAAAATGTCATAATGAGGCAAACTTCGCTTTTGCCACTCAATCGAATACAGATAGCAACGTGTGTTACCGAAAACCGAATGTTTTACGATTAAATCAATCAATGATTTTAATTTTTGTTTGAACACACGTGCCGTGATATCATGACGATGCATTGATTGTTGGCCTGGTAATAGCAAAGTTTGTATCTCCTCCCAATTCAGATTACATTACATGTAAATGTAATAAACAAATCTGGATGACCATAATGACGTACGTAAATGATCGCATCTTGTATATATTCCTTCATGTTCCGTGGACTGCCGATGTAGCTTGAAGGTAAAATAAATGCATTACCGATATCATTGGCATTTAAATTTTCATCTATATTGCCGATAATAGCATCTCGTAAGTGGATGCATTCCTCCAATCATAATTTAGCCTGGTTGTATCGAATAAATCGCAAACGTTCGTTTTCTATCTTAGCGTACATATCCACGACGTATTGATGGTACAGTTGACAATATCGAAGCATATAGTTATCCTGATTACGTCTAATCATTAATCGGTGGGCGTAGTCCTTCGTTGAAGTAATTTTTTTAATTGTTTCATTACTTGAAAAAATAAGAAATTAAATAGTAAAAAAAAATTAGAAGAATAAGAAATTAATATAGTGGGCCCGCGATAATCCACCGGAATACCGTGGGTCTACTGTATTAATAAAATAAGGAATTAAATAGTTGAATATTAAATTTACCAGTAACTGGATGTGATATTCATCCTGCCCTTGCAGGATACTGGAGTGCGTCATACGAACGGCGTAGATCCGAAATTATACTAACAGTGCTATCTCGACGTGTTATTTCATTGGCTCTACTGTCAACTGGATCACCAACTATAATAACTGCAACTTCATTTACAGTTGGCGCGTTGAACCTGTCATCGTGTTCTCCTGATGGTAATTTGTCAGATCTGATGACAATTTGATAGTTGTCATTTTTGAATTGTGGTCATACTTTTTTAAACAATTGTATTAGTATATTATTATTTTCCAAAAAAATTTTCACTTCAGCTTGTTCGATGAAATTATACTGGCACCGAGTTGTCACGCGTTCTTCACAACTTCCCATAAAATAGATTTGGAGAATCTTCGGAACATCATTTGGCATCGGCATCAACGACCCAATCGTATGGTACACCAGGCCTTGTAATTTGAATGTAGTTTCAAAATGACGTCCATCAGATCGCAAATTTTAGTTGCTCCAAAAGACGTCATCTGGAAGCAGAAACAATTTAGAATCGTTTGATTCGCCAAGAAGTGATTGAAAAGGTTCTGGGGGAGTGGTAATAATACAACAGGAGATCTATAGTTTTACATGGAATCCCGACCACGGAAGCGTTCTGGCGTACTTCACATTACACAGCAAGCTGTGCCAGAGGTGAAATCGGGATTAAATGCGTATGAAAATCCCCGGCAAGACAGGGATTCGAACCGGGGACCTTTCGATCCACAGTCACACGCCTTAACCACTTAGCCACCAGACCACTCGCTATTAAATTGGATCAGCTTGGAATATTAGAATGGAGAATTATAAGGAAAAATGGGTCCACTGGAGATCGTGATTCCTCTACAACAACATACAGTAATATCGTTGGAGTATTGCTGTAGTCAGTACCAAGACGTATTGTTCTCAAGCAGTAATTCCGTTGTAATATAGCCTGGACCATTATTTTCAAGCACAAATTAGTTTATGACCCAGCCTGGACCAGCATGAAACCGTTAAATGTACTTCGGGAAGAATTTATAGTGATTCTAGTGATATTATGATGACAACTCGTGGCGGAATCGCGATCTCCAGTAATCCCTTTCTCTCTTCAGACCATTTTTTTCACCCTTTTCTTCTACGGAACTATAATAATAATAATTTCGTGCGGTCGTAATGACCTGATGACAGGGTTTCTATTTGTTGCGCCTTCCACCCCTGCGCCGGAGGTGTAGGCCGAGTTAAGTGCGTATAAAAATCCACGCCAGCGAAGGAATTCGAACCAGGGACATTTGGATCTCCAATCAGACGCCTTAAACACTTTTTTTTTTTTTTTTTTTTTTTTTTTTGAGCCTCCTTCCTCCCCTTCAGCCCTGCCTTTCGCTCGCCAGTGGTTGGCTCTTTGCCTGGCTCTAAACCTTTTTATAGTAAAATTTGGGTTTCAATGTTCTCTTTTCCTGATTTGTATTTATTAGTGGTATTTTCCATCAGTTTGGATGTTTTGTTTTTTGAGGTTTTTATGATTTGAATATTTGGTATAGTTAGGTTCCCCTCGTGCCTTTGATTCAAGAAGTCTCTCTTTGGGTCTAGGCGGGGTTTATAAACAGTTTTATTTGGTTAAATTGTGATCATTGGAATGATTCTGTCATTATTATATCGAGCATCCGTGCGAAGTCTTTTTTATAATTTTGATTTTGGATAATTTCGTAATATACAGTATTCAAATATGCTATATATTCGTCGTAAGTACTCTTTTCCGTTTGTAGCGTATAAGTTAGGGTATTGCCTAGTATCCATTGTACCGTGTTGTGTTTCGTTTCAGGATATCTCTTTTTCTCAGGTTTCAGTATTTCCTGGATGCTCACGGTTAACGGTGATGTTCTGTCAAGGAAGGCTATTCTTCTTCTTGCCCAATTCCATATTTTCTGGTTTTGGTTACACGTTATCCTGTGTATCAGGGTGTCAGTATTTCCGCAATTTCTGCACCTGTCATTCGGGGCTAGATGTATTTCGTAAAGTCTTCTGTTGGTTGAGATTTTTTCATTTACGACGTCATACCACAAGGATTGTGTTTTAGTGTTTAGAGTTTTATTCGTTATATTTTTCCAGATGTTGCTCCAGTTGTATTGTGGATTTTTAATTTCGATTTTATTTCTGTGGTTAGATGTGTTGATTATTTTGTAGATTTCTTTTGTTGTCTTGTTGTACAGGGTGCATCCTTTGGTTTTTGCATAAGTTGTTTCTAGGTGAAATTTTCTCATATGTGGTAAGGTGAACTTTATCGCGGCCATGTTGAAAGGTATTTCCTCAGTGACTGGTTTTGTTTCTTTAATCAAGTTATTTGTTGGGCCGTTTGGGTCATTTTCCGCTGTCGTTATGGTTCTTTTGAGGAATAATGCGCAGCATCTTTCGCGTACGCTTATCATTCCTATGCCTCCATTACCTAGGGGTAGAGTCATTGTTTTGAACGCTGTTTTGAAGATCTTACCCCTGCTTGCGAACCACCCGAGCAGATTCTGTATCCGATCTGCAATTGTGTCGGGTATCGGCAGTACTTGGGCGATGTAGACCATTTTACTCAGTAAAGATACTTGTACGATTTTAGCCTTCTGTATTGCATCCAGATCTCTATCACAGTGCATGTTTATAACAGCCCTAATTTTTGGTAGTGTTATGAGCCAGTTTTTTAGTTATTGTTTTCATAATGTTCTTTTGAAAAACAATGCCTAATGTCTTATGTTCTTCTACTTGCTCGTACCAGATGTCTGTTGGAGGTGGGATCTCTGCTCTACTTATTTGGAGCAGTGCAGTTTTCTTTGGGTTAAGTTTTGCGCCTGTTGCTTCCGTGAACGTTGTGATTATTTCCCACGTTTTTTGGATGTCCTCCGCTGAAGTTTCGGCTATACAAATGTCGTCTGCGTATCCTCTGCATGTAAATTTGTATCCGTTTAGATTAATGCCTGTTAAATTTTTGTGACATTTCTCAAGCAGGGGTTCCGTTGCTAGTGCGTACAGGATCATTGATAGCGGGCATCCTTGTCTTATCGATCTTTCTATCTTGACGGGCGCTGACAGGTGTCCGTTTATAAGAAGTTTTGAATGTGTGTTTGTAATTATTTTCTTTATTACTTCCACGAATGGGGAGCCAAATCCTTTATGTTCCATGATTTTTAAGAGGTAATTATGTTCAATTCGGTCAAAAGCTTTTTCAAAATCGAGGAATAGTAGAGCTGATGGCGTTTGTTTTTCTGCGTTTATGCTGATAATATCACGGTATTCGCACACAGTATTTAAGATGCTACGTCCGGGAATAGCACTGGTTTGATGAGGTCCTAAGATTTTCTCCATGAGGGGTTCCAGTCTAGTTTTGAGGATTCTCGTTAGTATTTTAAAGTCTGAATTTAACAAAGTTATTGGTCGTATTTCATTAATTTTTTTGATCTGGTTGCCTTTGGGTACTAGCACTATGATGCCCTCTGTGAAGGCGGTGGGAAGATTATCCTCTGTCCATAAGTCGTTTAGAATCTCTGTTAACTTATTTCTTAGCATGGGCCAGTAATGAATATAAAATTCTATGGGTAACCCATCCGGTCCTGGGGATTTCCCTCTTGCTGCTTTGTTTATCGATGTATGAATTTCATCCTGGTCAAAAATTCTTGTTAGAGTTGCTGATTCTTCCACACTTGCTGTGTTACTTGAGTTGGATATTAAATCGGCGATTGCCGCCGTACTAGTTGGAGTTGACTTAAAAATATTTTTATAATGCGTGGTAATTTCTTTAATTATATCTCTTCCGTCCTTGATGTTTTCACCATTTTCTTTAATTATATTGGTTATTAAAGTTTTTTTACTCCTTTTTGTGCTCCTTATAAGGTGGTACAAGGCTGCCGTTTCTTTGGTTGCGACGTCAGTTGGTTTTGAAGTTGTCAGAAGTTTGTTTGCTTGCATATTTTGTAATGATAGGATCTTGGCTTTGTATTTTTTTATTTTTATATTAGTATCGACAGTTATGGTGGGCTCTTGGTATAATTCCTTGATGCATCTGTAATAATACTCAATTGTGCCCTTCATCCAATAGTTCTTTTGTGTCCCCCAGGAGATTAAGGTTCGTTTTAGTTTCGGTTTCACATGTTCAACCCACCAAGATAGTGTGCTTTTATATTTTTTACAGTTTTTTAGACATTCGTCCCAGACACTTTTGATTTCTTCGTCTAGCGCCAGGTCTTCAAGCATAGAGATGTTACATTTCCAGAATCCTTTGCCTCTGCTAACTGGCTGCCTCTGCATGTTGACAGTACATTGCATACTGTTGTGATCTGAAAAGCTTAGAGGAAAAATGTTTGCACTGGTTGTTTTGGTTCGGAGAGTCTCCGTTACGTAGATCCTGTCGATTCGGCTTGCTGAGTTGTTTGAGACATATGTGTAGGCTTTGGCATTTCCGTGAATGCATTCCCATGCGTCGTGAAAGTCCATCCCTCGAATGAGGTTAGTCAGCTCCCTGCACCCATTGAAATTTGGGGTTTGATCTTTTTGGCTTAGTACACAATTAAAGTCACCTCCCATTATTATTGCACCTGTGGTATTTCGCAGGAGATAGGGTAGCTCTGTTTTGTAGAAGTATGCTCTTTGGGCTCGATTATTATTGCCAGAGGGGGCGTAAACATTGATTATTCGCGTGTTATTTATTGTAGTTGCAATGGCCCTGCCGTTTGTTAATGTTTCTGTACTAACCGTCTCAATTCCCTCTCTAATCACGAGGGCCGTTCCCGTGTTGGTTTCTTTGGAGTAGTTGATTATTCCGTCGTATCCAGGGATGTTTAGTTCCGTAAAAGTCACTTCTTGTAACATTGCGATGTCAATACTGTTTTGTTTAATATAATCCGCTAGGCATTTTATTTTGAATGGCGTAATTACTCTGTTCATATTTATAGTTGCAATACTATAACTTTGATTGCTTGTCATTGGTTATTTTACGTCTCATCAGATCCCTCCATTACTTCCTCGTACCAGCTGTCTTTACTGAGGAGTTTTGGTTTATCTTCTTCTCTTATCTTCTGATCGTTTACGTATTTTGGTGTGTCTTGTCCTTCAATTCTCACTTTGGTTGTTTCTTCTTCTTCTTCTTCATGTCTTGATTTGGCGTTATTTGTTGTTCGTTCTACTTTCTCTGCTATTCTTTTTACTGGTTTGCCGTTGTTTTCGAGTCGTTCACTGAGAGCTCGGCGTTTTTTTGTTATGTATTGACTTGCGGTATTGGCACCATCCTTATTTGCACTTCTGCTAGATTGTCTTGTTATTCTCTTCTCGCTTATTTCTTTCTCGGCTTTGTTATTGATCGTTGAGCTGTGCATTTCAATCCGTTGTTTTGTTTCGGAATCTTCTTCTGCCTGGTGAGTTGTTTTATTTGTAAATGTTTCTATGTGTATGACATGTTCTGGGATACTCTCTTCTTCTATTTCTTTTTCATGTAATTTCTGTTCCGGTTCTTGTTCTTCGTTTTCTTCTTCTACTTGTCCAGATTTTTCGGTTTGTGTTTCCTGTTTACCGCCGTGCTGTTCCGAGTTGTCCTCTACATCGATCTCCATGTTTTCCGTGTTTTCCAACGTTCTGTGTGTGGCTCACATGCTGATGTTTCAGTGTGGCCTATGTTTACACTGTTGACTTGTGCCGTGGCTTCTGCATAAGACGCTGTGTTGCTACTTTCCTTACTCGCTTCCGCGATTGTAGCATTTGCAGTTATAGTTTCTGATGTTGACAATTTTACTCTTGGAAGTTGTAATGGTCGGCGTTTTGTACACTCAGATCTTAGATGTCCTGGTTCATTGCAAACAGAGCATGTGCGCGGTTGTCCCTCATATATTATTAATGCTTTGAAACCCTGTATCATTATATAGGAAGGTATATGTTTTTTTTAAATCAATTTTTCACACACCGTATGCCGTTGTTTGCTTGGAATCTGAACTTAGGGCTCCATTTTTCGTCGGTCACCGTTATTATTTCACCATAGTTTCGGATTGCTGCCGTTACACTAGCATTACTAATTTCAAATGGTACATTAAAAACTCTTACTGATCGTAGCCCCAGCCCTGCGTGGCTTATATATACGGTACTTACGGTTCCATCTGGGTTCTGATAGTCGGCTTTCCCTCAAGTTTTCTCTACAATAGTATTGCACAAGTTGTCATTTGTCATTTTAACGTATACTGCATAAGTCAAGAAGTCCATTTGGATTCCGTATACATCTGCGTCTGTCAAGTCGAATTTTTCATACAGCCATTCATGGAAGTCATATGCACGTGGTCTTGTCTCCTTCGCGTCGAACGCAAATTTCAGTGTATTCTTCCGTATCGTCGATTCCATTTTCACTATCGTAAACCACAAGCTAAGTTTTCACTGATACACTCACTGAACCTCGCTTGAGGAAAGTATCGAGCAACCGCACGCGACGGCGGCTCGATGCGAACTAAACACTGAGCCACCAGAACGCTCAAACTGCAGTCGTGCGCAAGCGGTCGCAGTGGACGGACGTACTCTGTTTGAAGAAGCTACTTGCGTACTGTTGATTATAAGTGTTCGTGTTGTGTCTTTGTTTTTTGTGTGTGTGTGTGGGTGTGAATTTGTACATGTACTGTTCAAAAATCCATTAGAATGGTTTCAGTTCAGAGAGAAAACACAATAAAAATTGCTTTGGAGAAGCAAATGACGAAGCCTTCAGCCTTGGAAATTCACAATTGGATTGAGAAACAGTTGAAAGTAAGTAATGATCAAGTGGCTGCAATCCAGCTAAATACTTTCGAATCTGCGATTTACCTGAAATTATGTTCACCGCATGTTTTTGAACGTGTTCTTGCAGAAAATGCGGGCAACCACGAAATGAAACTAAATTCGGGTTCTCTTATTACTGTTCAAGTAAGCTCTGCGAACTGTAGTATAATTAATGCTAGATTGTTTAATCTTCCACTTGAAATATCTAATGAAACCATTAGTTCACATTTGGCAGTTTATGGTAAAGTAAAATCAATTCGTAATGAAGTATGGTCAGATCAATACGTGTATCGTGTGCCAAATGGCGTACGAGCTGTTAAAATTGAATTGAAAAAGAATATTCCGTCTGTTCTCACAGTATCTGGACACCAAGCTTATGTAGTATATCCAGGACAGCTTCCAGCATGTTTTAATTGTAACAGCACAGACCATTTAAGAAAAGACTGTCCACAAAGAAAATTCAAGCTAGATTTAACTATGAGAAGACCCCTTTATTCTGATCTAGTGAAAATTACAGATGTTACTGGGCAAGCACCGCAAGATACTGAAATATCGCATTCAGAAACTGTAAACAATGCTGACGGAAACGATGCGGAATCAGTTCCTGCTTCCTCGTCGCAGTCGAAGGAAAAGCAAACAGATGCAGTGATGCCTGTTTTGTCAACAACTCACTTGAAAACAGGAAATCCCACCACAGCTGGTAATGAGCCCACTGCAGGAAATACAGTAACATTTGGAAATGATGGACAGTTACATCAAGAAGAAGATTCTACAGGAAACAGTAACAATTCATCACAGATGGAAATTGAAATACCAAGCAAGACGAGCGTGAAACGAACAATAGAACACCTTGAATCTGAACTGAAGAGGATTCAGAAGAGGATTCCGCAGAAATTAGAGAAGAAAACAACAGCACAGACACAGACTTTCCAAATGAAACATTTACCTACTCAAAGCAAGGAAACCAGATATTCGAAGCTGCTGAGTTACTGAAGTTGGCGGATTCTAAAAACCAAAGAAATGAGGAACATAGTCAAACCTCAAATATTTTGGACCTACCAAAGAATGACACTCAAACAAACGAAATGTATGATCAAAGAGAGAGTAAAGTTAAAAACCAAGTAGAAAAAATCCAAAAACTCCTACAGTCACAAGAGGTTTCAGTGACCAAAGGACATACACCTATAGAAGATGCAGAAACGAAGATGAACAAAATAAAACAATCAATAAAAGCAAAGAAAAAACTATGACCGGAGAGCGACCACAAAAGTCAGAATCCTCACTATTCATTTTAGATTAGCCAATTAAAAATGAATTATACACAAACAGTACTGACCTTAAATGTGTGTGGAATAGAAAATATAGTGAAGTGGAAGATTTTAGAGATTTTTGTAAAACAAAACAATGCTGATATAGTTTTCTTACAAGAAGTTACCAGAAATGACCTACCGTTTGATTCTAGTTACAACATATATACCAACGTTGGACTAAACGGAAGAGGAACAGCAATTTTAACAAAGGCGGGTATAGAACTTACAGAGATCGAATCTGATCCCGACGGTAGAGTTATTTCTGGCTGCATAAACAACAAAAAAGTAGTAAATATTTATGCCCCATCCGGATCACAAAACAGAATCGAAAGAGCATACTTTTTTCAGCAGACTCTACCGTACTACTTTCGCAAAAATTGCGGTTACATCCTGGGGGGTGACTTCAACTGTGTCATAAGTGCATCAGACAGTACGGGAGAGACATCTATTTGTCAAAAACTAAAGTCGCTGATAACTGGCTTAAAATTGTCTGACGCCGTAACAAAATCGGGATGCAATTATATCCAACATACTTTTGTAAGCTCCATGTCTTCATCGCGAATTGACCGCTTCTATGTATCCGAAGACATAAATGTTACTAAATGTGAAACGATTCCGCTTTCAATAACCGACCATCATGCAGTTATAATAAAAACTTCGGAATTAGGTCGACCAACCCCAATTGGAAAAGGATACTGGAAATTAGACGTGCAAATGTTAAAGCAAATGTGGGTAAATGATGAACTTACACGAAATTGGAGAAACTGGATAAACAGACAAAATAACTTCGAAAATAAGGTAATCTGGTGGGAACAAGTAGTAAAGCCTGGTATAAAAAAAATCTACCGACAGGCCCAGATATACCACTATAAGCTCCAACATGACACGATTGAATTTTACTATAGAGTCCTAAGAGACCTACAAACCAGATGTGACGCAGGAGAAAATGAAATATCAAAAATGAGACAAATAAAGAATAAAATATTGGAATTACAGACTGATATATTGCAGAAAAAGGTTATTACATCAAAAGATACACACTATTCAACAGACGAAGAAGTCGGTCTATATCAAATAGCACGGGAAAGGAAACGGGAATGCCGAAAAATAATAACTTCTATCACTGATGAAAATGGAGTCGTATGTATGTCGAATGCGGAAATCCGTTCAAAATTGACCTTGTACTTTTCAAATCTGTATAAAAAACCAGACGTTGACCTGCATGAAATAGGACATCTACTACAAAACTGTAACTCTAAAATATCAACCAATAGCTGCAGCGAATTACTAAAACCAATAACGGAGGAGGAAGTGGAAACAATAATTACCAATCTTCCCAGCCATCGCAGTCCTGGTATTGACGGCATCCCTTACGAATTTTATAAAGTGCATTGGAAGCAAATAAAGGAACAATTTATAGCTATTTTAAATCAGAAAATGAGGCAGAAGGAAATATATTGTCAACGGGAGGAAGGAATAATAGTGCTAATTCCGAAGGTCCGGACACCAAAGCAAATCAAAGACTATAGACCAATCCATCTCATGTGTACAGATTCTAAGATACTAGCACGCATCCTCGCCGCTAGATTAAAGACTGTTCTACCAGAAATAATAAAAGACGGGCAAACATGTGGCGTCCAATCTCAAAACATTATAAAAGGTTTGGAAAGACTTCGGAACTTGGCATTGTTAGCAAATACAGAAAGAAATATTCAGCTAGGACTCTTGAACATAGATTTTAGACAGGCTTTCGATAGACTTAGCCATGAATACATCAGAAAAGTAATGTGCCATTATGGTTTCCCACGGGAATTTATTTCTCTAGTAATACCTGAAACCCAATTTGGCCAATCTAAAGTGTTAATCAATGGAGTTTTTGGTAAAGCTTTCAGTCTTGAAAGTTCAGTAAGGCAAGGGTGCCCACTGTCGATGTTTCTCTTTGTAATTGCAGTTGAACCTTTAATCAGGACAATTTCGGAGAGAATCAAAACAAGCCCCTCTGGAACAGTAGAAACAAATCTTTTCCCCGTAAATGCCTACGCCGATGACGTCACAGTAGTGATCAGTGATTATAATGAACTTGAAAGTGTGACCGCAATAACAGAGAAGTTTTCTACGTGTTCAAATGCAAAAATCAATACGGAAAAAACGAAGCTTCTGTGGTTAAGGAGAACAAATCTGCTGCATTCAAGTCAGTTGTTTCCTGAAGTAGAAGAGATGAAAGTGCTGGGAATCACCTTCCATAGAGACATGAAAACTATGATAGTGAAAAATACGGATAGTGTAATATCTAATGTAGTTGCTGTTTTAAAATCATTTAATAGGAAAAACCTAAATATTTTTCAAAGAATTGAGTGTATTAACATCTTCGCACTATCAAAAGTATGGTTTGTAGCACAAATCATACCACTAAGTCGTCAGGGTCTGGCAAAACTTAAAAAATACACCGGGTGGTTTCTATGGAGAGGTTCGGTCCTAAAACTATCACGACGGGAGGTAGAGCTGCCGGTGAGCGAGGGAGGCATGGGACTGACTGACATAGAGCTAAAAGCTCAATCATTACTGATGAAAAACCTGTTACAGACAATGATGACAAGAGGCAAGGAATACGATCTAATGAAAAAGGCATGGTATGCGCCAAGAAACAGCAGAAGTCGAAGTATGCCAATTGAGTTCCGAAGAGTTATGAATGAGCTAGAAAATCTGGTTTCTATATTACCAGTTAACTCCTGTATAAGCAACAGACTAATCCAACAACACCTCAAACAAAGGAATGACCTCCGTACCAAAGTAGAAACAAAAACATTCGGAATATATTGGAAAAACGTTTGGAAAAACATATCAGATAGACAAATTCCATCAAAATATAGGGCCACTCATTACAAAATGGTGCATAATTTAATACTTACGGCGGAGAGAAGTCACAGGATAAATAGGAAATTGAATCCATATACTGTACAACATGCAACTTAACTGACACATGGCAGCACAGAATGACAGGCTGCGTACAGACAAAATCAGCCTGGAAATGGGTCAGATGGAAGCTGGCAACAATTTTAAACTTGCAAGAAAGTGATTTAGAAGTAAGAAAGGTAATATTTGGAGATATAACGGCGTTCCCAGACAGCAGAAGGAGAACAGCGTACTTGGTTCTCGCAATTTATGCCCACAACATTCTGCAGAAATGGAATCAACACTAGTTAAACCTATCACTCTATCAGTATATTCACACCACCAATTTATTCTGATGCAATAACTACTCTCAAATTCCATAAATCGTTTCATTCCCTTTACTTATTTCTCTCTATCAATTAATATCTTTCCCATAAATTCACTTAAAACATTACTATTCACTCCATACTTATTTAAACTTGCACAAATTAATTTAATTAAACTTACATGCATTTATACAATTGAACAGATTTTTCCTTACCTCAAATTTCATATTTTTTGTGCTTGTTCTTTCGTTAAATTATCACATTTGAAGTCCACAAAAGACACTATTTTTATAAACAATTATTTTTGATTCTCTCAAAGTTTGCAGATTCCCAACTTCGCAGATAAAACTTCTACAAATGAATTCGCGTTTATTAACTGCATTGAAATAACGGTTCGATTACTTTACTCACGACTTCCAATTAATACAAAATTTTAATGTATACTACACTTGCGTTTTCCTTCCATATGGAATTGAACTATTTCATTTCAGCACTCTTACTATTGCACCTTTTATTAGATTTCAGTACGAACAAACTCAATTTTTACCGTTTGCATTTTTCCAACAGCAATTCAATAAATTCTTGCTTAAATATCAGTTAAATTTTTAGATTTTTTTTTCTTTTAGTTACATTCCCCCGAAATTCTAAACAAGGACAAGATTCCAAGCTTACCTTTTTATTTCTGCTGAAAAGCTGCGCCGTGACGAGAAGTGTCGTGTTGTTTCACTGGCCGCGCCGGACTGGCTGCACGCGCTGTCACTGCGTCGTGTAGAAGTGCTGACCGTAGCCGGAAGCCGCTGCGTGGCTGCGTTGAGCTGCCTCGCCCGAGGTCGCCGTGTGCTGGCCCGTCAACTGCCGCACCTGGTCTCCGGAGTCTCGAACCGACGACCCCCTGGTTCCACGACCACTGCTGGTTCTTCGCCGTTGTCTTCCTCTCCGCCGGTCCCTGCATCTACCGCTAGCTAAGCCGCACCTGCTCTCGCGTCGTAACGTCTACATTTACTTCGTAAAGCCTCAATTTTTCGAGGTTTTCCCACTTAGGGTCCGGTGATCGTATCCGACTTCTGAAACCACTGTAACGGGCTGGCCTTGTGGTTAGGTGACTGCGTTGGACGTTCTGACCATTAATTGGGAATGTGGCTTTACATGTGACTGACCTCAGCGTTTACCTCCTCTTCTTATCTTCTTCCGGATACCATCGACTTCTTGCAAGCTAACTAATTAATTCAATCAGGATTATCTGACACCACGTGAAGGTCACGACCCTTTTACTATAGGAATACTATATTCTCAAATGATCAAGGCGGAATGTGGATAAACGGTTTAATGGAACCAAGCTGCCAATAGTACATTGACGATGATACCAAGAAGTAGAGTCCACACTTATTCTACTGGATCGCTAGTCTGATCGTAGAAGTTATTAAGTGAAAGTCAGTCTATTAATACTGGATGGAACTTAAGATCGTTACGACGTCCGAGGCAGGGCGGCTAAGCTTTAAGCTAGCGGTTCGCTACCCGATGTTGCTCCTAAGCTCGCTGGTAATGAATAGAATGATTTACTGGTTGTACAGGGCCCACTTCGGCTCTGATTTGCGTCACAAGAAGGTATTGCTGACATGCTATTCAGCATTCCTGAACGGGGCAACGACTTTGCTTGCGTCTGCGCTGAGTGACTGCAACTCTTCACTCTAGCTTCGCCAATGTCTTCAACATTTATAAAATCATTCTTACTTAATAATAAAGCCCAAAACGACTATTACAACAGTAGTGATCAGTGATTATAATGAACTTGAAAGTGTGACCGCAATAACAGAGAAGTTTTCTACGTGTTCAAATGCAAAAATCAATACGGAAAAAATGAAGCTTCTGTGGTTAAGGAGAACAAATCTGCTGCATTCAAGTCAGTTGTTTCCTGAAGTAGAAGAGATGAAAGTGCTGGGAATCACCTTCCATAGAGACATGAAAACTAAGATAGTGAAAAATACGGATAGTGTAATATCTAATGTAGTTGCTGTTTTAAAATCATTTAATAGGAAAAACCTAAATATTTTTCAAAGAATTGAGTGTATTAACATCTTCGCACTATCAAAAGTATGGTTTGTAGCACAAATCATACCACTAAGTCGTCAGGGTCTGGCAAAACTTAAAAAATACACCGGGTGGTTTCTATGGAGAGGTTCGGTCCTAAAACTATCACGACGGGAGGTAGAGCTGCCGGTGAGCGAGGGAGGCATGGGACTGACTGACATAGAGCTAAAAGCTCAATCATTACTGATGAAAAACCTGTTACAGACAATGATGACAAGAGGAAAGGAATACGATCTAATGAAAAAGGCATGGTATGCGCCAAGAAACAGCAGAAGTCGAAGTATGCCAATTGAGTTCCGAAGAGTTATGAATGAGCTAGAAAATCTGGTTTCTATATTTCCAGTTAACTCCTGTATAAGCAACAGACTAATCCAACAACACCTCAAACAAAGGAATGACCTCCGTACCAAAGTAGAAACAAAAACATTCGGAATATATTGGAAAAACGTTTGGAAAAACATATCAGATAGACAAATTCCATCAAACTATAGGGCCACTCATTACAAAATGGTGCATAATTTAATACTTACGGTGGAGAGAAGTCACAGGATAAATAGGAAATTGAATCCATACTGTACAACATGCAACTTAACTGACACATGGCAGCACAGAATGACAGGCTGCGTACAGACAAAATCAGCCTGGAAATGGGTCAGATGGAAGCTGGCAACAATTTTAAACTTGCAAGAAAGTGATTTAGAAGTAAGAAAGGTAATATTTGGAGATATAACGGCTTTCCCAGACAGCAGAAGGAGAACAGCGTACTTGGTTCTCGGAATTCATGCCCACAACATTCTGCATAAATGGAATCAAGTTAGGTTGAACGAAATAAAAATCCAAATTGAGAGGGAAAAAAATAGAATTAAAAAGGACCCAGAATACAAACACAAATATATGCCTTATTTGAATATTATATGAATAAAAATAAATAAACAAATAATCAAAACAGATGTATAACAACAGTAAAAAATATATTTAAATAATTGAGAAAATAGAAAACTAATAAACAAAAAATAATATAAAATTTTGACACAAGTACGAGACTGCCCGTGGGGGTGAAGTTCGGCGGGGACTTCGTGAGCCCCAAGACCGCTACGGTAGCCGAGAAGGCCCCACGGGAACTCCGAACACGTGTCTCAGTTTAAACTGTAGATTAAAAAAAAAAAAAAAAAAAAAAAAAACTTACGGCACTTACAAATAATTGCAAACCATTGTCATATGACAAACATTGAACGAACATTTAATGCGCAATAATAAATATTAAGGTTAATAATCTTGATAATAACTATCCTATCTTTTAAATTGGACCAAATTACACACATTAATTAGTTAGTTAGTTAGTTAAGTAGTTTCGGAGATCATCTCGGACAAACATCGTGACTCGAGATTTTTATATATATAAAGATATAAGAATAAAGTATTGATGCAGCACTAAAATCATTTAAAAATAGAAAAGCTCCTGGACTAGATACAATTAACTTAGAATTGATTAAGTATGGGGGAATGATTCTGAAATTTAGATATTTACACTTAATTAATATGTGTTGGAAAAAGAGAACCATCCCAGAAGAATGGAGGAAGGCCAAAGTTATTTCACTTTTTAAGAAGGGAGATAGGAATTCATGTGATAACTATCGAGGAATTAGTTTATTAAATACGGGATACAAAATATATGCAAAAATAATAAATAACAGGCTAAAAGTAATAGCAGATGCTCTCCTATCAGAAGAACAATGTGGGTTTAGGAAAGGAAGGTCCTGCATAGATAATATATTCTGCCTTAGACAACTACTGGAAAAGAGAAGAGAATTTAATTTAAAGACTTTCATTGCTTTTATAGACTATGAAAAAGCGTTCGATAAAGTAAATAGACAAAAACTATGGGAAATAATGCAAAGAAATGGATATCCACAGCATTTAATACAAGTTATTCAAGGTATGTATAGAAGGACACAAATCATCTTAGACCTAGGAAATAAACTTACAGAAGAAATAGCAATTAACCAAGGAGTGCGGCAAGGTTGTAGCCTTGTCTCCAACACTCTTCAATATATATATAGATGACTTAGTTAGGAAATGGAAAGAAAATGTCCATCCTGGTATAAAAATAAGCAACAACACTTACATAAATACTATGTTGTTTGCAGATGACCAATTTATCCTCCAGGAAAATGAAGATGGACTTCAAAAAGCAATTCATATACTAAACATTATCAGCAAAGATTACAATCTGCAGTTGTCTCGTGCAAAAACGAAAGTTATGGCATGGCAGGGGAAATACCCTATTAGAGTTAAAATAGTGGTAGACAACCAGCCAATAGAACAAGTCTCCAGCTTTACTTATCTCGGATGTGAATTATCTTTTAATGAGGATAACGAGGTGAAGAAGAAACTTCGCCGATTTCAGTATATGTGTGGAACAATTCGACGAACACTGAAAGGTAAAGCACGAGAGGAGACTCAACTCAAGTTTTATAAAACAATGGCCGTACCGACTCTGCTATATGGCAGCGAAACATGGGTAAATAAAACTCAATACAAAAGCAAAATTCAATCATCTGAAATGAAATTTTTAAGGTCAGTAAAAGGGTATTCCCTAAATGATAGGAGGAGGAACGAGGAAATAAGGGAACAACTGAATATCTCCCCGCTAAATGATAGAATTACCCAAAAAAGGGATAACTGGAAGAACCACGTCCTACGGATGAGAAAGGACAGATTTCCTAAGCTTGCCCTGGAGTACCATCCCACAGGCAGAAGGGACATTGGAAGACCTAGGAAGAGATGGTCGGAAGAATGAGGTCGGAACAGGCTTTTGGCCTATCCATGAAGAGGAAGTAAGTAAGTAAGATATAAGAATAAAGTGGATATTATGATAGTAGAGACCTTTAATAAAAGTAGATGCTCATGAGAGACATGAATTAATTAAAAAGGATGTGAAGAAAGGTTGTAGACAATCTCCATTAATACTCAATTTTTATGCAAATCAAGCAATAAAGGAAATAACAGAAAAATTTGAATGTGGCCTATGCTACGATTTGCTGATAACATTGTCTAGTAGAATATACTTAGGATGTTGAGAAGTTACTGAAGAAAATACTGAAGGAAGATTTTGGACTAAATATAAATCAAAGCTACACAAAAGTGAAGAAATTTAGTAGAAAAGATAGCAGTAATAGTAGATTAAATATAAAAATACTTTTGAATATCCGAGAGTCTGGATCATTGCACACTTCCACTGCTGACTGACAGCTGTGAGGCCAATTGTTGCACTGTGATGCTGTCCGCACGAATAATGGCATCCACGCGCATCACCATGTCGGGAGTGGTGGCGTGACCGGAACGTGGCAGATCTTGGAGTTGAGTTGTTGGACTTTCTGATGCCCCAACTCTCTTTGCACACCTCCCGACAGTGCTCCTATTGACTGCACACTCTCCATACACTGCAAACAAACGTTTATGGATATTTCCCACAGTTTCTTTCTCTGTAATCAAGAACTCAATTACTGCTCGCTGTTTGTAACGTGGATCACTAACAGACGCCATTTTGAAAATTCGCTACAGCTCTGCCATCTGTTGGAATGATTTTAAACTTCGTCCACTTGGAGGAGAAACACTTAACGTGCAGTTGAGCTCAAGCTTTCGTGGAAGACGGAACTTTAAGGAAATAGTGCCGTGTTTACACACTCGAGTGAGTAAACAAGTGGTCGGAGAGGAAGCGGCGTTACGGCCCACACAGGTCGAATTCTGCTATCGTGTAGTAACCAGTGTTAACCGGGAACAACACTTAATAACAAGAACAAAGAAGTGAGCTTGTGTTTGTGCACATACTGACTTAAGTGTACAATTAACAACTGTTGGAGTGTAGATAACATCTGCGCATACAGGCGAGAGGAGATGGCCGAAGCAAGTGGCGGAATGAATCCTCAAATGGAAGAAGAAAAACATTGAAACTTTTGTATATGAAAATGAACAAGACATGGCGGAACCAGTGAAGAATAAAATAGAAGAACGAGTGACCGAGAGTGAGGAAGAAGAAACGTACAACCTCAGGAGGAAACGTCGAGCGGTAGAGAAAAGACAACCACACAAAATAAGCAAAGAAGAATTAATCCTATTGGAGATGTTTAGAAACAAGAAGAAAGATCAGGGACACCATCAGAAGAATATGATCCAAACATATTCAACATCACAGCCGGAAGGGAAGGACGAGGAACGCAGCAAGCAGAAAGAAGACAACACTCTGGAAAACAGGGAAGCGAGTAAAGTCAACAAGTTCATGTCCACAGAACGCAACAGAAGGTATAAAGCCAACTCAGATGGCCCATTCATAGTGATGGTAGAACCAATGGGCGAGGGAAATATTCAACACCCAATTCAACTAGGGAAGGTATTCTACAATAAAGTTCCTGGACTGAAAAGAATAAACCAACAAGGAAAGAATAGAATGGCCATGGAATTTACGGAAGCAGAATTTGCCAACCAATTCATAGCAAACGATATCTTACTACAGTCTATGAGACTTAAGGCCTTGTACCGGCTAGTAGAGTGGAGTGTAAAGGAGTCATCAAGTTTGTCCCACTGGACTTATCAGAAGAAGAGATAAAGCTAAACGCCACATCGGAGGCGCCAATCATCGACGTGAGGCGTTTCACCAAGAAACGCAACTGGATGGAAAGACAGAAACAACACCGCTAAAAACCGTTCAGATAACGTTCGACAGTCAGTATCTCCCAGAATACATTGAAATATATTACCTCAGGTTCAAGGTCGCAACATATATATACCCAGTAACACAGTGCTATAAATGTCAGAGATTTGGACACGTGGCAAACAACTGCAAAGGAAAGGAAAGATGTACAAAATGTGGCGAAGAGCATAAAACATCAGAATGTAAAAAGGAAAGCCCCAAATGCGTTAACTGCTGTGGCGAGCATCCTGCCAATGACAGGCTTTGCCCAGTGAGAAAACAAGAGGAGGAGAAAAAAGTAAAGCAAGCAGCACACAGCAAAAATACAGGGACCACAGAATACGAATACAAGCACGGAGACTTCCCCACTCTACAGAAGAGATCATTCAGAGACGTCACCATAGACATGGAACAACAGCCTGGCACGGTGGACCGACACCAAAAAGACAATAAATGTGGTGGCACAGGTATCACGGGAGACCCAGACCGAGGAAGTACCCAATATAGAAAGCAATGAAGAAATAATCACCATCATAGTCAAAACAATAATGAAAGCTCTAGCCCAACATATGAAGGGCAAAATGACAACGACTGTACTCCAAAAAGTACAAGACATTGCCACTAGAAGCATAATACAAGAAATCAGACAGATAGGCTCAACTATGCAGAACTCAGAGAACTCCAGACCAACAACTGAAAATGGCTAGGAGAAGACAATAAACATAATACAATGGAACGCAGAAGTCTGTACCATAAATGGAACGATCTTCAAAGACTACTGGAGGAACACAAAGCAGACGTGGTACTGATCACGGAAACGTGGTTAAGTCAAGCACATACGCTAAAACATAGGCTCTACAACATCTACAGGAAGGACAGGGAAGACGGATACGGTGGTGTGGCCATCATGATCAGAAATGGAATGAACAGCTCCATCAGAAACATGGTGATATCAGCAACTGATATAGAAATCCTAGCAATAGACATCACACAAGGAGGCACCATCAACACGGTTTCTGTAATATACAAACCACCAAGGGTCAGTCTTACTGAAGAGCAATGGTCAGAAATACTCAACCAGCTCCCATCAGGAAGTATCCTGGGAGGAGACTTCAACGCCCATCACCCATTGTGGCACGACAGTCGAACAGACCAGCAAGGAGAAGAAATTGCAGCCGCAATTACATCATCCACATTTACCACGCTCAATAATGAACCTGGAACCAGAATAGGAACACCTTATCAAAGAAGATCATCGCCAGACATATCTATAGTATCTGCAAACCTCAGACAAAAAACAACGTGGGAGATACTTAAGGACACCCTGGGCAGCGATCATTTCGTTATAAAAATGACGGTAGATGCACCAAGCACACTTAACCACGAGCCACCAAGGACCTTATGGAACTGCAAAAGAGCCAAATGGGAGCAATATCAGGAGAAGATAAATATGCTAATGGAACAGGAGAATGATGAGGATGGCCAATTACAGCAACGATACAATAATTTCGAGGGAATAATTACATCTGCAGCCAAAGAATGCATACCCCTGACCAAAAGAAAGGAGAAGACTTCCGCAGAAAGGAAACCGTGGTGGACAGCGGAATGCTCCAAAGCCATAGCTAGACGACGTTAGCCATCAAAGCATATAGACAGTGTCCGACAGTGGACAAATTTGCTACGCTCAGGAAGGCAATAGTGGAAGCAGGACAATCATAAGAAGAGCCAAAAGAAAGGATGGGAAGAGTTCTGCGACAACATCAAATATGGAATCACGCCTCAAGAAATGTGGAAGAAGCTAAGATGGTTTAAAGGAAGCCAAACAAACGCTAGATGGATCATCAGCAACAAAGAAGCAGCGGAACAATTTTTGGCCCTGACTGCGCCCTCGTACGTCCCGCTAGAACGAAGCGTGGACTCTGCTATAAAGCGAGACACTCAGCCAAAGAGACCAAATCACAACAAGTTTGAAATGTCAGAGCTACAATGTGCAATAAAAAAGGAAGATACGGCCCCCGGACTAGACGGCATAACATACTCCATGATAGAAAAACTTCCACCAAGAGCGAAACAGAAGTTACTGGAACTGTATAATGACATGTTGGCAACAACATATGTGCCAGAACAGTGGAGAAATGTCCTCATCATACCAATCCTAAAGGTGAACAAGGACAAAACTAAAAGCGAATCATACAGACCCATCTCACTACTATCCTGTCTTGCAAAGATCATGAGTATAATGATCAAGAACAGAATGCAGTGGTTCATCGAGCACCACAAGAAACTGGACAGCAGAACAATGGGATTCCGGAAAGGATATGGAACATTAGACAACATAACAACACTAGTCACGGACATACAACTAAGTTACGCTAGAGGAAACTATCTACTCGCGGCCTTCCTTGACATCAAGGACGCATATAACAACGTTCAGATCAACATACTCCAAGAAACCTTGGACAACATGGGTCTGCCAAGAGAAATAGTCAACTGGTACACTAGATACTTGGAGCATAGAGTAAATATACATACAGCAGAAGGAGAGATACTTGCTCGTCATGTATATCAGGGACTACCCCAAGGAGATCCCTCGAGTCCCACACTGTTCAACATATATACTACAAAAATGTTCAACCGGTTGAGAAGCCTAACAACATACGCACAATACGATGACTTCGTAGTATATGTGACCCACCCAAACAAAGAGAAGGCTAGAACCATACTTGAAGAACAAGTGAAGGAGACACGAAACATCTTGAAGGAGAGAGGGATGGATCTATCCATTCAGAAAAGCAAAGTAGGAATCTTCACGCAAAGACAGTTTGCAAATGAGGATTTCAAAATCTGCATAGACGGAATGCATATGGAAGTAGTTAGGGAAACAAAGTTCTTAGGCATGTGGCTGGACACAAAGCTGTCCTGGAAAAGACACATAGAAGAGACAAGACAAGCTGCGTTACAAAGATTAAACATCTACAAAACGCTGGCTACACCAAACAAGGCACGGACCCCCGACAGCTGCGAAAGATATACTTCGCCTTAATAAGAAGCAAAATTGAATATGGGGATTCCTATATGAAACTGCATCCACGACCACACTTAAAAAACTGGATACCGTACAATCTGCCGCCTTGAGGATAGCGGGCGGCTTTCTAAGAACAACGCCAGTCATGGCAATGGAAGTGGAAATGGCAACGCCACCCCTATCATTAAGAAGGAAGAAATTGGGCCTAAAATTCTGGACAAAAGTAAGGACCAACACCAGTCATCCTCTGGGGAGAAAAGTGCGTACATTGGTGCATGAATATACAGCGAAACCAAAAATCACATAAGAGCCCAAGTCTCATAAAATACTGGGAAATAACTAACCGATGGAACATAGCAACCTCTGAGATCAACGATATGTATAGAGAACGAGAACCGTGGCCAAGGATGGAAATGGATCAACATGTACACAGACTGACAGTAGATGTATCAAAGAAGAAGGAACAAAATACTGAAATCATAAAGCAGCTGTCTCTGCAAACCTTAAACACAAGATGGGAAGGATGGAGACAAATATTTACCGACGGATCAAGAGAGAACGAGGAATCCACCACAGCAGCGTACATCGACATGGTGCAAGAAGTGCATGAGGCGTACAGACTACCAACCCCAATGTCCATATTTTCAGCAGAGATTATAGCGATACTAAAAGCAATCAAGTACATAAATGAAGTGGGTATTGTTAAGGCAGTCATCTGCTCGGATGCTAAAAGCGCCCTACAGGCCATAAAAGGAATCCCCAAGGCACGTGCAAAAACTACCTAGCGTTTGAGGCAGCCAGGCAAATAATCAAGGCAACAACGGAGGAAGAAGAGTCAAACTACAATGGATCCCAGGGCACGTCGGCGTAAGAGGAAATGAAGCGGCGGATGCCATAGCACGGGGACAATTAAATGCAGCAGATATAGAGGAGATACCCATCCCCTACACCGACTACAACCACACAATCACACAAATAGTGAAGAAGGATTGGAAAAGAAGATGGGTAGAAGAAGAACCGAGCAAGAGCCTCTGGTACAGAACCATAGCAGGGGAACCAGACCACAAACTATGGTACGCGCCCTTTAAAATAAACAGAAGTGAGATTAAAACAATAAGTAGACTGAGAACAGGACACGCACTCCTACGAGACAGAATGTACAATGAAGATCGTGGACTACCCGAAATGCCAACAATGCGACGATGTGGAAGATACATATCACTTCCTTTTAAGATGCAAGCAGTATAGGAACATAAGGCAAGAGATAATAGAAGGCGAACTTAAAATCAAGGACATAGCAGACCTAATACAAGTCTTATCCTCACCATCGCTGAAAGCAATAAAAGAAATGCACAAATACGTAATACAGACAAAAAATAGAATATAACAACAAAGGGATATTCAATGCATCGAGCAAGAAAATGTTCTCAAGATTCTCTGTGTATGTCATATGTACTTAAAGTGTAATTCATAATCAGTTGAATGTATTATATGATGTTACTGGCTGTATTAGCCTATGGCTAAAGCCACAAAAAAAAAAAAAAAAAAAAAAAAAAAAAAAAAAAGGGGGCATTACTTATTGAACGACCCTCGTAGGACTGGATGTGATAGAAGAAGTAAATGAATTCTGCTACTTAAAAAGAAAAATTTCAAGTGATGGCCGAAACTGTAATGATGTTAAAAGCAGAATAACACTAGCAAAAAGAGCCTTCACGAAAAAGATAAATCTTTTAGTTTAAAATATTGATCTGAGGCTCAGAAAGAACTTTTTAAAACTATGTGTGGAGCACAGCACTTTAAGATAGCCAAGCATGGACTTTATAAATGCCAGAAAATAGTAAAATTGAAGAATTTGAAATGTGGCCTATAGAAGGATGATGAAAATTTAGTGGACAGATAAAGTATGAAATGATAGATGTGAAAAGAAGTTTGTGGAAGAGAGGGAGAGATCATATTTGAAGACATGAGGGGTTTGTTAGTGGAGGGAATGGTCGAAGGTAAGAACTGTAGAGGTATACAAAGATTTAAGAGGCAGATAATTGAAGATGTAAGGGATTTGTATGCACAGGATTATTATTCGTTGTCCTTAGGTTAATATTACACTGGAAACGAATTCGGCCTTTCTTTCCTCTATGCAGAACTGCCAACCGAACTCTGCCCAGACTTCACGTGTTTTAGGGCTCACTCGATTAAATTACCGCAAACGACACAGCGAGCCAGCCGACACCCCACCGTTTTGAAGGCGTGGTCCGGCGTCCGGTTGATGGATTTGGAAACGTATGGCGGAGGTTCGGAAGTTTCCAGTACTTTCCGACCAAATATTGTTTTCGTGTTATCGATTACCTTAAAAAGTGTCTTTTTTTCTTAAACCTCACTTCCGGGCTCATCAGATAATCATAAAAGGTAGATTGCGTCATTCTAAACCATTCGTAAAATTTTCTTTCATCATCCATCAGATGCTGTGACAAAGGTAGAACCCTTTTTTTGTGGAACGTTTGTGTTTTGAGGTAGCAAAATAGTATATTATACAGAAAAAGATTAGGGTATGGTAGATCTATTGGGGCCATTTCACGATTGAAGTCTTGTACTGTCTAACCCGTGTATGCCATGAAATTTAATACAACATAGAAATTTAGTTCTAAATGTTGTACAGCTAATAATGCCAAGATAATACTTAATAGCATTTGCATTTATTAGAACAAAAATTATCAAAATGCTGCATAAGAATGAAATTTCAAAAAGTGTTGGGCCATTTGGACCATGCGTGAGGCTATTTGGATCACATAATTTGCTTCTTCATAGTGCATGTATGAGGTTTATTAAGTCTTTAATTGTCACCAAAAAAGTTTTAAACACATTTACCGACAAATTCTCTTGTTTCCCAAACAAGCACCTACACAAATTTCACTAGGCCCTCCAAAGAACTTTTGACAAGTTATCGAGTCACCTTTATTTAGTGGGGCCAGTTGTTCGTTGAAAACCCACTGTCGTCAACGTTATAGATGCTCTGAGGTTGGTCTTGAGTGTTTTAATTCGACGTAAACATCCTTCAAGATGTTTCAGAAACTGTCCACAACCTCTATATTGATACCCATTCCCCGAGCTTTCGAAATACCTTCTGCTTTTCTCAAGGAAACGGATGATCTATGTCTGTCCATAAAACAAGAAAAGCAATCTGTCCCAGCCATCTTTGTTTCATCACTCCAAGGAGTGTTCACGATCTTCAGCTTTGTATGGTGGTAAACAACACCTCTCACACTTATAGGTGAAGGACCGAAACCACGTGTAAAAAGACTTTCAGGCCTTTCCACTAGATCGGTTTCATGCTCTGGAGACAAAATTGTGGGGTGACCAATGGACTTCCTAATTGTTTGGATCTGTGTATTGTTGGTTTCATTCATGAAGTTCGTGAACACAAGTTTCTTGAACTCGTTTTTTTCATATTCCTTTGAAGGAACCATACTCACATTCGCCTCGAGTGATGTCATAGAAAAACAGAAATCTGGATGACTGGACGGGGATTGGAACCTGCTTTTCCCGAAGGCCAGAACATCACTGCTCACCCTCCACCCTCGCTGTAATGCAAGCAAGACAGCTCGGAGCATATAAATTTTTCTTAGATTTTGGAAACTCAGCCTAAACTGCGCCATCATTCAGCTGATTTCTTCCCACAATCGAGTTTTTGGTTTCTTCTTCGCAAGTCGCCGCATTTGCTGCGCGCTGGAGACGAATCTTCTTTTCTTTTTGTCTGTCCTTCTTCAAAACTGTCCCCTTTATACCTGATTGTTGTTCGCGATCTAATTTTTCTCAATTACACTCTATTGTGCGTTTTCACACAGGATAAAAACTACTAATTATATCGAAATTTTTCACAAACTGAAAGATTGGAGCCGTTACTGCAAATCAAGGTTCGATTTTCATCGCTTATAAAAACCAAGACGCTCATGCTAAAGGACCAAACGGTCAGAAGTGGTGATAAGCTAATGAATTCAGTATCCGATTTCCCGACGTTTATCAACTCACTAAATTGTTTCGAAATAACTTAGAAGTGGCGAAATGGCCAAGAAATTTTGTGTAAATTTATTCTTTAGTAACAGTTTTAATACGTGAAAGGACCTAACAGATAACTACAGAATCTCAACAAGTATTCCAACGGAGCTACTATGGAGGAGAAGTGACAGAACAAAATTGACATATACGCTGACTAACAGATTGATTTACATGATTACGTAGTTAATTGTGACGACATGAATGATTCAATGTTTATGCCAAAGACGTATTTCTAAAATAATAGTCGAGGTTAGTTTTATAATTAATAAATAAATAAGTTCTTAGTAATTAGTTAAATGAAATTGTAAAAATTCGATAAGCTGCGGTCGCCATGGTGAAGTTACCAGCCGGCATTGTGTGGAATGTGGAGAATTGTTACTGGAAAGTCATAGAAGTTCGGAAAAAGTTGGACTGTCATCAGTCAGTTTATTTGTAAACACACCCACACAAGTAACCCAATTGGTTTAACTACTGGAAGTTCTTGATGCAAAAGGTACAACTTCTTAAATTGGAAAATTAATATAGAGTACTGTTAACATAGAGTAACTTATACGGTAGGTTGTTACCGATAGTCTGCGTCAGCACAGTTCAACAGACGACTATCCAACTGTTAATAACACACAATGTTCAGTTGGTCACAGTCAATTAAAATGGAAACAACCCAATCTCATTCGGTGCAGTGGCTATTGCAAGCGGCCAATATTGCAAGCGCTAAAAACTTCCGAACCTATTTAAGATTTCAACGCAAGTACCTTTCTTTTAATACACAGGCTTAACGTTACTTTCAATGACGAAACGTCTCTGTCATTTTTCAACAGTCTTGTAGCATATGCGCCGACTAACAAAAGCTACGGAGATGTGAAAAGACAAATCTTCCCGCTGATCCTTGGCTGGGATGTCACGATCCAAAAACTGAAACTAAAAGCTTTGTAGAGAGAACTCATTAACCAAGGGAAACAAAAAGTTTCTTAATCATGAGGTCTGTGTGGCCTTAGAGCGTATTGTAACAGTAAACGGTATCGCGTTAGTAACTAACAAGGCCGCATAAATACAAACATTGAGACAGATGAAGAATTTAAATATTATGTAAATGATAAGAAAAATAAATATGAATGTTCATATACATATACAAGTATAAATAAAATTGCTGTAGAATAATTTTTTGTTGCTTACTGATCTCCTATTAAAGAACTAAACTTTTTTTAAAATTTAAATTGCACCATACAAATTAATGCTTAGCTTCAGAGCTTTAGATGTACAAACGTTTTTAAAAAAATATGCATAGCCGTCGAACCGAGAACTGTTTCGTTTCTGAAGTAAATTTGTTCTGTTTGATTAAACTGACATACTGTTGCTATTTTTGTGTACATATACTTTTAGTGAGTCCTGGATTGATGCAGGGCAGAGAAATGGGAGCAGTATGTAAGAAGAAACATATGGCTACAAATGGTGATTGTGGTAAATTTAAAATCAACTATGAATTTGAAACATTTTAAAGGCAAACTCGTATTTTGCTTCGATAAAACAAACGATGCGTGTATGGTTGATCGCTTGTCGAAAAATACGCGCTAAATAGAAATGTTGGTGAATTTCTGTTTAATTTAAAAGAAATAATATGGAATGGTTTAAATCAATTTGTTCCAAAGAAGTTTATTAATTTTAGTGAGAACTTCCACCGAGCGGGGCGGTGTAACGGTTAGCGTTCTCGCCTCGCATTCGGGAGGACGGTGGTTCGAATCCCCGTCCGGGCATCCAGATTTGGGTTTTCCACGGTTTCCCAAATCACTCCAGGCAAATGCCGGGATGCTTCCTTCAAAAGGCCACGTTTGCTCAGGAGGCAGAGGCGTTTACATGCTACGGTGAAGAAATCCGAGGACTCGTCTAATCGCGCTAAATTAATCCAGATGCGAGCGGAAGTGCTAAGGCAGTGAGTGATTCGTTTAAAGAATTCCAAGTCAGGAATTTATTCGAAGATCTGGTTACTAATCAAAAAAAAAAAAAAAAAAAAAAAGTTCTGGTCGTATATCAACATTCCTATTTACCGCGTATTTTTCGACAAGCGATCAACCATACACGAATCGTTTGTTTTATCGAAGCAAAATACGAGTTTGCCTTTAAAATGTTTCAAATTCAGAGTTGATTTTAAAGTTACCACATTTTACCACAAGTTATCAGAACTACGCTAAGAGGCTCTCGTGAAGTTACGCCCTCATTACTTAAGGAAAATTGAGAATTGTCGGAAACTGGCATAGAGAAAACAGAAATTTTGTATAACATATTTAAAAAAGTTTTCTCAACAGAAAACGTAGTGGTGATTCCGACATATAACAATGGTATCAACAAAATTATGAATTATCTCGTTTTTGATCTCGAGGGAATCATTAAACTGCTTATGAATGTAAAAACAATTAAGGCTCTCGGACCAGACGGTATTCTTACAAGATTCTACTCTAGGTACGCAAAGGAAATTGCACCGTATTTAATAAAAACATATACCGCCTCCTTAGATCAAGGAAAAATACCAGCTGAATGGAAGGCCGCCATCGTAAGTCCAGTGTTTAAAAATGAGAATGTTAATGACCCTCAAAATTATAGGCTGATCTTGTTAACCTTAATATTTTGCAGGATTTTAGGACATACTATCTTTTCAAAGGTCATGCAGTTTTTAGATGACGGAGATCTTTAAAACAAAAATTAACACGGATTCAGAAAAGGCCGAAGCTGCGAAACACAACTTGAATGTTTAATTCACGACTAGTGCTGTATTAATAGATGAGCAATCCCAGATTGACATAGTTCATTTAGATTTTGAAAAAGCTTTCGACACTGCGTCTCAACTAGGTTACTTACGAAACTTCTTTGTTATGGCACATCTAGACAAATATGCGACTGGGTTGCAGACTTTATGAAGGGCAGAACACTGTGCGTAGTTGTCGACGGCGAGCGTTCATCATTAACCGAAAAGAGGTCCGGAGTTCTCCAGGGAAGTGTGATATACATTAATGATTTGTGCGCCATAATAAGAGGGATGAAAATATTATTTATCGTGAAATCAAAACCCAGGACGACTGCGCTTTGTTACAAGACGATATTATGAAAATTGTATGATGTACCATAAAGACTGGCAGTTGGACTTAAACGCTAAAAAGTATCAATTCATGCGTGTAAGTGAAAAGGTGAAACCATTTAGCTCTGAATATACAATTAGTGGCACTGTACTTAGAACGGTAGATTTCGCTACATACCTAAGGGTAACAATTCTTAATAATTTTTCGTGGAATGAGCATATCGAGAAGGTAATTGGGAAAGAAAATTATATGCTCCGATTTCTGGATCGTAATTTAAAACAATGTACACCGGAATAGAAAGCTCTGGTATGTCCTAACTTAGAACACTGTTGCTCTATATGGGGTCCTCATCAGAAGGAGATAATGCAGGCATTGGAGAAGGTCCAAAGAAGAGCCACCCGATTCGTGACAGGTATATATAGCTGGAAGGAAAGCGTGGGTGTTAGGTTGGGAAGACATGGAACACTGAAGGCGTTGTTTTCGATAGAAGCTAATTGAAAAATTCACGACGACTTATTTCGGAATGACAGCAAACATATATTACTGCCAGCAACATTCATAACTAGGAATGACGCGAAAATTAGATAATAGAAATCGGGGCCAGAACTGATTCATTTCTGTATTCATTTTTTCCATGAGCGATTAGGGCTAGTAAACTTAAAATCCGAGGTATATCTGACTCACTTTTTATTATTATTAAGTCTCACAAATATATTTTATTTAATTTTAACCTTGTGTGGGGGGTGAGTGGTACCGCTCTGGCATCGTATTCGGAACAACAAAAATACAAGTCCCCATCCAACCATCCTGATTTCGGTATCCCATGATTTACCGAGATAACTCTAGGCGAATGCCGGGATGGTTACTTCGCAAGGCCATGGCCCAATTCCTTCCCGTTCGTTGCCTCAGACCGTTCCAACCTCTAATGGCCTCGACGTTGCCGAGGCGAAAAGCCGTAAAATGGTGAAATTTTAATTACAATAATGTTTGATTTACATTGGACTAGAAATGAATTGGCATAAAATTAAATCCCCTCACATCTGTTCATATGCATTAGATTTATATGACTACCATAGTGCTTGTGATTTTTTTCTGTTCTCTTTATACTTTGCAGAAAATTTTCACTATGGCATCCTCGCATTCAAAAGAAATAGATTTTCACAGTTGTTTCTCAGTGAGAGAGTTATATTTAAGAAAAGAAGGCGTTCATCCGTAAATATTGTAATAACTTTGCGTTATTATTAAAACAATCTTTTTGAGCTGAAATAAGACGCCTTAACCACTGAGCCACCAGGCTGCTCGTTTCCAGTAGTGCCATTCTCCATGTAACCAAAATATATTGTTTGTTTTCTTGAAATTGGATAACATAACTGCCGATATTTCCTTCTTCTGTGCAGACGATACAGTTAGTGGACGAGGTGAACGTGCATCCGGACTACAAGCGGTACATATACTCTCACGACTTCGCGATGCTGCACGGTAGATACAAGTTCCCGTTCGGCAGGTACCTGCAGCCGGCGTTGCTACCGAGCGATGAGCTGGAGGAAAGCTTCTTCGAGGTCGGGCGGAAATGTGAGGTAGCTGGGTGGGGACGAGAGACATCGTCTATAGGGCTCCACAGCAAGCCGTAAGTAGACTACACCAACAAGCTATTACAGTGGCACGTTTTCATAAATGTTTATCATATATGTCAATTAAATAATTGCCAAAGTTTATTTTATAATACACACTAACAGGAAGGAAAACTAGGTAGGTAATGATTCTTATTTTATATTTAGCACTTCACTATTCGACTTAATTTTACGCTAGAGTTAACAGCTGTTTTAAAAGTTGTTGTAACAATTTAGTTGGTAACACTGAATTATTTTCCTTGCTATAGATAAAATTTCTTCTCCTTTGATAACATTTTGATTTTATAATAACAGTGTGTAGTGAGTTCAATTATAACGCCTGATTATATGAACCATTGGAAACAGTATGTTGATGGCAGAAGACTGGAGAGAACTACTTCTCTCGAGTAAACAGAGTCTTATTATTATGACTAGTGTCCAAGGAAAACCTTGAGAATTGGGCTAGCGTTCTGGCCTCGTATTCAGGAGGACGGCCGTTCGATTCCCCGCCCGGGCATCCAGATTTGGGTTTTCCATGGTTTCCCAAATCCCTCCAGGCAAATGCCGGGATGCTTCCTTCAAAAGACCAAGAACGAATTCCTTCCCATTTCTTGCCCCCCATCCTTTCGCGTCTCTAAAGACCTGACTGTTAGAGAGACGTTAAGCAGATAAAAAAAAAAAAAAAAAAAAAAAAAAATGGGGTTATACTGATGCTACCACTATTAAGTGCGAGTGTGGTGAGGACCGAACAATGAATCATATGTGAACATCGTCTTGCAACAAAGGACGATTTGTTTCAAGCGACATCGAATGCATTTGAGGTTGCGAAGTTCTGTGCGAAATGCGTTTAAAGATGTTAATTTTTACAATCTTTCAACTGTGTATTTTGATGTTCATGATTCGAAGTAATAATAATAACTAGTGTCATTCTGTGTATTTGTGTATAGTGAATGTTGTTTCAATCTGTGTTCACCCAAATATGGCTGCAAACAGCTTAAATTCTGCTCTATTATAAATATCTTTTTAATTTTTATGCGATTTATGGCAGTACTATACATAACCCAGAAAATAAAAACGGATAAATAAAATTATTTGCAATGACCAATAAGGTAGATGAAGTTTTGGTTCAGCTCACTGTTCTAATAATTCGTAAATAATTGAAAAATTCCAGTTATTTTGTTTCTTCTTAATTCAGCAATCAATGGTTTCGTTAATTCAAACACTGCAAAGGATGCTCATGTCTTATCTGCCAATACCACAACTTGAAGCCTGGTCTTTTAATGAAGATCCACCAGATACATATCACATCTTAGCTGAAATTTATTCTTCGGAATATAAAAAAACGAGACAGTTTCCTGTTGTCAGGGTCACATTACAACTAGGTATCTTAATTGTTTACCAGGTTAGTGTCAAGAACGGACTCCGAACCTGAAAATGTGCTGATGAAGGTGAAGATATTGCTGGAGGACAGGGATGTGTGCTACCAGGCATTCAAAAATGTCACACCTGTGACTCGGCGGGAACACCTGTGCGCGGCTCCCCCGGAGCAGGGCGTGTGCCAAGGCGAGGGAGACACTGGGGGCCCACTGATCTGCGACGGCCTACTGGTAAGCCACAGCCACAATCTCCAACACAGAGCTGTAACTCAGCGGGAACTCCTGTGCACGACTCCGTCGGAGCAGGGCGTGTGCCAAGGCGAAGGAGACACCGGGGGCCCACTGCTCTGCGCCGGCCTACTGGTAAGCCACAGCCACAATCTCCAACACTCACCAGTGACACGGCTGGAACACCTGTGCGCGGTTCCCCCGGAACATGAGGTGTGCCAAGGCGAAGGAGAAACTGGGGGCCTACTGATCTGCGACAGCCTACTGGTAAACCACAGCCACAACCTCCAAGAAACACCAGTGACTCGACGGGAACACCTGTGCAAGGCCACCCCCCCCGGAGCATGGCGTGTGCCAAGGCGAAGGAGATACCTGGGGCCCACTGCTCTGTGACGGCCTACTGGTAAGCCACAGCCACAATCTCCAACACTCACCAGTGACTCGACGGGAACACCTGTTCAAGGCCCTCCCCCCGGAGCATGGCGTGTGCCAAGGCGAAGGAGATACCTGGGGCCCACTGCTCTGTGACGGCCTACTGGTAAGCCACAGCCACAATCTCCAACACTCACCAGTGACTCGACGGGAACACCTGTGCAAGGCCCCCCCGGAGCATGGCGTGTGCCAAGGCGAAGGAGATACCTGGGGCCCACTGCTCTGTGACGGCCTACTGGTAAGCCACAGCCACAATCTCCAACACTCACCAGTGACTCGACGGGAACACCTGTTCAAGGCCCTCCCCCCGGAGCATGGCGTGTGCCAAGGCGAAGGAGACACCTGGGGCACACTGCTCAGCGACTGCCTACTGGTAAGCCACAGACATAAACACCAACACACAGCTGTGACTCGGCGGGAACTCCTGTGCACGGCTCTCCTGAACCAGGGCGTGTGCCAAGGCGAAGGAGACACCAGGGACCCACTGCTCTGCGACGGCCTACTGGTAAGCCACAGCCATAAACTCCAACACAAAACTGTGACTCGGCGGGAACTCCTGTGCATGGCTCCTCTGAAGTAGGGCGTGTGCCAAGGCGAGGGAGACACTGGGGCCCACTGCTCTGCGACGGCCTTCTGGTAAGCCACAGCCACAATCTCCAACACACAGCTAGATTTTAGCTTTATTACTTAACCACCACACCGAAACAAAAATTTAGTTTCATTTGGATGCCCAGAATCTATAATATAAAAATGAATCGCAAAATGTGTTGGTAAGCGCATAACTCAACAACGCCTGGACCAATTTGGCCAATTTTTTTTTAAAAATGTTCGTTGGAGTTCAAGGATGGTTTTTACGGCGAGAAAAATTCCAATAATTGCCGGAAAATCCCTTAAAACAGCCCTTTTCTTTTTCCAACCCTTAAAACAGCCCTTTTCTTTTACCCATATAAACATTTCCTATACCATTTATCAGATTGCAATGAAACTTCGGAGAGTTTTCGAGTGTGCGTCTGCAAAGGTTCCTGTGAAAAAAAATTTCCAAAAAGTCAGCCCTATTCCCCATAACACCCCATAATTTAGCCAAACCACATTTTTTATTCGATTTAGATAGGAATTTGTACACTTATACTTTAAAACAAACAGAAAAATACTGCCAACATATGATTTCCGAATATTCATATCCTCTCCCCCTTTCCACCCCCATTACGTTTTTACCCCATAATTTAGGCAAAACCAACATTTTTTATTCGATTTAGATAGGAATTTGTACACTTATACTTTAAAACAAAAAGAAAAATACTGCCAACATATGATTTCCGAATATTCATCCCCTCTCCCCCTTTCCACCCCCATTACGTTTTTACCCCATAATTTAGGCAAACCAAATTTTTTATCCGATTTAGATAAGAATTTGTACACTTATACTTTAAAACAAACAGAAAAATACTGCCAACATATGATTTCCGAATATTCATCCCCTCTCCCCCTTTCCACCACCATTACGTTTTTACCCCATAATTTAGGCAAACCAAATTTTTATCCGATTTAGATAAGAATTTGTACACTTATACTTTAAAACAAACAGAAAAATACTGCCTACGTATGGTTTCCGAATATTCATCCCCTCTCCCCCTTTCCAACCCCATTACATTTTTATCCCATAATTTAGGCAAAACCACATTTTTTATTCGATTTAGATAGGAATTTGTACACTTATACTTTAAAACAAACAGAAAAATACTGCCAACATATGATTTCCGAATATTCATCCCCTCTCCCCCTTTCCACCACCATTACGTTTTTACCCCATATTTTAGGCAAACCATATTTTTATCCGATTTAGATAAGAATTTGTACACTTATACTTTAAAACAAACAGAAAAATACTCCCTACGTATGGTTTCCGAATATTCATTCCCTCTCCCCCTTTCCAACCCCATTACGTTTTTACCCCATAATTTAGGCAAAACCACATTTTCTATTCGATTTAGATAGGAATTTGTACACTTATACTTTAAAACAAACAGAAAAATACTGAAAACATACGATTTCCGAATATTCATCTCCTCTCCCCCTTTCCACCCCCATTACGTTTTTACCCCATAATTTAGGCAAACCAAATCTTTTATCCGATTTAGATAAGAATTTGTACACTTATACTTTAAAACAAACAGAAAAATACTGCCTACGTATGGCTTCCGAATATTCATCCCATCTCCCCCTTTCCAACCCCATTACGTTTTCACTCCATAATTTAGGCAAACCTCATTTTTATCCGATTTAGATAAGAATTTGTACACGTATACTTTAAAAAAGAGAGAGAAATACTGTACACATTAATTTCACAAAAACCCAATTCCTCTCCTCTCTTTCCACCACCTTAATTACACCCTCTGTCTGTCTATCTGTTTGTCCTCTATGCGCTCCTAAACCGTTCGTCCGATTATGGTGAAACTTTGGTGAGTTGTCGAGTGCGCATTCGGGGTGGTTCCTAAGAAATAAAATTTCCAAAAAACCACCTCCTCTTCCCCATTACACCCCATAACTTAACAAAACCTACGGATTTTATCCGATTTGTACGGAAATTTGCGTACATATACTTTAAAATAAACAGAAAAACACTGTCTACATTTGGATTCCAAAAACGCACCCCCTTTCCCCCTTCCCGCCCCTTAATTTTTACACAAACCTACACTTTTTATCAGATTTCGAGGGAACTTTGCACGCATATACTATTAATAAAATAGAAAAATGCTGTAGACATTAATTTTACAAAAACACAATCCCTCTCACCCTTTCTACCCCAAAACCACCCCCTCTTCCCCTTGCATTCCATAATTTAGAAAATACCCACAGATTTTATCTGATTTTGATGGAAATTGGCACACAGAAAAACACTATAGACATTATTTTTACCAAAACCTAATCCCTCTCCCCTTTTCCACCCAAAAACCACCTCCTCTTCCCTCCTACTCCCCATAAATTAAGAAAACCTACAGATTTTAACCAATTCTTTAAAACAAATTGAAAAATTTTGCTTACGTAGGGTTTCCAAAAACGCCATCCCTCATACCCCTTCACATCCCCCTAATTTAAACAAATACACAGATTTTATCCTATTTCTATAGAACACGTATACTTTAAAACAAACAGGAAAATACTATCTACATGTGGATTCCAAAAAGGCAACCCCTTTGTCCCCTTTACATCCCCTTAATTTTTTTCCACTGTGTCATATATAAAGGTACAGTTTTTACCCGATTTTGAAGGAATTTTAACACAGGTATACTTTAAAACAAGCAGAAAAATACTATGTTAATTTGGTTAGCCTAATTCCACCCCTCTTCCCTTTTACCCCCTCCCTTCTTAATTTCCAATTATATTTATCAAAACCCACAAATTTTTATCCGATTATGATGAAACTCTGTTGAGTTGTAGAGAGTACGGCTAGGAAGGTTCCTTTTTTTTTTTTTTTTTTAAAAAAAAACCCTCCACCCCTTAATTTAAACAAACCCATAGAATTAATCAGATTTCCACCAAAATTTGCAACATATGGTATCCAAAATTGCAACCCCTTTTCCCCTTTAAACCCCCTTAATTTTTGCCAGTATACCTTATATAAAGCCAGTTTTTTTCCAACTTTTTAAGGAACTTTGCACACATATACTTTAAAATAAACTGAAAAATACTGTCTACATTTGGTATGCCTAAACCAAGTCAAGCAATAGCGAAGCATTGCCGGGCCAGCTAGTTATAATATAAATATGTCGTCCTAAAGGGTTTAAACCGAAAACTATCGCTTCAGTCACCTCAATGATACGTTTGTTCTTCAGTGTTAGTACTTACTTCCTCGCGACAATTATCAGCAACAACAGCACTTTGTTACAATCCTTGAGATAAATTCAGATTGAAGGGTGTACATATGATATTACACACATTACTGAAAGAGATACAATAGAGCATTCGATGGAATTCCATGGATACGTTGCATAATCCATTTATTACTTTGCTTGTTGTATCCTACACAAACAGATGAAGTACGTCAATGATGGACGTACGTGATTTGAGGAACAGGGTATTACTTCTGTGGTTGTCACATTATTAAATCAATCCGTTTGGAGAAGAGTAAACACAACTTTGGCTGTGGTATTGATTTTTTGAGATATATTATTAGTCTTAAGAAAGGTAGCTTGCTTTACGAGCCAAGCGCCCAGGAGTAACGCCACTCAACTATACTTGACTCCAGCCTCATAGGTTGCCTAACGCGGCAAGTCCTAGAGCGGTAATCATAGCCCCACTACTTCTTCACGAGAGGTAGCATGCATCTAACAGGTGATTTACACCTCAAGACGGCGTGATACTCAGCCGATAGTAAGGTCCATGTCCCACTTCCACACCCTGGGGACGGTACTTGACGACTAATATCCGTGGCAGTCGACGATGTATATTTTTGTAGGCCAGTCCTATTGCTAAGCCATAACCACCATTTAGGCAAATTCCACCGTTCTCCTCTCCAGTGGCTCCGGAAACAACCACTACAGTTATCAAATATCAGAAAATATCCGAACTGTTCAACAATTTTATAGTTACATGCTTACAGATGCTGACTGGAAACATTTTCAAAAACAACCGACAGTAAGTGAGGGCTAGGACGGACCCACTGGGGGTAAGTGTCGCCGCCCGCTCACCTAACCACGTGACAACGTGAGCGACTACACCGGCGTGAGCTTTGATATGGCCTAATCAACCATTAATATAGCTAGTAATTGTCTTGATGGGGTAAAATTATGTTTGTGTTGAACATCGCTACCAGCTGTAGAGTCTTTGTTTTTGAAACTATTTGTTACTACGTAGGTTAGTGATTTGGCCATTGACTGTCTGATAACCAAGTTTCACCAATACCTGTTCTGCAGCAGAGCAGGTATGATATATTCGCTACCCGCACAACGCTGCAAAAATTAATGATACCAAGAGCAGGAAGTGTGTTGCACAGCATTAATCATTTGTTATTTATGTGGACGGTTTAGTTTGATACAAAGATTACTCTTGTGGTAGTGTATGGTTTTGTTCAGATTCTAAATCTCGTTGTAAATGTGTACTCTGCATTTTTTAAATTTGTGCCTGGGAGACCATAATTTGTAACAAATTCTTATGTTTATTTCAATATCTGTCGGCAGGAAAGATAAAAGAATAGATATACATCAGTAGGACAACAGATTTTCGTATATTCATCAGTGTTGTCTTTAAAACCCAAATTTAGTGACGGAAAAATATTTCAATGCAGTCGTTATAGAAGGTAGATGCTGACACCAAGCGGAAAGTATGAGACCTGTTCTCGAAACTGTCCCAACAGTTTCTGCTGGTCTTTGACACTTTGTGAAGAGACATTTGATTAAGTTAAACATTACTTTATAACTTATCTAATAAATACTACAACAATTCGGATGTGTCAAGGATTGTTAAACTTACTTTGTATCCATGGACAATTTTTTTTTTTCAGTTTTCTCTAAAAGCACTTTTCATTTCAATTTAATTTCCATTTTATCGCATGACGTTAAAGTTAAATTAAGTTTCACGTTAAATCTTTGAATAATCACCGCAACATTTTATGTCTCTATATTTAATAGTTTGATCAGTAAACAATTTTAATTAGTTACATACAGTATGTAAGTTAACCTGTGAATGCTATGAATGGAATACTGTGAGGACCAATTTCCTTCACTCGCAACAGTATTCGAGCACTAAGCTTGTGAAATGAGGTCAATATCTCTGAACTTTCTTGGACACGGCTCACTCTGGGAAAGGAATTCTTGTTAGTGTTCTTCAACTTTTCAATTTTCACGATAAATACAACGTTTGGTTACGATAAATACACTTTGCTAATAATCCCTTACAACCAGTCCAAAATGACTAAAAATCTAATAACATATTTCCTATTTCATGCCAATGACATCAAGAGTATCGTTTCTCCGCTGCTTGACAAATACTTGAATACCAAGAAGAGGGGGGAAGAGGAAATTAAACTTCAGAGGTTGAGAGTGTATGTGATTTTATTTCACTGATTACAAAGTTGCTTGAATTACAGCGGGCTTGAATTCTCGTCCGGGGATCCAGATTTGGGTTTTCATGGTTTCTACCAATCACTCCAGGCGAATGTCAGTATGGTTCCTTCAATAAGGCATGGCCCAATTCCTTCCTCCAGTCCTTTCGCCCGTCTATTGATCTCAACGAGGCGTAAAGATATAAGCAAAAAAAAAAAAAAAAAAAAAAAAAAAAAGTCCCGTCCCTTATCAGTATGACGCTGCAGCTCCTCTGGCCTTGATTCATTCATGGATTCATTTGTTAAGGTGTCATAAATTCATCGCATCCTGTCTTGATGTGAGCTGGCCTAAAATTGTTGTAACCAGTCCTTGATTTCCTGAATACTGGCACTGGGACGGAGTTGACATCTGAGCCGGTCTCACGCATGCCCTATCGGGAACAGATCTGTGGCTCTTACTGGCCACGGGAGTACCTCAACATCACACAGACAGTTCATAGATACATGTGTCATGTGTATACGAACATTGTCTTGTTGGAAAATTGCACCATGTGAGAGGTTCCACATCAGGACGCAACATGTCCGTGAAGTACCGTTGTGTGTCAGAGTGCCCTCAAACACTACCAGCTGTGACCTGAAATCATACCCGGCGGTTCCTCCCCTCGCCCATGACATTAGAAGACTCCTCCTCAGATCCCTCGATCCTCTCCGACGACCGCGATTCATCGCTGAACACAGTTCAATACCATTCACCGGCAGTCCATGCTTCTCCTTTGTGGCACCTCTCCTACACAGCCATTTGCGTTGTAGTGTTAACGGCAACTTACACGTGGGACGGTAATTCCCTAGTCCGGCTGCTGCTAGTCTCCAACCAATGGTGTGGGATGACAGAATATTTTAGGGAGTTGGTTAGTTGTAGAGTGTCAGGTGCAGATGTGAAGGGGTTACGATGTAGTACGTGGTGGTGAGACGTGATCGGCCGGAACCTTGACTACAAGTATGCTTGCCCTCACAATCGCAAGCAATTCAACAACTAAACACTGTCACATCTGAATGACCCAAAAATCTGGTTATTCAACTATTCGACCATCTGGCCAAATGGAAACCACAATGAAGCCACTATCAAACTCTGTGACATGCTGATAACACTGTCTCACACAAGTATGCGTCATGTCCTTCACAGTGATTACTCAACATTTAACTTTTCCTAATGTTGTTGAAATACCGCTGTATTTGAAGCTTAATTTGCTGTGTAGCCTAGGTTTTGTTTGGGAGCACTGTTTTACCCTTACTTTTTATGGGAAATGTTTATGGTCTTTTGATCTTATTTAAACATCAACTGGTTTCTTCTGCTCGGTTAGATTGTTACGTAAGTATGCTTCTTGGTAATTTTTATCCGTGCTATGCCATTGATTCTAATGTTTATAGGCTGTTGAGTCTGTTTTCTTTTTGTCTGCGTTCATCCATTCTGTTATAAAACAGTTGGATTAATCTTGTGATTTCGTCAACAGTTTTTCTTACGGACGTTTCCTCGTGGATATCTTCTATTGAGGCATATCATGGGAAGTTGAGAAATGTTTTTTAAACATCTTTTCTGTACCCGTGTTTCGATTTCTATGAATGTTTTAGATGCAGTATCCCATACTTCGCACCCATACAGTAGTGCTGGCAATTTGAATAACTGTTGATTCTTGGTTTTGTTTCCATAAAGAAGATTCTGCTACTTAATATGGAATATATGTTGAGAAGTATACGTTTTCGTCTTTTCTCCTGTATGTGATAACGAAAGTTTAACCCCCCCCCCCCCCCTCGGTCAGGTATTACTCCGAGGAATCGATGTTTGCCATGCCAGAGAATGTCCTAGCTTCCCGACATTTATAGGTGGGTTTCGAGGAACGGTATTTTTTTTTTTTTAAATATACCACAGCACTGTTATTTGGGTTGATACTGACTGGCGTTTTCGACCTGGACCCATTTTTCTATAATTTTAATAGTTCGCTGGAATCTGTTCATATCAGACGAATGAACTCTTCCGTTGTGTGAATTACTTTATCATCCGCAAATTGAGCAAGCTTGACGTTGGGTGCTGTTGAAAAATAGTTGACATAAGTACTAAACAGGAGCGGAGAAATGACAGCACCTTGTAGAATTCCAGCGCGTATTGGATGCTTCGAAGATTTGTAACCATCGGGTATCACGAGGAATCTTCCATTTGCAGGTTGCTACCGATGAATATAATGTAGCTGTCCTAGATGATTGTTTGTTGAGGAGGTTTCTATAGTAGTTTTGCGTGTCAGCCTCGCTCATAGGCCTTTTCGACTTCTAGAAAAACATCTGGAGTGGAGCTGCTGATATTCAGGCCGTGACTGATATCCTCGGTTTGCCGGAAGACATGTGGCTTACACCCATACTTGGTACCTAACAGTAGTGCTCGTAATATGACTGAATGGTAGATTCTTAGTTTCGTTTCCATTCCGTTGGAAGCCGAATTGTTCCGTACAGATAGTCTGGTCTCTAGCTGTTGCATCTTGGAGACGATTTATAACGATACGCTCCATGACTTTGGATGGGAAGCTGAGAAGATTATTTGGTTGGTAATGAGCTGTATTGGTTACGTTTTTCCCGTGGTTTGGGACAACTTTCGCAGTTTTTCACGTGGCGGTAAAGTAGCTTCACTGTTTACAAGAGTTGTCGATTCTTGTTAAAAGTACCATTTTTCTTTTCGGAAGGTTATTTAAATGGGCATTTGAAATATCAGTAGCACTAGGTGATTTCCTGTTCGCCAGTTTTCGAATACAGCTTCTAATTTCTTCCTGAGTTGTTAGTTTAGGTCCGGCAATGGGTGTAGCCGTCATAGTGTCCTTTGTAATTTCTTCCGTCAGTTGATGTTGGTGGTCGTCTACATGTTGGCTTGCTTGCGGCTGGTACTTCTCTGGGAAATGGTCCGCTACCAGTTACGCTTTTGCATCCGGCAGAAAAACATGTTCCGCGGGGCCCGTTAGCGCCATTTTATGGTGGCGTGGTTCCTTCAGGGCACATTTCAACTTCCACGCATCCCTGTTCTGCAGTAGCAGAGCAGACATGCAGTCCTCCTATTTACCGACTCTTCGTTCTTGGAGCCAGTTGCGCAGATGGGGAAAATAACGGTTGTAAGGCTGTTTATGCCGTGGGTAACGGTGGTGATGCCAGAGTTGACGATGGTAGTTTTTGAGGTACTTCAGTTCACCTAGTTAGTTGTGAAGTTCTCCTTATTGTCTTCAATAAATGTCGTTCATAACAGAAGATTTTATTTTGTCGCCTTCTAGTATTGTTCGATTGAAATGGTATACCGCCTGGTCGATTTTTCTCCGAGGAGACGTCAAAAGAGATGTTCATTTTACCGTTAAGGATCTGAGTCATATATGCCCAACCCGTATTTTTAATTGTTTTAGGAATTTCAATTATTTGACGACATTTTTCTATTTTGGCCAGTACAGTTAAGTGATCTGATGATAACTCGTTAATAGTTTGCAGGAGGATACGGTTGGCTATATTTTGTGCCACTTCTGTGTCGATGACATCAGGCAGGCAATGTACGTTTGCTGGGATGTGTGTGGGATCTGTCACCCTAACAACTAAGTGTTCCTGTTTCCTGTGACTTAGAGTAAGTAGATATCCATGGATTGCTATTTAGTTAATTCCAAGCCCAGTGTTTGGCATTTAGATCAGCGCCTATTATTATTTTTTTGCCTAGAACCAAGATGGTGTCCAGATCAAATTCTCTGATCCGTCGATTAAGAATCTGGTAAGCTGCTACTAGAACTAGGTGTCCTTTCGCCGTCTGGATTTTTATTGCTGTTGCTTGCATAGTCAGTAGGTTTGGGTCCGGCTGAAGTGCTAGGTTCGACCTGATGATAATAGCTGTATTGACCGATTCTATCGCTTCAGTATACAGTAATTCCCGAAACTTTGAATTAGTCTTTTGGTTTTAGGAATGTTTTGCTTATTAACAAAATTTCTATCTTAGGGCTTTTCTGGAATTCCTGGTAGTTCTAATCTCTCGTTCTTAAGTCCATTCTTGTTTCAAACTATAACGTTTAGGTCGTGTTGGTTTCTTTGATGTTGCATCATTTATTAGAAGAGTGAGATTACGCCTTGTAGAATAGCTAACAACTTCACCATGGTCGTCTTTTCATGTTTTACATTTGTTATACTCATAGATCTGTGTTTTTTTCTTTCTTTACTATATTTTGAAAATCAACTGCGAACATATTGAGTGAAGGTCTAGTGGTTCATCTTCGTTTTCATCGTTTTGGTGAGTCGTTACCTGGTTTTTTGTTTTCTTCACTTTATAGATATCGTCTTAGTTTGCCAGCGTATGATTTTCTGCTACTACTTGGTTCGCCTGCTGTTTTGTTAACATCTGACGTTGTTCAGGCTCCTTAGGTACTGCTCCCCTTGTTCTCTTTCCCAGGCCTCACATACAGGAACAACATCAATACGCTCTACTGGCCGTTCTGTCACAGAGAATTGCAACTCTGATCATTTACATATCCGCTGATGGAGTGTACATTTCCATCCGATCATGTCTTCGGCACGTGTAAAACGGTGTACGTTACAATCTCTGAAGCACTCAAATGGTGACCACTGTAAACTACGAAACACGTGGTTAGGAAGAACAAAGAGGGAGGGGAGCATTTGCCCTTTGTACCGTACGAGCATACAGTTTTCCATTAAACTATCTGCGGTTTTGTAAAACCTTGGAAAAACACAACAATTTTATTCAAATAAAATTTGTTTAGATTTGATTTATGTACATCATTTGAAAAAGTATTATGCCAAAAATATGAATGAACTGTGTATGAAGATAACAAGCTATTGATGTTTTAAAAGTTTTAATCTTTATGTGATATTGTTTTAATACACAATACATAAACGGAACTCTTAGAGCACGGTAGTAACTCACTCTTTACAATGATAGTTTAATACGTGTATCAGAAGAGCCTCTTACTAGTTTGAATTTACAAGTGAAGTTAATATCCTTGGACGACATAGCATAGGATCTTTGAACCAGGGTGTTTGTAAGATAGAGGCCAAATGTCACCTCATACATCCATAAATAATTTGTTTAAAGATCCTCCCCATCAAACTTAAAAGATCTGGTCCTATACTTTGCGAACCATATAAGCAAATGAACTAGGCACCTGTTATCTGTTGTGGCATAGTTAAATTTTTTTGAAACGCTCGTGAGTAATTAAGAATCATGAAAAATCAAGTGTGCATATATCATTGTTTTGGCTTCAGTCTTTGTGGCAATACTTAACTGATTAAAAGTAAATTTATAACCAAAGTGACAGGATTCAGTTATAAAAGAAACATTGATTAACATAATCTATTACAGGAATATGTGATTATTAGCTCGTAGTGTGTGTGTGTGTGTGTGTTTATTGCTTAAGGAGGCAAGGAATGGGGAGGAATTTAGCCATGATTTTTTCCATCAACCATCCCAGCATTCGGTTGGAGTGATTTTGGGAAACCATGAAAAACACAAAATTTCGATGGCTGGACGGGGATTCGAAACCACGTCCTTCCCAACACACTCTGTTAGTTGGTGGTATGGCAGCTGCGAAGGGTAGTCTACTCAGAGCAGGTAGTCCAGTACCGCCTGAAGCCACTAAAGGCGGACACACACGCTACGGTACACTGGAGAGGTTTACCTGTGCAGGTAGACTGGAGCGTGTGTGGCACAAACCTGCACAGGTATGCGGCCCTATACAGGTAACCGAAGAAGAATGAAAAATCAATTCTTTCTACCTGCGCCAGACTACAGACCGGAGCGTGTGTGGGGGTATTGCGGTAGACCTGTACAGGTTTCAGTCTCATTTATAGCTTTGTGGAAGAAAGATCACATTGTGTGCAGTGCAGTAACAGTTTTTCTTCTTTATTTAGCTTCAAGGTACAAACATACGCTATGTGAAATCTTAAGTTTGATAAATTTAGAGAAACGTTTATTGAAATTTATAAATCAGAACCTTCTCCGTGGTCCGTTAAGAGCAACAAATGCCATGATCGCCTCAAGAAAGAAGCCAGCTATGCGATATTGTTACAAAAACTACAAGAGGGTGAATCTGATGCTAACAAACAAACAGTGATTAAAAAAGTAATATTAATCTAAGAAGTAACGTCCATAAAGAGATAACAAAATGAAACCTGATTGAAGTCTGGAGCGCCGGCAGATTCAATTTATAAGATACTAGCCACAAAGCCCGTCAAAAATGACGGGTTTGGAGTATTCTGGCAACTATACCTAAACAGAATTGTTTTGAAATAAAGCTCAATGTGCTATAATTTCTCGTCCCTTGTGATGTTGCAAACCGTTTCAGTTGTCAACTTGATGCAGGTCGCATTTCAGTCTAACCACAATCTTCGCTAATAATGCCGCTACAAAACCAAAGCTTCTATCACATGCAATTTGAAATATTCCCTTTATCGCATTTGAATGTCATCATGAATCGCGATATAAACTTGTTCCAAATTCTTCACGTGCTCTTACATCTTTATTTTTTATTATCTATGATGAAGATCGATGTGTTAATGGATGACATAGGTTACATACAGTTGAAATAATGACCATAGTGTAAACGAAGGATGCTAAATTAAATCATAACAACTTCAGAGTACTGGAAAATTATTTCTTAGCAATTGCTTAAATAAACACAAAAATAAATCATAATATAATTCCTATTGCCTTGCGCAGTAACAAAATGTTTCTGTTGCTATCCTGGTCCAGGATGCATTTCAATCTAACCACAGACAGTTCAATCATTACCGTGGCGCCACAATCTGATGATGAATTCTTGTAGAACTCAACGAAACAAATCGAAAATAAAGATTAAATTTTTTTGATATCTTTCTTAGTTTTCGAGATATAGCATGTTGAAAATCAGTTATAACTGAGATTTTGGTGAAGTTTCCTCTGTTCCAGGCCGCATTTCAACCTAACCACGTCAATTTTGAGATACAATATCTCGAGAATTAAGTGTGATATCAAAAAATTTAATTCTCTACTTTCCATTTTTTTTTCGTCGATTTTCATAAGAATCCATCTACAAATTGCGGCTTCGCGGTTATCGTAGAATCCCCTAACCACATACAGTACTACGCTAAACATGCCGCCAGAGAAACAATACTTCCGTTACACGCATATTAATACATGCACTTGTCACATTTTAATGGTCACATTGCATCACGAAATAATCAAAAATCTGTAAGGGTTTTTCAATCTTAATTTTTTATATTCATTATTCAGAATTATACTAACACATTTAAATAGCTGACACAGCTACAGTTACATGCGGCTGAAATAAAGCATCAGTAAAACCAAAGTAAATTAAAAATAAATCTTAACAACTTACGTCATTCCAACGTAATATTAGTTTTAATGGGTGGAAGATGATATTTTCCACCGGCCGGTAACTGGTACTGCCCTGTTGAAATTTGTATCAATTGCTTCGTTATAATGGCATCTTCATATTTGCACCCTCCTTTTTTCGGAAAAGTCGCCATGAATTAAATTAAAAATTCGGAAATATGAGACGCTCCGCAACCGAAAAATGTTAGCAACACTTTCGTTAGAACGAAGTAATGATTTAAGTAACAGAAAAAAAAAGTATGCCCTCTGCTATAACTTCAAGTGCCAATAACAATCTATCAAAACTGCCGCTACCATTGTGAAAATTAAAGCTTTTAACTTACATATATGATTTCAACGAATACTTCTACATAATATATGGTATATTGGCCATCCTTCCTATTAAATAAATCTAAGCTACTAATAAATATGTTCTGTCAGTTAATTTATTCGCGGATGCTTAGAAATGTTATTAAATAACGTGGGTATTTCTCTGCAGTTGCTTAACTAATCAGAATTGTTACAAAATAAAGCTCATTGTAATTTATCGTTCATTGTGCTGTAGCAGATAGCTTCAGTTGTCAATTTGGTCCAGGTTGCATTTCAGTTTAACCATAATATCCGCTAAATTTGCTGATAGAAAAGCAAAGCTTCAATCACGCCCAAATTAATACATTCCCTGTAAATTAATACATTCCATGCATCGCGATGTAAACTTTATCCCAAATCTTAATAGGTTCTGACACATTTCTTTCTTAATACCTATGATGAAGATCGATATTTTAACTTCTGAGGAAGCTTACATCGGCTGAAATAATGACCCCAGTAAGAACGAAGGATGCTAAAAATAAACCTTAACAACTTAAGCTATGCCATGTAATATTTAATTGTGGTTTAGGCCGTCTATATCGCGAACAATTTGCAACTTCTTTCATTCGAACCATGTAATGATTTCAGTAAAAAAACCTGATAATTAATATGCCAATTTAAACGCAAATAATTTCATTAATAGGACACAGTTTAAATTTAAAAAAAAAAAACCTAAATTATTCATGCCCTCTCCCTTTGTAATTCCATTTGTAATTCTGATCAATGCTAGTAATACTCTAACCAAACTTTTAGCAGCAATTGCTCGAAATACAAAGCTTTTATCTTACATATCTATGAACAAAGAATTTAAGGAATACTTCTATATATCAAAAGAATATTACGTAAATATAAGCATCTAATGATTGTTATGTCGATTTTAACGCAATACATACTTTTATTTCAGTGTTCTGTGAGTTAATTTATTCACTGATGCTTGGAAATGTTTTTAAATAACTCGCACTACCACGAATAATATCGTAAAGCGTGACGTCATAGCGCAACGTCATAGATTGACGCAATGCCGTGAATGACGTCAGTTAACACTTGCATATTATACCAATAGATAGCCACAAAGCCCCTAAAAAATGACGGGATTAATGGTGTATTCTGTCAATTAATTTCTTTTTAGTTGCTTACCTAAATATAATTGTTACAAAATAAAACTCAGTGTTCTCTAATTTCTCGTCCTCAATTATGTAGCAAAAAGTTTCAGTGGCCAACTTCGTCCATGTTGCGTTTCAGCCTAACCACGTTCTCCACCCATAGCACTGCTAGAAAATCAAAGCGTCAATCACACACGAAATAATACATTCCCTGTGTCGCATGTCAGTGTCATCATGCACTGCAATAAAAACTTGATCCAAAATATTCACAGTTTATAATGTCTGTGATGAATATCGATGTTTTAACTCCTGACACAGCTTACATCCGGTTGAAATAATGACCCCAGTGAACACCATCGATGCTAAAAATAAATCTTAACAGCTTACGTTATGCCACGTAGTATTAGTTTTAATTGTGGTTTAGGCCGCGTAGAACGTGTTCAATTTGAAACTTCTTTCATTCAAACCAAGTAATGATTTCAGTGAAAAGAGACACTGATAATTAATAGCATAATTAGTAGCAATACATTTCTTAGCATTTACTTAAATACATAGAATTGTTATAAAATAAAACTCAATGCAATTCATAGTGCCTTGCCCTGTAACAAAAGGTTTTCGTTGCTATCCTGGTCTAGGATGTATTTCAACTTAAACACGTAAAAAACTTGCCGCCAGAGAAACAATACTTCAATCACACGCATTTTAGTGGTCACATTGCATCGCGAAATAAACTAAATCAATCTATAAGGGTTTTTCAATCTTCATTTTTTATATTCGATATTCAGAATTATACTAACACATTTGAATAGCTGACACAGTTACATGCGGCTGAAATAAAGCACCAGTAAAACCAAAGTAAATTAAAAATAAATCTTAACAACTTACGTCATTCCAACGTAATATGATTTTTAATGGGTGGAAGATAATATTCTCCACCGGCCGGAATCTGGTACTGCCCTGTTGAAATTTGTATCAATTGCTTCGTTATGATTGCATCTTCTTATATGCACCCTCCTTTTTCAGAAAACTCGCCACGAATTAAATTAAAAATTCGGAAATGTGATATGCTCCGCAACCGAAAAATGTTAGCAACACTTTCGTTAGAACGAAGTAATGATTTAAGTAACAGAAAAAAAATTAAATTACTAAAAAGAAAATTCGCATGCCCACTGCTGTCACTTCAAGTGCCAATTCTAATAACAATCTATAAAAACTGCCGCTAACATTGCGATAATTAAAGCTTTTAACTTGCATATATGTGATTTTAACGAATACTTCTACATAAACCAATATTAAATAAATCTAAGCAACTAATTTATTCGCGGATGCTTAGAAATGTTATTAAATAACGTGGGTATTTCTCTGCAGTTGCTTAACTAAACGGAATTGTTACGAAATAAAGCTCATTGTAATTTATCGTCCATTGTGCTGTAGCAAAAAGCTTCAGTTTTTAAATTGGTACAGGTTGCATTTCATCCTAAGCACAATATCTGCTAATATTGCTGATAGAAATGCGAAGCTTCAATCACGCGCAAATTAATACATTCCCTGTATAACATGTCAGTGTCATCATACATCGCGATATAATCTTAATCTTTCTTAATACCTATGATGAAGATCGATGTTTTAACGGCTGAGGAAGCTTACATTGGCTGAAATAATGACCCCAGTGAGAACGAATGATGCTAAAAATAAACCTTAACAACTTACGCTATGCCACGTAATATTTAATTGTGGTGTAGGCCACATGTATCGCGACTTCTTTCATTCGAACCATGTAATGATTTCAGTAAAAAAAACTGATAATTAATATGCCAATTTAAACGAAAATAATTTCAATAATGGGACACAGTTTAAAATATAAAAAAAACTAAATTATTCATTCCCTCTGCCGTAACGTCAAATGCCACTTGTAATTCTGATCCATGCCAAGTATTACTCTAACCAAACTTTTCGCAGCACTGATTCTCGATATACAAAGCTATTATCTTAAAGATCTATGGACAAAGAATTTAAGGAATACTTCTATATATCAAAAGAATATTACGTAAATATAAGCATCTAATGATTGATATGTCGATTTTAAAGTAATACATACTTTTATTTCAGTGTTCTGTGAGTTAATTTATTCACTGATGCTTGGAAATGTTATTTAATAACGAATATCATCGTAAAGCGTGACGTCATAGCGCAACATCATAGATTGACGTAATGCCGTGACATGACGTCAGCGTGACACTTCCCTATTATACTAATAGATAAGCTGGAGGCGATATTGTTGTAGAAAACTTAAGGCGATCTCCCTAATGCAAGAAACCTTAAAGTTGCTTCAAGTCTTTTCATTATGGTATCGTTTTTAGGAATTAATGGAGTAACCATTGAAAGCAATTTTAGATAAACTTGCTCATCCATATGCAAGTAACTACGGTAATATTTAATTTCTATGCTAAATTCGCCCAATAAATAAATATGAGTATATTTTTTTTATAACCACTTTTTATGTCAATTTTAGTGTTTTTTCTTTGCTGCTTACATTTCAAAGCTATTAAAATGATTCCATGGTTATACTGGATACCCTGGGCTCCGTCTGTGCTCCGGTCTACCTGTACAGTTTACCGTTAAGGCGGCCACACACGCTACGGTACACCGGAGAGGTCTACCTGTACAGGTACACCTGACAGGTAGACCGAAAACCGACGGAGCCCACACACGTAACGGTAAACCGGACAGGTATACCGGAGCACAGACGGAGCATGGAATCGTCACAGGATGATGCTTTGGCGGTGGTAGGCTTCTTAATAGCTTTGAAATGTAAACAATAAATAAAAAAAACGTGAAAAGTGGCGTAAAAAGTGGTTGTCGAAAAGAAAAGAATATACTCATATCAATTTGTTGAACGAATTGAGGATAGAACCTAAAGATTACTGCAATTACTTACGTATGGATGAATCGGTTTATCTAAAATTACTTTCAATGATTACTCCTTTAATCCAGAAAAAGGATACCATAATGAGAAGTGCTATTTCTCTACACGAAAGACTTGCAGCAACTTTAAGGTTTCTATCGACTTGGGGTATCTTGATCACCCAGAAAATCAAATAGCTTGTAGTACCAAAGTGTTATTTTATAAATTGCATCTGTCGACGCTCCAGACTTCAACGAGGCTTCATATTTTTTTTTCTCCTTTCGGACGTTGCTTCTTAGGTTATTTATTTTTTTAATCACAGTCTGCTTATTAGCGCCAGATTCATACTCTTGTAATTTTTTCAATAACTTCGTTCACGCGGCTTCTCTCTTGCGGTGATTATGGTATTCCTTGCTCTTAACACGCCACAGACAAGGCTCTGATTTATAAATTTCGATAAATTCTTCTATAACTTTATTAATCTTGCAATTTGACATGGTGTACGTTTGTAATTTGCAGCTAAACAAAGAAGAAAAACTGAACACAACGCGATCTCTCTTCCACAAAGCTCTAAAATGAGACTGAAACCTGTACAGGTCTACCGCAATACCCCCACACACGCACCGGTCTGTAGTCTGGCGCAGGTAGAAAGAATTGATTTTTCATTCTTCTCCGGTTACCTGTACAGGTCCGCATACCTGTGCAGGTTTGTGGCACACACGCTCCGGTCTACCTGTACAGGTGTACCTGTACAGGTAGACCTCTCCGGTGTACCGTAGCGTGTGTGGCCGCCTTTACGTGTGTGGGCTCCGTCTGTGCTCTAGTCTACCTGCACAGGTAAACGTCTCCGGTGTACGGTAGCGAGTGTGGCCGCTTTGAGTGCCTGCTGTCGAGGACAATAGAATCCCCGGAATGCAGTTACCTGCGCAGAGTAGCAGTGCTAAAGTTAGGACGAGGTGTTGTTCCGTAGTTCCAGAACAGTTTATAGGCTAAGATGGCTCTGAAATTTAAGTGCAGTGTTTGAAAAAGAATCGGTCTACGACCTAACAGGAAAGTAACGGAAGGCTCCTACGTCTTCGAAGAATTCCATGAACAGGAGAGCATCTATCGAGGGTATGGGAGTGTGTATCTGCAGCGGCATGACACAGGTTCTTAGCAAACTGCCAAAGTTATTGTTAGTGATAAACATAACCATTCCCAAGATGTAGACAGGAAGCGGTGCTAGGGAGATTACATCATCTCACTCCGCTATCGATAAAGAGTCAATGGATGTGGCATTTAAGTCCGCGCCTAGAAAATCGTCGCATGGGCAGAGTTTAAGATTAAACTAATGCAAAGTGTAGTCAATGCTTCAAGCGATAGGCTAAGTCGTCCTTATTCGTCGTATAAGCAAACCTGGTAAGTTGAAAAACAACTGCACGCAAGATTCGCAGCATGCCAAACCTCCTGGACGTCATCCCTGCATCTTTTCGTATGCCACTACTTGCAACAAGATACAGCTCACGAAGTCAAACTGTGATCTTTACTAGAGCGATTTAAACAGGCCAACGACAGTGCCGTGTTGCAAGAGTCCCGTGGTCAATTATCATTCAATCGAGTCTCTCTTGCTCAAACATATTGATTCATTTGGCTCCTCAAGCCGCTGATGTAAATCTTTTGGATTCTGTGTTCGGTTTTACTCTCATTCTAATGACAAATATTATTATGTTCAGAGCGTTTTTAAATGCTTTCGTTAAGACAGCCATAACGGTATTGTACATATTGCTCTGCCAGTTCTAATATTGCTCAGTAAATTCAATGTAATTACAATTTCATATTCATTTACTATTATATCGTGATTCCGAACGATGTCCCCCATGTTTATAAATTTTAACAAAAGCTGTAAAATTTCTAAATTAATTAAAACCCTCAATCACAAAATATTATTTAGAACCCATTCCCTGTTTCATCACAAGTTCTGTAACCAAAAGAATTGTTAAGTTATTGGAAGCACGTTCGTCTATCAAATTCACTGGCCGTACAAACAGAATAACACAGTAAATCAGTGGAGGTTTGGAGTTTCTATTCTCAAAATACTTTTCTTGCATAGTACTGTTCGCGAAAAAGTGTACGCGAAATGAAAAAAAGAAAAAAAGAAGACACGTACCATAGAAATAATGTCACATATAATTCGCCATGATCGTACAAGTCCTCTGTACATTAACCTTACACGTGAGTTAAGATTAAGACTTGTACTGTTAACTTTGGTAGCTTTCTAATTTTGAAAATAAAACCATAATAAGTGCTTCAAATGAATCTTCCTGGCGCTAAGACTCTTACAAACCGATTTATAGACTAAATATCTCTAACCCAATCGTCATAGCAAGAAATGCTTACTTAACAGTGTAGGATACAGGAATGGCTGAACCCACTATCTGTTGCCAAGATTTTGAACGTTCCGTATGGTGCTTCAAGCTCTAAATTTGTAAAAGGGAGAGAAATAACGTGTACATAATTTTCTCAATTTTGAGACCAAAAGAACCTAATAATAGACTATCTGAAACTGTCATCAATCTGTGATACGTACAAATATTATTCCAAATTTGGTTACTTTTACTTATGTAATTGGATAATAATATGAATATATTAATTTTTAGAATTCAAGCTGAATATTTGAAGTAAAAAGGTAGCGATTCTATTTGGAATCACTGGATCATGAAAATGTAGTACATTTCACTTAAGGCTTAATATTTCATCAGCGATTGGAGAACAGTCCTTATTTTCTTGTCACAACAGGTACATCTCTTGACATATCAGTGAAAATATAGAATGATCTAATTACATTTACATCAATACCCACCATAATATGTGCTTATTTATTTATTTACTTTTCGCGTTATAAAATTTGACATTTTTGGTTTTCGAAATTTATGTAGGCGAGGGGACAAAGGTGTCAGACAGTCATTTAGGTCTGAGTGGCCATGTAGTCATGAGGTTAATGGATGATTTGCCTAAGCATCAGAATCATAAATTATTTTTTGACAACTGTTTCGAATCATAGAACCTGGTGGTCGAATATGTATGGTTGGAACGCTGAGAAACTACTCTTTGCTAATAGGAGCTTCTTTCAAAAAAAAAAAAAAATATATATATATATATATATAAATAAAAATAAATAAATCCGTATTCGTAGATCTCTGGTGTTATTAAATCAAGTGTGAGGTAACGCAGAGAAATGGTGAGAGGAAAGCTTTATTTTATCCGCCAATTGGGACTAATTACATCTCACCATATGTTGCTGATACTAGCGGATTGCAATTCATCGTACTTCTTATTAAATTGAAATCTCATGCGAAAAAACTAGACATTTCTAAGGTTATAAATTTATATTGGTTAACGAAATAAGTGAAATCAGAGGAAATTCACGCAAGATGTTGTTTCCTACGGTTCCGAACCTTCTGAACGTAAAATTGAACCGTTATGCATTCACTTATTTGTCCCTTTGTCTTTAATTTAAATATTTGTAATTGCACCTTGTTTCTTGCTGAATTTATAATATCGATTTCGAAAAAACAGGCAGACTGAAAATCATTATAAAGGATTTAGTGGGGAAGCCTGAAGTAAAAATTTTATGTAGAAAATCATCATAGGTATCAAAGTTCAGTAACCTGCCAACTCTCAAAATGCTTGGCGTTTTCTTTCTTTTGCGCGTTTTATGAAAACTTTTAGCAATACCCATAAACAATACTATTACCCCCTCTCTTTTATTTCCAAGACTACTGATCCGAAAATTCTTAAAGTGATATATAACCTACTACCGTTTACAGAAAACTAATATATATATATATATTTTTTGACGAAAGTATGGGTTTCATAAAATAAATAAATGAGTGAATCTTGACAAATTTGATAGAAATAGTCATAGTATGATTCGATGGATAATTTGATGAACTGGATAAGTTTGTCGTAAAAGTGTTTTGTTTTTTTAAACTTTTCCAAGACCCGCAAAAATTTACTTCAAATTTTTTTTATATGTATTTATATATATATATATATATATATATATATATATATACTGTGACTTATAGGCCTATCTAGAGTTTGAAAGACACTTTGGTGTCTCCGTTTACACTTTAGAAGCTGTTACATACAATTAAATATGTGACTAAACAACGTACCGATCACAAGAATGTTCTTGTTGATTGCCGATCTGTCCCTGGATTAGGAAGCACTGTGAAGTAGTTAAGTTATACTTCATTATAAAGTTGCAAGACACAAATGTATTCTTGTGGAATGATGAGTTCACGCACAATTAAAATATTTGCAGTTCTAACCAGACCCAGAAAATAATTGATTTGTCTGTAAATGGTCATTTTACCAGAGTGAGAATGTGTCTGTTTCTAATCTGCCCTTTCTTTCTCGCAGGTGGGCGTGGCGACGTTCCCTCTCGGTTGCGGCGACGACCCAACAGTATTCGTTCGAGTGGACACAGTGATGGAGTGGGTAAAGACTTCGGTAAACGACAGTAACAAAACCTCAATCAACAATTCCCTGCCGTTATTCGCCATAGCTCTTCTGCTGTGGTCGTATGTTTCTAGAACACGAGAAAACTGCCTTTTTCTTAAACAAGATGGCGAAACGCGAATTTAACTAGAATGTTTTGTCAATGGAACTGAGTGTATGTTATTTTGCTAGTTTCACTGAAACGATATTTGTGAGATATCAAATGAGTATAATAAATTTTAACTGTATATATATCTACATTTCATTGAATGGAAGGGATTAAGTGTATTCCTTTTCCATAAAACTTACATTGGAAAAAGGGAGGATCAATAAGATAAGTATTTGGTGGTTTGTACTTATGTAAAGTAACGACGCATATCTCCAAAGACAAAACGGAAATTGTTAGCGAACGCAGAAAATCGTCAAATGCGTTTGAGAGTTACCAGTCATTTTTAACAGAAGGTATGAATTTTCCCTCCAAAACTGCTAAACTCTATCTTCGGTTCATAAATTTCATCTACATCTACGTATATAATCTGCAATTCACAAAAGTGTGGGTGGCAGAGGGTGCTCAGCACCAAAGCTAATCTCTTTCTTGTGCATTCCAATCCCTAATGGTACGAGGGAAAAAAGAATTCATATAAGAATCAGCGTAGCACCTTATTTCTCTAATCTTATCTTTCCTGTCATTCCGGCTAAAATAGGTTGGTGCAAGAAGTAATTCACTACACTCGTAAGTGAAAGTGGAAGTACACATGTTGACCCATAAGTTTAAACGAAACGTGCGTCGTCTATCTACCAGAGACTCCCAGCCTAGTCTACTAATCAGTTCTGTGAAGCTTTCATAAGGACTGTAGCAAGCGGTCACGAATCGAGCGGCTCTTCTCTGTACTTTATCTATACTTTCGATCAACCCCTTACGAAACGGGTCCAAAATGGCACAACAATAATCCAAATGTGGACGCACAAGAGATTTGTACGCTATCTTCTTTGTTTGTTCATTACAATTTTTCAAGATTCGACCTATGAATCGCAGACTAGAATTAGCTCTACCTACTAAAGAATTAATGTGTATGTCGTATTTCATGTTCCTTTGTACTGTTACTACCAAAATATTTCATAGAATCAACCATATCAATAACTGAATTGTTTAACTCGTATTTCTGAACAATTGGATTCTTTTTGTTAGTTATTCTCATTGTCTTGTACTTTTTACAATTTAGTGTAAAATGCCACTCAGCGCACCAAGCCAAAATAACATCCAGATCACGCTGAACTTCTAAGCAATCGGCCAATTTCCTTACTTCCCTATAAATAACCACATCATCAGCAAACAATCTAAAAATACCTTTCACTATGTCTCCGAGATCATTTATAAAAATTAAGAAAAGAAGTGGTCCTATTACACTTCCCTGAGGTACACCTGATGTAACATCTAGATTAGAAGAACTTTCTCCTTCAACGACGACATACTGTGACCGACCAGTTAGAAAGTCCTTGATCCATTCACAAAGCTGATCCGATATACTGTACGCTAGAAGCTCCACTAAAAGGCGCTTGTGTGGCACAGAGTTAAAGGCTTTCTGAAAATCTAAAAAAATTGCATCTACTTGTGAACCTACATCAATAACTTTCATTACGTCGTGTGTAAATAGGGCCAGCTGTGTTTCACATGATCTTTTCTTCCGAAATCCGTGTTGATTTGTTGTAAGCAAATTATTTTCATCTAAAAAATTTATGATGTTCGAGCATATAATATGCTCCATACCTCTACTACAAACAGATGTTTTAGATATGGGACGGTAGTTTCCAGGATCACTTCGATCACATTTTTTGAAAATTGGAGTTACTTGCGCGATTTTCCGGTCTGAAGGTACTTTTCGCTCTTCTAATGATTTACTGAATATATCAGACAGAAATGGATCGATTTCCGCCGCATACTCTGAAAATACTCTTACTGGAATTACACCTGGGCGCGGTGCTTTCCCCCACTCCAGGAGCTCTAATTGCTTTATGATACCTGCAGTGTCTATTCGTAATGATTTCATTACCAACTCCACACGGCGTGGGAAGACGGGAATACTATTCTTATTTTCATATGAATTTTTGAATACAGTATTTAGTTCGTCAGCTTTATCGCGGATTTCATTAACCTCGGAACCTTCACGAATTAGTGCTGGAATATTGCTGTTGGTACAATTGAGTTTTCGTACATATGACCAAAATTTCTTTAGGTTTTCTGTGTGACTCTTAGAGAGAGAGAGACGGAATGAAAATCGTTGAAGGCCTCGCGCATCACATTCTTAATACGTCCTCTTAACTCAGCTAAGGTTTATAAATCGCTGCTACACCCCTTCTTTCTTGAGCGTGCGTGTATCCTCCTTTGTTTTTTGAGTAATCTTTTGACTTCGCATGTGTACCACGGTTGATCATTCTCCCCTTTTATTGTCCGCTTCGGTATATGTATTTCCATACCTCCGTTGAGTATACGTATAAATAGATACCACATATCTTCAACGGTGTCCTTTGTTGACTTGAAGTTATGGTAATTTTTCCTCAGGTAGGTTCTAAAACACTCCTTTGAGCCCTTACTGAATCTGTATACAATCCGCCCTTTTCTCCTTTTTCGCTTGACCGAGTCGCAATTACCGCTTTGTGATCGCTTATTCCTGTGGCCGTTGAAATGTCGGTGAATAATTCTGGCCTGTTTGTAACCAGCAAATCTAAAATGCTTTCGCTATCGTTATGACACCGCGTAGATTCATTAATTAACTGCTCGAGATGATTATCTGAGAACAAATCGAGAATTACTTCCGAAGCGGCCTTATCCCTGCTACCTGTAGTGTGAACGTAATTACGCCAGTTGATATAAGGCAGATTGAAGTCGCCTCCTAGAATTATAGCATGATCCTGAAATCGGCTAGCTATACTATTTACATTATTTCTTAACTCCTCGGCGATAGCTATGTCGGAACCGGGTGGACGGTAGAAGGCGCCTATGACGAGTTTTGACCCAACAACATTGAGTTTAATCCATATGATTTCACAGATCGTATCGACGTCTATTTCATTACATGGGAGGAATTTACTCACAGCTGTAAATACCTCCATGAGAATGTAGTCTGTCTTTACGATAAACGTTCATGCTATTTTTAAAATTTTAAGCGGAACTTATTTCCGGTTTCAGCCAACTTTCTGTACCGATAACGATATCCGCTACAAATAAAGCTTTCAAGTTCCGGTTGTTTGTTACAAACGCTTCTACAGCTAGTGCACACCTGACCTATTAAGGGGAACCCCACATGACTCGACCCTATGGCGAAGATCGAGAAATCTACAGCCAATATCATCGCAGAAACGTCGTAGTCTCCGGTTCAGCCCCTGAATACGGCTCTGAACCAGAAGTCTACAATCAACTCTGTCTACGATGCTACATATGGTTAGCTCTGCCGTAATTTTGCGGCCACTGGCCACAGAGGTCATCCTTTCAGCCAGCTGCAACGTCAAGATGAAAATATCATCACGCAACAGTAGCGTAAGCAAGTTGACTGGAATAAGCTGGGGAGTTAACCCAAGAGTCATCCGCACATTTTCCTTAGATGAAGTCTGGATCGAGCTTCTTAAGGACCTGGCCTACACTGAAAGGAATGCCAAGTAGTTAAAGAGTATTGGCCTGGGAGAAGAGAATGCAATACATGATCTAATGGACCAAGCTGAAAGATTTATCACTTCGGTCAAAACAACCATGGCCCATATGGAAGTCAGTATAAAGTCTTCGAGTTGGAGTTGGCCGCTGCAAAGACACTTTCGGTTCATGGGGATACCTGCGAGAACAAGCAGAAACCACATGATCTCACGGCTAGATCGAAACTATGGTACATTCATTGTCATGCCCGTAACTCAATATAAATCTTTGGTTTCGTAAGGGAACGTTGTGAAGCGAGAGGAGCATTTAAAACTACTTTTAATCATTAAATAGAGTGTAGAAATACTAGTTTGGTGTTTTTTAGTGTTAAAAACGCTGTGTAATATAAGTTTCTTAGTTTACATAGTTCGGATTGGTGTTGGCTAAAATAAAACCGAAGCACGTGTGATTGTTTACATTTTACTGACATCGGTTAAAGGGAATAAATCATTTATCAGTGAAGTAAAAAATCTATTACTAACGGGTTTAGTGTTTGAAACGGTTTTGATTGTCTCGTAACTGCTGAACAACGTATTCTGTGCAAATTATCCTCCGTGAAATATTGAGAGTTTGCTCGGGCACGCTATATTAAATTATTGTTCAATTTAAGCTTTGAAATTGTAGTTTTGATGATTTAGGTTGTTGTAGTTAAGAGTACTATTACCGCAAAATGTTAGTATCAAGTGCAATAAACCAAAGAGAGTGCTGTTCGTTACTAACCGACAAGTGGGGTTAGGTATAGATTAAATTTGCAATCGAAAAAAAATTAATGCGGAAATCGCTGCAGTGGTGGTTGAGGGTCGCATGTAAGTCCTGAAATAATATTTTGTAATAAAAGTATTGGTTCTTGTCACGTAGGAAAGGCATTTGGGAAAGTTGACAAACAGGTGTGACTAACAGAATTAACAAACGGATTTTTTGAAAACTAAGGGAAGTGTATATTGTGATAAATCACTTGTTTAACAAAAACAGGTATTTATAGTTAAACAGTACAGTAAGAGTGCACGTTATTATTTAGTGGATTTAGAGTTCTGTAGCAGAACAAGTGTACAGAGGGAATGGTAATGGCTCAGTACTGTAGTTCCTAGAGATTGAGACAACTATCGGATCTTAAAATAAATTGTGTGTCTGTTGACTTGGGCGGTAGAGTAGGGAAATTGTTTAATTAATTTTCAATCAACTTATATATAGCAGAGTTAGTGGTACACTAGTGTAGTTACAGCTTTCAGTAATAAAATAGGTGTTGTGTGCATAGTCTGGTTAAACTGTCCTAAATTAGAATCTGGAAGTTTTAAATACTAATCCATTCATTAATAATCTACCAACGGTAATACCATATTTAAATCTGTAATATAGTCTTATTTAAAATTTGTTTGGAAGGTACTACAACGTATTTTAGAAAAATAATGTCTGGAAAGTGTGACGCATGTCGCAGGAACATGAAAAATGGTATGGGGAGAAGTAGGTGCAAGAAGGAGTTTCATAGGGCATGCAGTGGATAGGGAACGTGGGAAATAAATGTGGCTCTCCCATGGTGTTGTCCACTTGGCATTAGGGATGATACGATCAGGGAGATGGGCGTAGGGATGAGGGAGAAATATGAAAAGATTAGAGTGTTGTTGGAAAGAGTAAGCGCCCTTGAAGCTAAACCTGTGGAGGCGTAGCCTATGGTGGGAAAGTCTGTGGTGGCCTTGCCTGTAGAGGCTAAGCCTATAGCGGCAGAAAGAGATGGTAGGTATGGAGAAGAGGGAGATAAGGTTGGTGGGGAGCTGATATCAAGTCGTAGGGAAACAACGGTAAACAGGATGAAGAAGCCAGACACTCCAAAAATTGTTGGGAAAACAGGTTTGGCCTGTTACAAGAGTCAGGAGGGGAGGAGCCTCATGTAGACGTAGGAATAAGTAATGTGAAGCAGGCTTTTAGTAATAGGGACGTGCAAGGAAAGAAAAGGATGAAAAGGGTTCTGTCGCTAGGTAGTAGCCCCGGGAGAGGTGTAGGCCAGCTTTCGCAGAATCAGCTGGGCGCAGGTTACCTGGTCACAAGATTTTTCACACCTAGTGCAAAGTTAGGTAAGGTAATAGAGGATATAGGTTTACTATGTAGGTGTTTCAGCAAGGAGTAGTGATAGTGGGAGGTGAGTGAAACAGTATCGACAGAAATACAAATTATAGTATAGAGAGTGACCTGAAGAAAGTGTTGAAGTATGCACAGCACATTAGGGTTCTAAGTCGCCATGACCAACCACAATTGAACTACGCTGTGAGGCGGGTAAATGTGGAAACGGAGGAGCTGCTTGGGAACAGCAATGGTTCTGTCATGGGGGTTGTGCCTGTGGAGACCATTGGTAGGTGGGGTTTCACAAGGCATACCTTACACCTAAATAGGAGGGGCAACTTTCTGAGTTATTGGCTAGGGCTGTGATGGAGCCCACTTCCAGTGGTAACGGCGTCGGTACTGTGCCTTTTTTAGGTTAAGGGCTGCTGGTAAGGGGGTAAAAATAGGTAATCATAGGGATACTGAGTGTAGATCTATTGTTAGAAAAATCACTAATACTATAGATATAGAAGAAGCTTTGGAAACAATAACAATAATTCAGGGGTGATATCGGAAAACTAACCTATACGCAACGTTGGAGGTGAGCGGATTAGAAAACTTGAAATTAAATATGAAGATATCATGAAGGAACTAAGGAATCTAAAAAAACGTAAAGGGGCCGGTTTTGATAATATTACTACAGATGGCTTAAATATAGTAGGATGGGACAGTGTACCTTACCTTGAAACATTATTTAAATTGAGTCTGGATATTTTTTGTTTATCAGAGGACTGGAAAAGTGCGATAGTAGTACCAGTACATAAAAGAGGGGTGACAAGCATGGTCTAAAACTATAGACCAATCAGCTTGACATCAGTGATTGGTAAATGAATGGAGGGATTGATATGCAACCATATTAGATGTGTCTGTGATGATCGTAAGTGATTTGCAAGTCGGTGACAAGGCTTTAGATAAGGATATTCATGCGAATCTCAGTTATTAGACTATATGCAAGATATTTCTGATGAAATGGACAGGGGAGGTTAAGTTGAGAATGCAGCACTAGATATTTCAAAGGCCTTTGACAGAGTGAGCCATAAAATGGTGCTAAATAAGGTAAAATTTGAATTGACAGAAAGGTGATTTGCTGGGTACAAGTATTCCTATAAGGTAGAAAACAAAAAAGTTAGGGTAGGAAATGCAGTATCTAAAGAAGCAGGAGTTAAAAGATGGGAGTCTCACATTGTAGTGCATTGGTACCACTGTTATTCGTTATTCTAATGAATGATTGTGTTAATGGTTTACTGTCACAAGTTAGATTGTTTCAAGATGACATAATGTTATATAAATGGATCAAATCAATAGAAGATGCAGGGTGATCTAGATAGGATTATTAAGTGGGTGGGTCAATATGGGTTGAAGATAAATGCAAAGAAGAGCCAGGTTATTAAGTTACACAGATAAAAATCTAAATGTTGATTATGATAATAAAGTGGGGAAGACGTTACTTATTGAAGACTCGAAATGTAAATACCTTGAAAAAATATGTGATATTAGATTGAACTGGGCAGGACAAGTTGTACAGGTAATAGGAAAAGGGTTAAAAATCCTTCACCTGTTGGAAAGAGTAATGAGGAGATGCACTAAAGAAGAAAGGGAATTGGGGTACAAAACTCTGGTCAGACCATTCGTGGAATATGGTGTTGTAGTTTGGGACCCACATTTTGGTTATCAAATACAAGATTTGGAGGGAGTGTAGAGAAGGGCTGCCAGATTTGTCTTTGGAAATTACCGCAGAACACAATCGGTAACTAATATGATAAAGGAGCTGGAGTGGGATTCATTGGAGGATAGAAGGAGGGTGAAGAGAATCATGGGGCTGTACAATTCCTGTACCGGTGAAGAAGCGTGGAAAGATATTGATGGGAAAATTAAGAGAGCTGCTTGGAAGAATAAGGTTGACCATGACCACAAGCTGGAACTAGATTTCAGGCATAAGGGTGTGGGAAAATTTTCTTTTGTAGGAAATGGTATAAGGAACTGGAATAAATTGCCAAGAGAAGTGATGAATAATTTACCGGAAACACTGAAGGAATTTAAAGTAAAAATTAGTAGAGGGCAAAAGTAGGCTGGAAGAGGAAACGAGAAAGAGGGGTGTGTAGGAAGACTGTCACCTGAGCGGGAGCTCCATCGTAATTTCATCAGTTATTATTATTATCATTTTTATTAGTATTATAACTCGGAATGAATGTATCTCAGACAGACGTTCAATCCGCTAGTTACAAAGTCATCGCATACGTGGAAATACTGCATTGTATCTGATGCTGCCATCGACACCAAAAGAAGAAGAAGGAATCTAGTCGGTATGCCATATGTTCATTTGTGTATATTCGTGTGATAAATTCTGACCATATGCTACCTTGGTTGTCAACAATAGTGGTTTTTGAGGGCTATGCGAGGCACGCTTCAACATAACTCTTGCTGGCTTTTCCTCTTAACCTTACTGTAGGTAATTACGACACAGCCATCCATAGCTAGTATTTATATTTTATTAGCAATCGTGTTTATCATCTCATTACGTATTGTTACTCTCCGTATTGATGTCACCACAACATTTAATTTCAGCCAACCATGCCCCAGGCTGGACTCAAACCGGCGACTCACGGTACGTTAGGCTGGCCGCCGAGCTAACGAGACTGGCATGTAATACTGTTTACAGTTAAAATAACTGACGGCTGTGTGAAAGTACCTGTAACATTACTATAGTAAAACTTATTAATTGTCCGTGACTATTGCTGTGGCCAGTCGTATTAGCGGGTGGCTTCGAATGCGCAGTTGCCAAACAGTGCACAGAACAGTTAAATTCGCCTGCTTGCTTGTAGTAATGATATGAGCGTTGACGCTCGCATTAGGCAACACAGGACGCTCCGCATTACCATTTTCCAGCATTAGAAAGAGAGGGCAACGCGAGAATGTTCCCAAGTACGGCAACAATCCATTTTCATCTACCACCTACGCACCAGTTTCCGTAACCACAGCTTAACATTCCGAATTGGATTATCGGTGTGCAGTGGAGTTTTTACGCAGATTTACTTTGATCTTCAACTTTGAGTTGTGTACGTTAAATACGCCACAGACTTTTAGATACCACATTAAATTGTAGGTCCGGCACTAAAAAGACAGTATGCACAGAAGTAAAAACTCTCTTGTCGGATGGTCTAAATAAGTTTTGGATTCTCTTGCCAGTGAAATTTTTATTAAACTTTAATGCCAAAGAAAATTGCAGTCACGATCGTGTTCCTTGAAACCGCATCGCTACCTGAGAGAGCCAATGTCGAATACTATCTTAAAAGTTCATCGGCGACAAAAACATATCTCGTTCCAGCAAGCTAGCTGCAATCTTAACACATCACGTAAAGCAAGTGTACAGTATTAATTTTCTTTTTCTTAGTGTTCAACCAAATTTAGAGATCACTGCAAGTGGCTATTTCACGCTCAGTCAATTTGTTCGGTTTGGTGTGAGCTCAATATCTTTTCATGCAATTCGCGTTGTTGTTCTTTCTCGTGTCCTGGCATGTCTACTGGAAGCACATCGAGTAATTGTATAGTTGACTAAATTTGAAAAATAGGTAAATATTTTATCTTATTATCTATTTTACGCAAAAAACGTATTGTTTTTCCAAAAAATCTAACATTTACATTATTTAGTTTGCATTTTAAAAACGAATTTAAATTTACCTATAAAACGCTCAAGGCTGTCATGACGTCTTGAATGACATCACGCCATCCGAAACAAAACTAAACAGTTGTATATCTATATGGTAGGTGTTAGTTTTCTTTTATTAAAAATGAATTCCTCGTATTATAAGTACGGCGTAATGCCGCAGAATAAAAGAACAACAATAAAAACGCCAAACAAGTTATTTATATATGTTCTAAACAATGAACAAATACCGAAAAATGGTTAAAACTTGCAAGGAGGAAGGATGCTCATACACAGAAGAGCCTAAGAAACTGGTACAACCTGCCTAACATCGTGTAGGACCCCCGCAAGCACGCAGCATGCCGTGGCATGGACTCGACTAATGTCTGAAGTAGTGCTGGAGGGAATTGACATCTTTCATCCTGCAGGGCTGTCCATAAATCCGTAAGAGTACGAGGGGGGAACGGCACGTCGCAGGGTATCTCAGATATGCTCAATAATGTTCATGTATGGGGAGTTTGGTGACCAGCGGAGGTGCTTTAAATCAGAAGAGTGTTCCTGGAGCTAGTCTGTAGCAAGTCTGGACGTGTGCGGTGTCGCATTGTCCTCCTGGAATTGCCCATGTCCTTCGGAATGCACAATGGAAATGAATGGATGCGTACGTTTGTCAGAGTCATATCTATACGTATCAGGGGCCCCATGTCATTCCAACTGCACACGCCCCACACCATTACAGAACCTCCATCAGCTTGAACAATCCCCTGCTGACATGCTGGGTCCATGAATTCATGAGGTTGTCTCCACAGCCGTACACATCAATCCGGTCGATACAATTTGAAACGAGACTCGTCAGACCCGGCAACATGTTTCCAACCAATAGTCCAATGACGGTGTTGACGGGCCCAGGCGAGGCGTAAAGCTTTGTGTCGTGCACTCAACAAGGGTACACTGGTGGGTCTTCGGCTCCGAAAGCCCATTTCAATGATGTTTCGTAGAATGGTTAGCACGCTGACACTTGTTGATGGCCCAACATTGAAATCTGCAGCAATTTGCGGAATGGTTGCTCTTGAGCCTATTCTGAACTATTCTGTTCAGTCGTCGTTCGTCCCGTTCTTGCAGGATCTGTTTCATGCCCAAGGGATGTCGGAGATTTGATGTTTTACCGGATTCCCGATATTCATGGTGCACTCGTGAAATGGTCGTACGGGAAAATCCGTATCTCATCGCTACCTCGGAAATCCTTTGTCCCATCGCTAGTGCTGCGACTATAACACCACGTTCAAACTCACTTAAATAACCTGCCATTGTAGCAGCAGTAACCGATCTAACGCCTGCGCCGGACACCTGATGTTTTACAAAGGCATTGTCGACCGCAGCGCTGTACTCTGAGTGTTTACATATCTCTCTGTTTGCATACTCTGCCTATACCAGTTTCTTTGGCTCTTCAGTGTAGTTTATCTGCAGATTCAAAAATCTATTTTTGTGATCATTTTGATTTAAGTGTTTGTTTTCAATATATTTCTAAATCTAACACAAAACTGATGATTTTTGCAGACGCACTAATTTTCAAGTATTGATAACATAATGGTTGTTTTGGTTTTATGATTTAATATTTTTTTGTGTTACGTTTAATATAATAAACACACTCTGGAAGAACTATCATTACCGTGGTGCCACAATCTGATGATAGATTCTTACGCAGCTCGATGAAACAATTCGAAAATAAAGAATAAATTTTTTAATATCTCTCTTGATTCTCGAGATATCTTGATTGAAAGGCTGATATGAAGCTTAGAGCAGACTGAAAATTGGCAGTGCCATAGCTTTAAAATTTGCCACACCCGTTTATAAGGATATAATTTTCTAGGAAAGGTGTATATGAAAGTAAAAACAAACATACCTCAGACGTGATGCAACAGAAAAGTTACGATACGGCACAGAATTAATAGTACCGAACAGCTATATACAATGATATTATTCAAGCCAAACTTAGTACCACATCACCTTTTGTTCAAGATATCTCGCGAACCAGGCGATATATCAAAAAATTAGTCATTCCCATAAGAAGCTCTTGAAGACCTGAAATTAAGTTTAGCTATTTAGCACCTGCTTATACCTCGCAAATATTACCTCAAAACCATTAACAATTAATTTACAAAACGTATATCTAAGCAACAGGTTATTGCTTACGAAACTGAAATAACGCTATTTAAGCTTATAATGTATATTTGAGAGTTGTTTATACTTACATCGAAGTTTTAACATTGCGGAATTGGGATGAGCAAAAGTCGATGTTTGACGCGAAAAATCGGGATTACTGGAGATCGCGATTCCATCAGGAGTTGTCATCATAATACTTTAGTGGTCAAACGCGAAACTCCACTAGAAATTCTTTACTAAGTTTATTTAATGGTTTTATGCTGGTCCAGGCTGTATTAGAACCTAATTTCTGCTTGAAAATGATGGTCCAGGCTGTATTACAACGGAATTACTGCTTGAAAATAATACGTCTTGTGACTGACTACAGCAGTATTCCCACGATATTACTGAATGTTGTTGTAGTGGAATCGCGATCTCCAGTAGATCCGAAAAAATCTGCCAATTGTTCCAGCGTCAATTTTGAGCAATTTGCTACTGTTTGCTTTGCTAAATACTGGTTCCGTAGCGAATTACACTTGTCTTTCTGCATATTAATGAGAACAATTGTACTAACGTGACAAAAGTTGCTACAAACGAATAATTTACCAAGTAACCTGCTCTGTTCCACGTAAATGTCAACAACAACCTTGGAGTTTCGGGTGGCATTCCGGGTGGCGTTCACGGTCACGTGACTGAATGCCTGATTTTGTCAAATTTATATTCTAAAAATAATAATAATCTTTCTCTTTTTTTATAAATAATTTTGTTTTTTGTTATCTCCTTAGCATGATTAATCATTAAAAACTGCTTTGCGTCTGGTTTATTCTTAGTCGACAGAAGCCTATTCCTGTGTGTTTTCCATCCATTTTTTAGCTACAGAGCGATTCAGTATTTTTACTTCAAATAGCATTGAAGTTGACTTTTAATTTGCCAGCAACAATCTTGTAAAAAATGTTACATTTGCCTCACAGCATGTTCTTGCTGACGAAGACGGTATGATGAAAAGCAGATATGAAACTAGTGAAGCTTGAGTTCAAACATAGATCATCGAACACTGCTCAGTTGCTTGTAAGACGGCAATAGGAAGGAGGCTTCTGACCAGTTTGGCAGTGGTCTGTTAGCTCGGTGGTTAAGGCGTGTGGCTGCAGATCGAAAGGTCTCCGGTTCGAATACCTGCATCGCCGAAGATTTTTATAGGCCTTTAACCCGACCTTCACCTTTAGCACAGCTAGCTTTGTAACGTAAAATACACCAGAACGCTTCCCTGGCTCTGATTCCACGTTAGAGCCCCTGTACCCGGTAGAACTACTGGGTTAAGTTAAGGTGGCTATGACAGGGGCGGAATGCGCAACCAATAGAAATCGTGTCGCAAGGTCATTACGACCACACGGAATTATTATTATTATTGTATACCAAACTGGCTATACCACTCATCTTCTGTTACTTCAAAGTCATTAGAAGTTGTTTATTTGAATTGTTTTAAAATTGTCGTATGGATGAATGGAACTCCTGTGTCACAAAATAAATATCTTATAAATGAATGTAGACTATTAATAAATGTCAAGTCACCATCTAACTAGATTCGATCACTCTATATCGTCTCAGTAAAACGTTCATCAGAAAAGTGTTAGAAGAGACTGCGAACTGAACTGAAACCCTTAAGATGATTATTGGATATTAAAGCTAGGCTTGGCGTTCAACCAGACGGCTGGTTTGACGTACCCCTGGGAGGTATACTTAGACTGTATCGGAGACAAGGTTGCCAGTCCCTTTCCTTACCTAACCACAACCCGTAACCACGCCGGGTAGTGTTTAACATGAAATTCGAAACACGGAAGCGTTATGGCGCACTTCATATAACTGAGCAAGCTTTGTCAGCGGTGAGGGTCGGATTCAAGGCCTTGTCAGATTGTGGGAACAGTTGCACAAAATGCGGCAGAAGTCAGCGCCGCACTTCTCGCTGAATGGCAGGAGCGGTGGGACAATAGTGCCACAGGCAGAAGATTATACAGTGTGTTTCCGAACATACAAGAACGGCTGCAACTTGAATACTTTCATCCCACACCAGGCCTTATACATTATCTCACGGGGCACGGCCCATATAACAGCCTAATGTGTCAAAGAGGGCTGAAAGAAACGAGCTTATGTGAGTGCGGGGCAGAAGGAACCCCCGAACATGTAGTGTGGTCCTGTCCGATAGCAGAAGAAGTAAGGACGCCGGATATCAACATAATACGGAGTAGATCAACGCGAGACATAATTCTAGATGAGCGATCATGGATTATTCTCGATAATCTGGCGAACAAAGTATCTCAACTGCACAAAAAAAGATATCTGGACCGAGCGGCAGTCGGGCATGGGGACCGGCCTAGGGAGGTCGCACGGCCAAACATACAGGCATAGAAAATTATTCACGAACAAGAGTAAACAGTATTCTTCAGAAACTTCCGGGAGCCGGAAGTTTTGTCCCGATGTGTCGGTCGATCCTGTCTCACTGGAAATCCAGAGGGGCATGGCTGGCAGACTATCCCGGGATGATAGTGGTGGGTAGATTAGTGTTGATAGAGTAGTATAGGTTTCAAGGTAGATTAGAATAGACGTAGTACATAAAAAAAAATTGTAACATAGAAACGGATAAGGCCTTATAGGGGAAAAGTAGATTATAATACCAGAGGTGATTATTGAAAAAAATCAAATGTATAACGATTAAATTAAGTAATCCTACCATTGTTAAAACGGAACCAAGCCTACTACAGGCCTGAGTCAGAACGATGGCGTGGCAGCAAACGTCAGCATACCACTTACAGCAAACAATGCTCTTCTACCACGGCCAAAACAGTCTTGTTTGTAATGTAGAGGGAATGATCATTGATTTTGCACAAATACACGATGAATCATAACAATATTTGGGAGTTAATTTCCATATTCCAATATTTGGGAATTAATTTCCATATTAATGGTAAGCCAGGATGCTGCAAATTTGAACTGGCTCAGGACTGTAGTGGCTGAGAACATATAATTAAGTGAATGTTACTTAAAAGCAATTGTTATTACCCAGTAATCCGGTATAACTAAATGATAGATTACAGAAAGATATGTACAAACTGGATTAACTACAACTAACTGAATAATGGGATACTCTAAGAATAACTGGAATATTTCAATAAAAACCACTAGCACTATAACAACAATAAGTGATATTTGTGATTCAATATAACATTAAAATTTGCAATAGCAGCTGTAACTGTTATTACTGTAAGCAAGACCAAATGTGATATTATAGAATTAATTAGACAGTAAGTCAAAGTGTAACGGAACTGTATGCCAAATTCCTTGCATGTAAATATTTTGTACAAACACTATGTAAATCAACAATGTAAAAATTAATACGTAGGGCCTAATTTAGTCACTAAGATATTAGGCTGTATAAATGAAGGGTAAATAAAAAAAAAAAATTCAAGGCCTATAAAAATCATCGGCGAGGCAGGTATTCGAACAGGAGACCTTTCTATCGGCAGTCAGACGCCTTAATCACAGATCCACGAAGCCGCTATTAGAAATTATCAATCTTAAAAAATAAAACACGTGCTTGATTTTCATGCTTGGGTAAAATAATTGAGAATACTTACATTTATTAAAAATACGTTGTACTACAGTGGTTTAATTCTGACAGTTGGACCAAGTCTGGCAGTAGGGAGGGCACCGCATCGATCGGACCATCCAGATCCAGGTTTTCCACGATTTTCCGTAATCAGTCTACAAGAATTTCGGAATTGTTCTTTCAAAAGGCCTTCGCCAAATTTATTCCTATTTCTTGCCTCATTCGGTCACCGCTCTAATCACCTCGACATCAACGAGGGTAAGGCCAGATTAAAAAAAAGAATCGGTACTTTCTTAACCGTCCAGTTAAGTTCCTGATCTGGGTTTTCCATGGTTTCCCTAGATCACTCCAGGCGAATGCTGGGATGGTTCCTCACAATAGCCCATAGGCGCCACCTGTCATATCCCGTATATCCCTTCCAAACCATTACCCTTCCTGATAGGTGCACCCTCCGCCAAACACTTTTAGTGAATCGCGGAGTAATTGTAATAGTAATAGTAAATGAATTTGTTTCTTCAATTAAGTATCAACTATCATCATCTTATGACACTTATTTGGTGGCTTTGCGTTCTATGGATCATTTCCGGTAAAGGTCGGGTCGAGCCGAGCCCGCGCCGTCACCGCAGCAACACTCGGCCGTGTGTCGGCTCGCCCCCCTCGCGTCCACACTGGTCCGTAGCACGGCCGTGTGACGGACGGGTTCCTGCTCGGTCTCCTTTAACGTATACACTTGGCTGTTTCACGGAATTAATGTTAAAAAATTACCTTAAAAGTGATTTGGGTATCGTATCTGCGGCCACCACCCGTACTTTATCATAGAGTACTGTATTTTATAATCTATAAAGCAGTAAAGTATGTTAAAATACTTTTTTTATCCGGCTCCTGTTATCTCCTAATTGTTTGATTTCTTATACACAAAAATAGTATTCCAAAGCTGTTTTAACAAATGATCGTCACACTTGATTGAAAGATTCTCGTGTATCTCTACATAGTCACGATTAAATGTCAACCGTCAATCACTTCACATTTAACGTATTTGTTTTGGTTAAGGTTCCTTTCGATTCACTCAATATTTTTTTAACATTTATACATTTTGATTTAAATGCAGACCGCAAAAAATAATAATTTCGTGTAACCTAAACATTCCACCTACAGAGTTACTAATGGGCCGCGCAATACACCTCTATCGTCGTCACCTAATTTGAAAAGAAAAACTACAGATTAACGTAAAATTCGAGCCACGGAGCGTCCAAGCTTTACCAGAGGTGAATGTCAATTTTAAAACCCATAAAACTTACAGCTGAGACAGGGATTTGAACCGGGGACTTTCAGTTCCCCAATCGTACGCCGTAACCATCTGAGTCAAGAGAAAAATCTGGATGTAATAAAAAATTACTATTCAAACTTAATAAAATAAACGTAATTTTATTCTATATAATTGGTTTTTGCCCGACCCTTAACGCGGGGCTAGCGAGCTGGCTTCGTGTTGAAGGAGTCGCCAGTTCAAGTCTGGCCTAGGGCATGGGTGGTTTTTATTAAGCGTTATGTCCGCCCTGTGTAGTCCTTTTTTTAAAAAAATGTTTCATCATTTACACCAATAAAACTAATGATATAGTGAATAGTTCACTCAGAAATAAATAGGGGAAGGATATCTTTATGCTGATAATAGGAAGGGTGCCTCGATGAACAGTGATGATCTACGAATATCCATCTTTTCTACAACTTTTAATTCCGACAGTACACCTGATAACTTATACAAGATCAAACAGACACCAAGCGACAATTTAATTGTATATGCGTAGTGCATACTAACGTGAGACCTAGGTAATGGTAAGGAATGGTAACCAACTTTATATTTTGTCTCTTATTCTCCTTGACGAATATGGGATAATCGCACCGTAATGGGCAACCGGCTGATCTGCACATGAAAATAGTGGTGATCCCTACACATCCACTGGTGCGTCTGAGTAGTGTGCTCTGGTTGTATGTAACCTAAGTAATTCCTCTAACACAATGTTCTGCTTACGGATCACGATTGCCAATGAAAAACAGGTGTGTCGTTTTACGCGCACATAACATGCACACGGAGATTGGCAATCCAGAGCTCGTGCGCTACGTGCTGTAATGAACCGCCGCGAACTTTTACGAGGAGAGGATCGCAAACAGAGCACGCGCGCTCACATCATGCGTTGGCAGCACTGGGACAAGGTTCGGCGCAGTCCAGAGACAGATGACTGCTGCAGCCAGAGCAGATGGCGGGGAAAACTCGGCGAAGTAACCGACTGATATCGCGCAGAAGACGATTTGTTGTTTGAAAGTTTTTTCTCTTATTATTTTGAATATGTGTTTAAAATAAAATCTATATACGCGGGTTGATGGTGCCTCAAAAAGATGTATTCCTGTAGTAACGAAATTGATTAAATACTTGTATAATATACAGAGCACATATTTTTATTTTTTAATGTACCTGCTGATATGAATAAACAAAGTTTCAGAATTTTATATAAAACATATTGCCCGTTAGATTTATCAAATTAAAGTACACACTTTATCATTATTCTTGGCACCGCTGGAAAATTCTGCCACTCTGATCTTGCACAATCCTACATCAATGTCAACCTAAAAACAGTAACGCAATACTGGCTCGTCAGTATTGCGTTAATAAATCCTGGGATGACATTGATGTAGGATTGTGCTAAATAAGAGTGATAGAATTTTTCAGCGGCGGCCAAGAATAATGATAAAGTGTGAACCAACCATTCACGTACTACGTTTATTTATCTCATGAAGAAGACAAGCTGAAACACCGACGAAAAAATAACAAATGGATATTTAAAAAAGAAAGAAGTTTGTGCAATTTTTCTTATACAATAGCATTTTTTCAACCCTTGCCAACAATAACATATGATATCACAACGCTTGTATTCTCTTCCTCCCAAGGTTTTGATTGAAAAAGTAATTAGTTAGCAAGTACTTAGAAGAAGGTGAATTCACAAAAAACAGATAACAATTGAGTTGTTTCTATTCCGTCCAATATAAATGTAGGAAATTCGTTTTCTTACCGAGTGTGTTGGATGAGCTCTGGTCTTGTTTTCGAGAGGATACTGGTTCGAATTCCCGTCCGGCATCCAGATTTGGGTTTCCCACGGTTTCATCCAAGCTAAAGCCAGGATGGTTCTATCAACAGGCCAAGGCCGAATTCCTTCTAGTTCCTTGTCCTCGGTCTTTTCTCGCTTCTAATTACCCCAACGTCGACGAGCCGTAAAGCCAGAAACATAAATTATAAAACTGATTTCTTATTATCAAAATCCTTCTTTCGTCAAAATTATTCTTATATCTTGGGCTATGATTATCAATTAATATTTATCTATTCATTAAATTTAACAACGAAAATTTATCCATCGTCAGTAGTAAAAAGAATTATTTTTTTTTCCGACACATCTGTTAGCTACGTTAGAAAAGCGCTGTGTTTCAGTTAGCGTAATTACAAGACTTTCAAAATGACTACGTCTTCCTTGCATTTCGGATTGTGCACGAACACTATTTAATTTTTTTTTATTTTTATTTTTTTTTTTTTTTTTTTTTTTTTTTTTTTTTTTACTGATTCACAGGCGTGTCCATAATTTTGCAGCCTCTAAAACCAAATTGTATCAAAGAACTAAACAGATACGAGTTATTGTTTTCATTATGAAACACCAGTGTGGAGTAAGGTCACTTATTCCCAAGTCGAACACATATTCAACACGAGCACCCACAGCCTACATTAGTTTTAAGTTGGTTTCAAATTTGCAAGGTCGTATTTCTCTTTTAACAAGACGGGAAGCTGACTCGGCAGCTAGCGACCCAGTTCACGACAGTTCCTGTCACTCTCCTGAGTGCCTGCTACACGGAAAATATTTGTCCAATGATTAATTAATTCTGGCTGTAGCGGCGACAATCTGTGAAAAACGAGGGCGCGAAAATGTACACCGAGCTTCCTGCTGTAAAGAAATTAGCCCCGTTCATCGAGAGAGCTTAAATTTAATGAGGTTGCCTCAATCAGGAAGTCTAACAGCGAGACTACCCAAAGACAAAGCAAATTATCGAACGAGGTTACCAAGGGAGCCCCAACAAAACATGGGGAGTGAGGAAGGGGGGGGGGCATGATAGCACAAGCGGCGTGTCAGGGAGACCGTTGTTTTTTAACGCAACAGCAGAGAGTTGACTGATTTCAGCCAATAAATACTGGATTCAAATAATAATCCCAAGAAAGACACCTTACTATATTTCTGTACATAACGTGTGTTCATTGAAGATATTTATTGTATTTTTTAAATAATATTTTGATTTTATGTAAAAAAATATATTTTTTCACTAAATTAGGCATAAATATGAAAGAGATTATGTTATGAGGTCTTCTTATTGTTTCACAGAGCTAAAAATTGCGTTGATGACTTTGAATATGTTTTAAGGCATGGAAAGGTTACAGAAAGCTTACCATAGCGTGGTTGTGATAGATAACATGTCCAGCATCAGCGAAGTTTACTGTGAACTAATAAATGCCGGCGGAGACATAAAGTAAATCATTACTGGTAGTTTTAACTTATCACACTAGAAGTTAAAGGTTTTCAGTAGTTACCAATAAGTGTTCATATACAATATAACTGTATCCAAGTATTCTATGAAAATATAAAAAGTTAAAGTTACAAAATAAGTGCTTAGAAACGCCATCACCACCTTAAAATGAAATTAATACCTTATATTACAAATAAAGTGACTAGGATTAAATTTCACAGCAGCATAACAATTATAAAAAAATAATTACAGTTTTGAAAGCTTCCGCCAGCTTCAATCATGGACTTTAGCCGAAAAAGCTTTAAATTCTGTCCTAAACAATATACCCAGGGTTGGTCTCACGAAGTGATATCAGTTCTTCATTTAAAACTATCCCTGATTCCTAGCAAATAAGAGGGTGAACTGTTAGCAAATGCGTGACGTAACATCACACCATTCATTCATCTACTATGACAATCAACAGTATATTCCGGAAGTAGTCTCTTACCAAGATACTTTCTAATAAGTATGCTAGCGTAGTTTCAGTTAAAATTAAAACGATACTCGTTCCAAAAAATAAGGACATTACATGATTCCATATCGAAAGTTCATCTTAGTCAAAATGGTCTCTGATTAAGAGTTTACGGACGAAACACAAGGCAGAGGAAATAGCTAAAAATGATGAAAGGAAACCATAATGTAGTGTAACTATTAATCTTAAACACATAGGAAAGTGAGTTAATGACAATCACGGACTGGGATCGTTATTTAATAAATACAAGTTAATCTCAGGTACATTAACAATTTCTTCGAAACTGTTAGACGAATTAAACTTTTGACATGAGTGTAACGTAATCAAGTGAGCATGAGACAATTTCATAGATGTAAGGCAATTACGGTACTTTACTAACCGTAGAAACCTTCTTGCAGTGGACAGAATTCTCCTCGAACAGGTATCTAATATGACATTTTAGTTTTTCCCGGCGTATTGTTGAAATAAATAACTCTCGGGTTTTCTGGCGGTTAATTGATTTATTTAGTTCTTTTAACGACGTTTCGGCAACTGCCATCGTTGCCTTCATCAGATTAACTCATACATACAAGGACAAGACACTGAAAGTCAGTGTCTTGTCCTTGTATGTAAGAGTTAATCTGATGAAGGCAACGATGGCAGTTGCCGAAACGTCGTTAAAAGAACTAAATAAATCAATTAACCGGCAGAAAACCCGAGAGTTATTTATTTCATAATTCTCCTCGTTATTACCAACCAAGATGCGTGCGGCTGTTGAAACTTCGGCGGCTAGTCGCCTCATCACCAGCGCTGTGACATACAGGTTCAGACCTAACCTGCCTCTGCGTCGGTAGCAGAGCTGCACATCTTAACTCGCATTAGTGGCTACTACCTAGTCAAGTCGAGCCGAGCCGAATCAAATGTCTATACTCAGAAAAAGCTTTCGAAACAAGACTCAGAAGTCAAGTGGCTTGTATTTTCCCTTTGCGCCTCAGGTCCGTTCAGATTGCCAGCACAGTCCCCTCGTGGAACGACTATATCGTGGAAACAGCTCGTCTTGTGTCTTTGGCAACGTGGTGGATACATACGTATTATTTTAGCTTATTAAACCGAATTTCACATTAAACTATTACTATTATTATTACTCCGTGGATGGCGGAGGGTACATTGCTCCTATCATAGTGTGTAACCGTTTGGACATAGGTATGGATATCCTGGATATGGCAGGAGGCGCCCAAGCACTATTTTGAGGAACCATCCCGGAATTCGCCTGGAGGGATTAGGGAAAACCATGGAAAATCCAGATCAGAATGGCCGGAGCAGTTTATCGAGACCTAATCGTATCGGATTCTGACTTTTCACTTTCGATAAATCCTTCCTATTCCATTCCATATTCGCTCGTGGAAGAAACGAGTGTAGACATTAATCGGTTGTATACTTGGTCGTTTTATTGTTAGGGCGCTAATGACCTCGTTGTCGACGCGCCCTAAAGCCACAAAAACAACAACAACAACTTGGTCGTTTTTATCCTATTCTCTCGGTCGTCCCTAGATATGAATGTTACTGGTGGTAATATGTGTTTGCTGTCATCCGGATATAGATCAATCGTGAATTTTTCAATTAGCTTCTGCCGGGTGCAACGCGTTCGGTGGTTCAGATCTTCACAACCTAACTCATCAAACATCGCAATTACGCTTTCCGTCCAGCTATATATACCTGTCACAAATCTGGCGGCTTTTCTTTGGACCTTCTCCAATGCATCCTTTTCACGGGAGCCTCATACAGAACAGCAGTATTCTAAGTGAGTACGCACCAAATCGCACCAAATCGATTTAATTTCTGGTGTACACTGCTTTAAATTACGACCCAGAAATCGGAGCATATGACTTGCTTTTCAAGTTAATTCTCAGTATGTCATTCCACAACAAATTATTACGAATTGTTACACTAGGTATTTAGCGGAATCTACCGTTCTAAGGACAGTGCCATTAATTATATATTAAGAGTTAAATGGTGTTACCTTTTTACATACGAGCATGACTTGGCATTTTTAGAGTTTAATTCCAGCTATCAGACTGTACACCACGCGATTATTTTCGCATCGGCTTGTAACAAAGCGCAGTAGTCCTGGGTTTTTATTCCACGATAAATAATATCATCATCGGCACACAGTCTTTCTATTTCCCCTAATTACGTCGCACAAATCATTAATTTATATGAGAAACAACAGAGGTCTTATCACACTCCACACCGTTGGATATGTCAACCAGTGTGCCTCTGACATCCGCAATGCAGCTTAGCATTAGTCAACGGCAATTGCCCAAGCCTAAGACTGCCGTACTGAACCCCGGGTGGAGTTGACTTGCGCTGTGGACTTTCGTGCAGGACTCCGGATTGTCTGGCACCTTGAGTTCTTAGTGGAGTTGTCACTCCAGTCTCCGGTAGAGACGGAGCTGATTAAAAATGATATTCAACGCCGCTGGTCTCCGTAATTACTATTCGGTGATTTCGATTGTTTTGGAGGTTTCTAACAATCTTCCGTCGCCGTCTTTGTTCATCTGCTCACAGTAAAGACTCCAATAATAGGCCTCAGCAAATCTTGTATCTTCGGCAACGGTCGAGTTCCCCAAAAGAAGTGCGTATATCACCCAGCTACGGCCGGGTGAATAACTTTACCGAGTTAAGAGATTTTCTCGCTTTCTCTGTAGTGTGCTAAAGCCAAGTATATTTCTGAATGATTTTTTGATCCTCTGCTTCATGGTTTTTTTATGTGCATCGAATTAGATGTTTGTTTTGTTAATTTTCTCATCTGAATAAATTTACAATTCCCTTTTTATGAATAAATACGTATTGTTATTGATGGTAGATTTCTACTTTCTTAACGTCCTCCATATCCCAATGTGTGGTAAACATATTGTACTCTTGCGTTAGTGTCTTTATAGAAATATTATTGGGAATATAGCTCATTTATGTCATGTGGAAGTAATTTCCGGCCCGCGGCATTTGATAATGAATAAAGGATCTATGCAGAGATTCATAGTACGCACCGATAACAGGTGCAAGGTGTTATACAAGTAATTTGAATATTAATTTACCATACGGTAAACAATAAATGTATCTAAAAAAATATAGTAAACTTTTAGCAAAAAAAAAAAGCTTAAACATTTTCCTCGTTCAGATGTTGAAAAACGTGATTTAGAATCTGTTATTGATACATCAAATTGCTTTCTTACGGACGCTAAGGTAAAATAATTTCATTACATAAAAATTAAGAAATCCGGAGAAGGGGAGCTTGTAATTTAGTCCTTCAATCTTATATCAACCTGGCAAGTGACGTGTAGTTCAGGAATTTTTATGACTCCTTTAGTACTATGATCCTCAAAAATCCTCAAAGCGGTCTATAGAGGAACAATGGTATTCTCAAAGAGAGCCACAATGGGTCATCACTGGTCTCAATTTTTTGCGAGCGTACTGCGTGAGTCGTGAGGACGCAGGTTCGAATCCCATCCCACCATCTTGATTTTTGCTTTCCATTCACTTTCCACGTGAATGTCGGGATGGTTCCATCAAAAGGTTATGGGCGAATTCTTTCCCATTCCTTTCCCGCTTCTAACGATCTCAACGTTGACAAAGCGTAATGACACAAAAAATTGTGCAGTTTCTTTTGATGCGTGTGAGATTTTGTGACAAAATAGATCGCACTGTATATCAAACAGCAAATCGTCATATACGCCTTTTGAAATGTTTACGAGCAATAAGAAATTTAATTTAATTTAATTATGATAGAGCCCACGGTCAGGTGGCAGTTTCCTTATACGCCCATTTTTTCCCTTTGTTTTACCCGCCACGTTTGACATCTACAAATCTTAATTTTAAAATTTTCAGCGATTTTGGTAAATTATTCATCTATTAACTTGGTGATTTCTTCCAATCTGTTACCTCCTAACTTATGGAAGATATTTTTCTGACACCCTTGTGCCTGAAATCGAGGGCCCGCTTGTCATCATGGTAATCTTTTACCTTCCATGCACCTCTCTTAATTGTTCCACCAATATCTCTCCACGCCTCATCACCATGTACACACCCATGATTCTCTTCACCGCCCTACTGCCTTCAATTGAATCCGTTTCAGCTCATTTATCACAAAGTCACTGATTATACTCTGCAGTAATTTAGAGAGACAAGCCCTCTTTGGCACCCTCTGCAACTCCTGTATTTGATACCCAGAATGTGGATCCCTTACTACTGCATCAAGTTCAAGCAATGGTCTGACCAAAATGTTTTGAACCAGTTCTCTCACTTCTATGTAATACCCCCTTATCACTCTCCCCAATAAATGAAGACCTTTAAAACCTTTTCCTACTACCTGGCCAATGTGGCCCGCACGGTTGAACTTACTATCAAATGTTATGGCAAGGTATTTACATTTCAGGTCTTCAATAAGTAATTCCTTCCCCACATTAACTGTTAGGCTATAGAGGTAAATATCCTTTTATGACATACATGGCGTCTAAATCGTTCAAATAAGCCATTAAAATTGTTGTAGTCAATGACAGCAAAACATTTTAATTGCTGAATTCACCGGAAAAGTAATGGTTGCGAAAAATGTTTTGATTATTTATCTTTTGTGGAAAATATTTTTTTTCTCCAAACAACATGTTTTTTTATGACCTCAAATGGTTACCGTCCAATTATGTCAAAGAATTAGGTAAGCCTATCAAATGTACTAACAAGACCCTTCCATTGGACAGTACGTTATACCTAAGTCTCTTGTTCAGTGGTATGCTCCTGCAAGGTGATAGCATGGTTAGAACTTAAGAAAAATTGAAAATGGAATATCTTATCTGAAACCAAATGATGCTGGGAAAATACAAATTAGGTTTGACAACTGTGGAAATTTGCTGTCTTTTGTACCAAAAAGGATAAAAAATACGATTTTTTCCTTTTATTTTCAGTGGGTCACATTAAACAAGATCTCCTGCTTACCTGAGCTTACTATTTTCTAAAACAATACAAAAGAAGAAAGATTTTTAAAAAAATCTGTGAAGCATATACTACTGCCAGAGCAAATAGGATATAGCCTCTACGAGTGTGGGATAAATATAAATTATTTTGTGCTATTTTAAAGAAAATAGAAAACATTTCTTGTACGTACTCATTTGGCACTGTAATGTCCCACAGAGCCCGGCACCTATGTGGCGCAGAGGGGATCGGATCGTTACTGTGTTTTTCTGGGAAACAGATGGTGACATAAGGCAGATGTCTGTCCCGGAGAGACACGTTTGGGTTGACGAAGGGGCGCGGGACACAGCCTGCCCTAGCTTCTCGCGATGTTTTTGTTTTGGGGAGGGCGTGCCGTATGTGGTGCAGTGTGTGGGACAGCCAGCGAATGGAGGGGATTGCATCTACTCCTCCTAGGTGTTTTTTTTTTTTTTTTTTTTTTTTTTTTTTTGCTATGTTCTGTGTCGTCGGGAGTGAAGGGACAACGTTGCTTCACGCCTGAGAGCAAGGTTGTGGGCAGTGGCTGCTGCTACATGTGAGACGGAGGTGACTGTCTGCATCAGCCGGTTGCGCTGGTCAAACCCTGGCCCGCCGCCGCCGCCGACCAGTGTCCCTGCCGGGTAATGTGTACCGCCTGCTGATATAGAGACAATATGCAACATCTCAAAACCCTGAAAACTGCCCTAAGTGACTCATGCCAGAATTAAAGAGCTATTAGCCTGGGTGCCTATCATATGTTTGCCATACATTTGTGATCTTGAAATGACAACAATTTTGTCTTAGTGAATAAATTCAAATTTCTTTTAATGTGAACTCATTTCTTTTGTGTGATACCCTGAGAATTGTCATGTGATGAGCCCATTATAAATATTATTTAATTAAAATAAATAACCTTTGCTTCTTTTGCGAGCTGGCCAAAATGATATTACAGTACCTAACTGAACTTCAAATAAAAGCCTGGCTGAGAAGATCTTTGAGGCAAATGATTAATGAATTTTAACTTTATTGAATAACTGATTATTAAAATAACTTGTTCTTAGCTCTCATTTCTGCCCTAAGGGTTCTAGTTTTGTTTATTTGCCTTTTGTGAAAAATATAATATTTTTTTCCCCACAGATAGCTTGTTTTTTCTATGAGCTTTTATTGTTCCTGACTTTATTTTCACAATCATATTTTAAAAGTTAGTAAAAAGTGTGGCTTATGAGACTCCAGTGTGATTTTGTTAATTTGGAAGTTTAAAGGAGTTTTGATTTTACAAATGTTGGTTCCACAGCTGTGCAGTTTGCAGATGATGCTAATTAACTTGAGGCATAAGACAAACATTGTATAGATGAAGGAACGGAAGAGTGCAATCGAAAATATTTCTGTTTCTTTAAGTGATTATGCTATCCAATTGGTATTATCTCATTTCTGTAAATTAATATGCCCCTAATACAAAACACTAAAGAATAGACATTGGAGTTGCTGAAAGCTTAGGACTTGTCAATCGGCGGTCGAATACAGTGAAGTGTTATTTGAGAGAATGTTTGCAGTTGTGTTGACGCATGAGTGTCTCTGTGCTTACGTCACTCTCAGCGCCGTTATAATAAGTGTTCTGGGTCCACGCGCTGCCCGTCACTGATCTTCGAATTATCGTAGTGTCGTGGAGTTAAACTGAAACTTTCCGTCCCAGAAAGCAGCACACCAAAATAATTAAAATCAAAATTCGCTAACAATTGTACTCTGGATTTTAACTGACTATACTGCATTCTAACAACAACAGTTATATATTCCGTCATTAGTAAAATGTTGTTTAAGTGTGAAACATATTGTTATTGATGTTACACGAGTTGGGTTCTCCTTTCTATGATTTCTCTTCGCTTAAATAAATCGATCTGCAAATGTCATCCTATATTTGTATATTTTTTTTTGTTTTTTTGTTTTTGGAATCGTGCGTAGGTATCTCCATCACCACTTTTTGAGGTTCTTACACCACTGTAATTGAAAGCAATTAGACTAGGGTATAGCCTGCTATACGGGCGGGTGACAACTTTCTATACTGCATACCGATAAACACCTAATAATAAGTTGTAACAAAAAAAGAATACCTTTCAACACATTTAATTTTCTCTCGGCCCCTCGTTTTTATATACTTCTTCCACAACAGGCAATGGGAGGAAAACAGAATACACGATGATTAAAGTAGATTCCCGGTGAAAAAATGAATATCGCATCTCAGCCAGGCGTTATAATATTTTTTTATCTCTGGCTCCCGTTTTTTGTACTACTTCCATTACATCAACAAAAATGAACAAAAAATAAATAACAGACATTTTTATTGTTCTGAAAATGTGTATAAAGAAAGCATTATTTTAAAAAACGAATAAACATTGCCTTTTTGTTAGACATATTTCGTGATATTTCGTTTCGAGTAAACTTTTTCTGAGTTTTTTTAAACTTTCCTAATATTTACCTTCCGTCATAAAACTTTTAGCTTATGTCATCTCCTGCTCCTAGAATTACCAGAAACTGCCACAGAGAACAGACTGTAAATATCATATTCTCTACTGAATTTACATGAATTTATGAATTTAGTCGTCGCAAATAAAGGAACAGCAACATGCAAATTTCAATAAGCGTGGCATGTATCTCTGTCCTTCGTATTTGTGTGCAGTTACTTTCTTAACAGACTATATTCCCTTTTAGCTGGCAACTCAGTTACACTTCCTTTTAACAGTATAAGTGCAAATGAAATCAATTAATCGCCATCTTTTTCAATTAATTAAATCGGCGTATGAGGCTCCACACAGAATTTTCTAATTTTGCAAATGGAACTTCGTGTTGTATTCCATGGTTGTAGGAATCTTGATTCTAAACATCAATGGCTTTTTTTTTTAATTTATATTGTCATCTCTATAGAAGTACCAATAAATTAAGACGACGTGTTTCATCAGGAACATTCGATTGCATTCCAGAGAAAATTTCTTAGGTATTGTACGTAGGCGAACTGTCCTTTCCTATTATTCAGAGTAGCCCAATTTAATTCTCTCATAGCGGAAATTCCAGTCGTAAATATCAGCTAATCGAATTGTTAATATTTCTGTGAGACTTTCATCTGAAGACGGCAGTTATCAACCTTACTGAAACTGCTTACATATCAATGTTAGTTGATTTCAAATATACATTCCTTACAATAATAAATACACTCTCAGTTGGACCTTAAAGTAAGATGGACTGGTTGAGAGAACACCCTACACTCGCAGATATGAGGTTTCGTTTCATTGTTAACTGCATGCAGCCACAGTAAAATTAATTTAATAAAGGCAAGTGAGGAAAAAGTGACCTTTCTACAAAAATTTACAAATTCATTTTAGGCCATCAATATTACGAAAATGGTACTAATAATAATTACTAAGGTAAAACTCAGATTTTCATAAACCATACCATGTTTTGATACTGAATTATGACACTTTCATCTGCGTTCTAGAATTGGCATGACGATAACTGATTACTGTTTTGAGACACTTAAATATGCTGTTATCTGAACCTCGTATTGTAATCTGTAAGTCGATAAAAACTAGGTATAAGTAGTACAGTTTTAATGTTACGTGCACTATTTGTGGTGGAGAGATCGATATGTATTTAGGGAGTTATTTTAATTTTTATGATTCTGTCTTGTTGATACAGTGGTTTATCTTATAGACCAGTGCCTTAATCAGAATTCTATTGTCATATCCCGACTGTTGTTTAAGTGAATGCGCTACCTCGCTCTCATCAGACTGCGCACAAAACGAGGCGCCAGCACGTCAACGACCTCCAACACAATACAATCGCTATCGCGGGACTCAGATTAATGAACGTGTTTCGATGAAACAAGGGCTTCAATCACGTTAGCAGTTACGAAACGAACAATGCGACTCGCGCGCACACAAACTCGTTTAAAATTGGGGTCCTGTGGAACGCTAACAATAATTGACAGAAAATGATGACGGCTGCGGTACGTACTGAATATAAACGTTTGGTGGGGTCACCAGGAATGGAAAAGGGTCGTTTATCACAAATATTTCAAATAATACTGAAAAATTCGTTTTTCTTAGCAACGTTTTCAAAGTATTTATGGTGTAAAAAGCAGCGTTTCCTGTAAGATGTTGCAAAGTTCTATTATCTAACATTGTCTTAAGACAGCTTTTAATAATTGATATATATTTAAGTATATATGGTACTAGGGGGAACTGTATATTTATAATAACAAAGAAAACATAAAATCGTTATGGCTGAATATAAATATTGTTTATTTTTAAAACACTTGTGAAATAGTGGAGGATTCTTTTACTAACTGGAAATAAAAAAAGTAAATTTCAAAATGAAGTTTAAAGTTACACTTCAACAAAACTTTAGTTGCATGTCTTTTTAAACGCTCAGAAGTGGAGAATAGCTATCAGAAATAGCCATATTGCCATATTAATTTAGTTACCTTGTTTCTGTCTATTGATTTTAAATCTTGAACCAATGAATCTAGGAAATGAGGGTAAATCCGGGATAGATGGCCATGATTTCTTTAAAAGCCAGTTTTACAACGTAATACACAACATGAAACTTTCCATAAATTGCATTTTTAATCCATAAAAAACAAAAGTTGACTTCGTTTTCAAAGATATAGCAAATTTCTATACAAGCTAAAAATTCTTTAATAAATATGTAACACTTGGCCATCTCACCCGAGTATCAGGGTTAGATGGCCAGACATGTAAGGGAGAGATGGCCATCGGACAAAACACTTGAAAATCAAAGTGATAATTATTTTTAGAAATTTTTTAACGGTTTAAACACGTTTTATTTACTCTCTTGATGTAAAAAATATTTTATGAAGATATTAATTGTAGTTAAATTATAACTTAAACAGAACCTCATTTGTAAAAAACATTTTACAATTCTTGTATTTTTATTATATCGTTGAAACACACTAGCTTCACATAAAACATAATGAGAAATCACTTCAATTATTCTGTTACTTAAATTTAGAAACTAATCCAAAATTTATAACAACGAATGTTTACCTTGTAAGGAATGATTTATTTAAAAAAAATTACATTACCACATCGATGGCACACGTCAACATATGATGTGCAGGTTTCGTGTAGCCAACGCATACACCTGACACACTGATCCAGTCACAGGTTTTATCTGTTTTTGAGTAGTCTTCCCCGCATCCAGCGGACTCTTCCTCCTCTTCTTCAAGCGCCTTAAACGTTGAGCTACCAAACCACCGTGTTTTGAGGTATACGTGTGCCAGCTACTATCAAGATCGGATCAATGCTGTGGGTTTGTAAGAACAACGGTGACATAAATTAAGGTGAGGGGGGAAAGGAAGAAAGGGTTTAGGTTTCTGTAAATCAAACGATAACAGTGTTTTTCTATTTGTTTTAAAGTATACATAAGCAAAGTTCCATCAAAATCGGATAAAAACTTTGTGTTTGTACAAAGATTTTGCCATCCGAAAAGCGTCCAACGCGAATATCATGCGTGCAAACGATGGCATGATGGTAATGCGCACAACAGGTGGCATCTTGGTGACGGTGACGTCACGAGCTTGCTGATCTACATTCGTCCAAACATCGCGTTACGCGCCTATAGAAGTTCTAACATAAAAAAAAGAATGGGTCGCCCATCTGGCCTGAGGGAGGGCCCCATCTGATGAATTCAACAGGGCCCCAACAAGTTAAGAATGCTTACCCCGGACCCGAGAATCCTAGCGCCGGCCCTGCTGTTTACTCGCGCATAGTGGATTTTATATATGAAGATGAGAAGCTTTCTGTCAGTCTGAAAGTATACCACGAGTGATGTTTCAAATTTTGATATTCTATACGGGTTTTTAAATCATAATTTATACCAAATAAAGAATTCTGTTCGTTCACAGGCCAGGCAGCATCACTTCAAAAATTGCTGTGCAGAGAAGCCATGTGAACAATATTGAAGGTTACCTGCGGGTGAGCGGTAAACACAGCTTTTCAATTAATGGTAGTTACAAGCGTGATCAGTGGACTACTTACAATATAAATCCGGAAAGACAGATCCAATAAAACGGAAAATACAGGCAGCGCTGCTCCTCTACCTTAACCTATCCGGCCAATACTTCTTTCATAGTTTATTTGTGAATTAACAGCACAAATATCAAATTCCGCGTGGACGAAGTCATGGGTGCAGCTAGTAGTGTATAAAGAGGTGTTGTAAATTTAAAATACGTTCGCATTAAGAAACTCTCTCTACGGTTATTTTAAGAAGTAGGGGGGGGGGCAAGGTTGCACTGCGAAAGTATCACTCGAGCTTACTGCTTACGCTATAGTTGGATGAATTTCCTATTTGCCTATAGTTCGGAACGCAATTATGATTTCGCACTTTAGTGTTTACCTTAAAAATATCTGTTTCATAACGTCACCTCTTGGGCTTTATTTGATTATTCTGCTTCTTGTTGAGCTATTGAAGAAGACTCTCAGATAACGAGTATTGCAACAAGAAACATTTGGAGTGTCTGGGCAGCATACAAGTGTCAGCCGTGGAATTTTGGTATCACGCTCATGGCTGAAACAGCAATCTGCATTAAATAACTGTGGATTATTGGCGGTATCTAGTGTTTATTACGCTTCCAAAAATTCACTTAGTGCATAGATTAGTTTGTTTATGAGATCATATTGTTCCGAGTATTATACACTGAACTGCCAAAATTCGTGGGATACCTTCTAATAAGATAGGAGACCCCTACTACCTCGCAAAAGTGGCCGCATCCGACGTGGCATTGACACTTAAGTCCTCGGAAGTCCCATGAAGAAATATTCAACCTTGCTTCTCTACAGCCATCGATAATTGAAAGTGCCATCGGTGTAGGACGTTGGTGGAACTAATCTTTCGATCAACCCAGATATGTCTTCCGAACTAGGTAGCCATGTCATTCGCTCATATTGTCCAGAATGTTTTTCACACTCATGGAAGATTTTGATGTGGTGACATGGCGCAATGTTGTCCTGGAAATTTTCATCGTTGTTTAGGAACATGAAAGCCATGTATGGATGCAAAATGGAGTCCAAGTAGCTGAACATAATCATTTAAACTCAAAGGTCGCATCAGTATGATCAGAGATATCCCGGTCCATGCCATGTTGTAAATATACTCTGTACCGCAATGACGTCAACACAAGCTTGCATAGTGCCTTCCCGATGACCTCCGTCATATTCGAACCCGAACAACAACTCTTAACCAATTGGAATCGCTACTGATCTGACCACGCAGAATTCCTTTCAGTCATCTAGGATCCAACCGATATGTTCACTAGTCCTGAAGAGGCGCTGCAGCCGATGGCGTTTTGTTAGCAGAGGCATTCGCGTCGGTCTTCTGCTGCCATATCCTGTCAACGCCAAATATCTCAGCATAGACCACACGGATACGTATGTCGTACGTCCCTCATTGAGTGTTGCTGCTCTTTGACGAATGTGTGGGTTATTAACTAGACGTGGTCGGACGGCATGGCTGGAGGTAATTAGATATTCGTGGCACACTTTTGATACTTTTATCGAGAAATGTTTCATTCACAAACAATTTCAGAAACTGAATGCGTCCAATGTTTCAAAGTCTGTTAGTTCATGTAGTGCGATCATAATCACGTCAGAAAACCCTTCACAGGACTCAGAAGAGTACAAATGACTCGGCACTGCACGGCGCATTTCTATGTTTCTTCCTCACTGCTACCTCCATGTGAATATTTGCATCTCCCTGTCCCGTAACATTTGGTACCTCAGTCTGTTTAGCTGAAAAATTATGTCTCGATTCAACGTAAACAGAAAAGTCTTTAATAATAAGTACGAAGTTTCTCTTGGCGTTGAGAATTAATATATTCTTCTCGGTTGACTAGCTGATTTCGGCGATCGGAACTCTGTCGCCATCTTCTGGTAAAGATGGCGACAGAATTTCTGATCACCCAAATATCCTGTGAAAATACCCTGCTCACTCGGCTAGTCACCCGAGAAGACTAATAATGCCTGGAACCATTAGAATTTCCAATTACAATCATAATTTTTTCGAGGAGATGTGACAGCGTCTTCTGTACTTGTGGTCCACACGTGTGTTATGCTGAAGAGATGACCGCCGCGTGAGCCTCGTGTCAGAGGCCGCCAGCTGTTCCGTTTGCGTGCGGCGATTGAGTGTGTCCTTTGCAGTAGCCACGTGCGGTACAGTCTCCCGGAGAGAAGCCGACCTGTCATTAGATCTGGGGCGGGGGGACGGGAAGGACGTATCAGATAGGCACGTGCCTCAGCAGTCAGGCGAACTGTGTTACGGACAAATCTAACGCTAACCTACCTGTACTGGTCACATACTACAAGCAGAACAAATGAATCAATTCAGTCGTTTAACACTTAATAAAAAATCGTGAACTAATGCTTATGCCTGCGGTTGTGTGTAACGGAAAGTAACACGTCATTATCAAGCTGCCATATGCTATTACACAGCACATAATATATTCAGACATGTTATAAGCGAAGGAAAAATACAGTTTGTAAGATCACTTCGAACAGAATACTTTTTGATTTATTTCGCAAATGGATTGTTATGATTTTCATGTTAGTATGTAAGGTTAAATTGGTTTCACAACACTATCCCCAGTGTAAACACATTTCGTCAAACGAAATCGTTATTTTGACGGAATGTATAGGTAAAGGTTTTTTCCCCATTTTAAATGAGACAAAAAATACTAAAAATACAAGTTTTCACATGAACATGACACTGGCAGCATTGTTACAACTCGTATTTATGACACTTCTGTCCAATATAGTTAATTCCCAACTGAAGGAGGAAACTAACATGAGCTATACTACGGGGTATCTAAATTAGCTTTTTCGAAACAGTAAATTAGTTTCTGGACCGTCCGGGCATCCAGATTTGGGTTTTCCATGGTTTCCCAAATCACTCCAGGCAAATGCCGGGATGCTTCCTTCAAAAAGGCCATGGCCGAATTCCTTCCCATTCCTTGTCCCCCATCCTTTCCCGTCTCTAAAGACCTCGCTGTTCGAGAGACGTTAAGCAGATAAAAAAAAATAAAAATAAAAATTCTGGACAACCTGTAACAATACAGATCTTACAACGGTGAAACTGTGATATCAAGAAATTAAGTTTTACTTCCTCCCTTGCTGTCAAAACGGACTAGGTGTTTAATTTTGGTTTTATAAAATTCTGAATGTTCTGGAATAACAAGGTATCCAAACGTTATTAATCCATTACAAGCCCATGTCTGTCTGCGTAAATCTGTCTTTACCCATTTTAACGTCCAAACTTAATAGAAATTCTTCAGATTTTACGGAGCAAACAGGTCATGTTCGTACTTCAGTCATATCGGATCAAGTGATGACAATCTGTGATCCATTTTTTATTATTTATGTGCTGTGTACGTCCAATCGAAATTTTCTTATCTTTACATGTACAAACTTCCATAAATAACGGAAATTCTTCAAACCCTCTAAACAAGCTTTTAGGATCTGATACAAGTCATATTCGTATTTCAGCCAGATCAGATCAAGCAATCGTTATCTTTGATTCTTCCATTAAATCATTACTTTATGTGAGTTTGTTATTGTCCATGCTTAATATTTTTAACTTATTTCAAAAAGCAGAAAAATATCTTTAAATTTTGCAGAATGAATCCAAAAAGTAGTAGTTTCAGTTTTTGTTTCTGCCAAATCGGATAGTGACTTTAGAAGCTGTTAGTTTATATTGCTTAGCTTCCACCAGCGCAAAACCTCTGCCTCTATTATTTCTATGATCCTCGCAAACTCGACAGAAATTCCTTACATTTTGTAGTGTGAACTCTTTGGGTATTACACAGATCATGTACCATACAGCAGTACATATTTCAGCCAGATTAGCTAAGTGGTTACGACCTTTGACCTTCTACTATACTTTGCTATAGCATCTATCTGTGCAAAATCCCCCTCTTTACTACTTACAGCTTCCATCAATCTAAAGTAAATACTTGAAAATGTGCAAAGCGAGCCGTTTGGAGCACATACATGTACAGATCCACTGTGTATTTCAGCAAGAACACGTTACGCAGAGGCAACCATGGACCGTTAACTATATGGTGTCTAATATCTCCTCTAGAAATTTCTGTCTTGCTTTTAACTCAATACAAATTTTTAAAATTTTTCGGAGAGAACCCAAAGGGTGACGCATAGGCCAAGTTCGCTTTTCAGCCAGATTGGCTAAAACCCTTTGTAGTCTCCGTCAGCACAGATCCTCCATTTTATTATTTCTAAACCCCTTCAAACCAAACAGATTTTATTGACAGGTTTGTCATAAAATGCAGCTCAAATTCGTTTTCAGTCAGATCGGACGAAGCGATCACGACCTCCGAGTCTTTTGTTACAATTATACAATAGCGGACTCATGTATGTCTATTAATGCCTTTAGCAAGTTTCGAACTAATCGTAAATTCTTAATGTTTTGAGTAGTGAACTCTAGGCCTTCCGCCCACTGCGCAAATCCGAAGCCTTGGGACTGACACTTGAGTATTGTCAATTTGAGTGCTGCGAGTATGATACGCACAGGCGACTTAGTACCACACACTGAGGATGCTGTCAAGCTATTCAGTCTCTTCAGTCTGCCTCTAGCCGTGGTAAGCGGCGATCTAATAAACGTCCCTTCTGTGACTAAGTGATGATGTCATCGTCGCTTATTCTTACTACAAGTATTATAGAAAAAAATGCAAAGAATGTGTTGGCATCCTTAAATTATACATACAAGAGAAAAAGAGGGAAAAATGTATAGCAGGTAAATAAACAATTTTAACCTTGAATGTTTGTTCACATGACATGTTTCACAAGACTCCCAAGAGACTGGTAGCATACCCATAGGATACGCGTCTCTTGGGGAGTGGCGCCGTATGTGTTTTCCCATTACACAATACTGGAAGAGTGATTTGCTAGATAATCTCAAGATACTTAAATATTCTTCGCGTCACCTGTGAATTACGCAAAGAGGACCATTCATACAGTCTAGTAAGTGTTACAGTCAGATAAGGTCAAACGATCATCATCTTAGAGTCCTTACAACATAGTGCATAGTCTCTTTCGGCGCAAAACTTTTACATTTATTACTTCTAAGTACTTTCGAACTCAAACTTTTCAAAGTTTTTCGAATCAAACCCTTATGGTCAAATATAGGTCAACTTCGTATTTTAGCAAGATCACATCAAGCATCATGACCTTTAATCTGTTATTGTGTAAAATTTCTGTTTTTGGTGATTATCCCTAGTTATTTAATAATAGACGAAACTGAACTTAAAAAATTCCTCGATGCATCTATAGATGACGTTGCACACCACTCGATAATACGAAATGGGGTAATAAGCCTTAACTAATGCACTGTTCTTTACCTTTGATATTTCCAGGTAAAATGTAACGTGTTTCATTTGTGCACAATATTGCGATTGACTAGCAGAGTTGGCCGTTTAACGGATCTGCACGCTACTACGTTGGCGGAGTCTTCCGTTGCATTGTCCCAGATAAACGTCGGGGATGACCTTTCCAGTTATGTCTGGATTGCCACCGTCACGCGTGGGCGTAACCAGGTCGAGTTATCTGCCGTAATCTAAAGCGGATGACAGCTTCAAAGCGCGTGCTGCCTCGGGGCTGCTTCTACTGCGGTAGGTCGCTCTGCGACACACTTCCCAAACATCGCGCCACCACTGTCCGCTCGTACATCAGTCTTCATTACCTCGCAATGTCCATTACTACGCGAACAAAGCTTAACGCGGCGCGCAAAACACACACTTCAACTTCAACCTAAAATTAAAAGGATAATACTTCCAACAGGTTTTTTATAAATTATTTTAACCTTTCACATATGAACGCCTGCGACACACTTCAAGAACCTTTTTTCTCGCCGGGCTGTACATTTCATTGACACCATTAGAGGCGGGAATGGAGTTTGGTCATGGCCTTCTAAAAGAACCATCCCGGCATTGGCCTGGAAACAGCAGAAAACCGAAATCTGGTTGGGGCGGACGGGGATTCTACCATGCAACTCTCTCTCTCTCTCTTTTTTTTTTTTTTTTTTTAACCGGTCGAATGGTGATTATATATAAATGCCTTGTTAATGGAACAATTACTTTTATCTAATAACATCATACATGATATTAGCATAGGTTTTGCAATTAGTATTCCAGAACGAATTCTTGTTTTTCACATCTCCGACTTTCCTTGCTACGCTTTTATTAGGAATATTACATTTTATCTTTCCTTCCTCGAAAAAACAGAAATTTTCGCTGTAATTAATAGATCATCCTACAGAGTTACACAGAAGTACACAGATGTTTAGTCATGATTAACGAAATGGAAAGAAAGTGAACGCACACCATTCGGACGGTAACACGCGAAATCATCAAAGATTACATTCACATCTTCTTCTTCTTGTCTTATATATAAAATTCTCGTGTCACAATTTTCGTTCCCATACTCCCCCGAAACCGCTTGACCGATTCTCATGAAATTTTGTGAGCATATTGAGTAGGTCTGAGAATCGGCCAACATCTATTTTTCATCCCCCTAAATCTTAAGGGTAGTCCACCCCTAAATTTTTTTTCTTTTTTTTTTTTTAGACAAAATTTTTATTTTTTATTTTTTTATGATACAACATACAAAAATACATACAATCCTAAATTTTCACCCTTCTACGATCAACCCTTATTTTTTAATAGCCATTTTAGTAATTCTTTTTGGATGTACCGGGTGGAACTGGCAAAACATTTTTTTTTTTTTTCTTTTCAATGGCTTTCGGCATCTTAGGCCACACAGCCAGCCTGATGAATTTTTCCAGATAATTAGACACACCACAGGACGGACATGACACAACAGTTAAACACCCATGCCCGCGGCCGGACTCGAACCGGCGACCTTCGGCACGCGGAGCTAACACTCTAGCCCCTACGCTACCGAGGTCGGCTGGCAAAACATTCGTTATTTCGATAATTCTTGCTGAAATACGATCAAATAATGGCATCGCATTGGCCGTTGCATCATCGGGCATTGCAGCAACTTTATTGGATGGAGGCAGAACAGCTCATTCAGTATTTAAGCTGCCACTAAATATTCAGAATAACCCTGACGCAGTATGTAACATTAAGAAACAATCGTCCATGGCCACCGTGCTGAAACGGTGTAAAATTATCATCTGGGATGAATGTACTATGGCACACAAACATTCGCTTGAGGCGTTGAACAGGACATTGAAAGATATTAAAAACAACGACAAACTATTTGGCGGAACTCTGTTGGTCCTTTCAGGTGATTTCAGACAAACACTTCCAGTCATTCCACGTTCAACATACGCTGATGAGATCAACGCTTGCTTAAAATCATCTCCATTGTGGCGTAATGTTGAAAAATTACAGCTAAAAGTAAATATGCGTGTTCAAATGCTTCAAGATCCATCTGCTGAAACATTTTCAAAACAACTCTTAGATATCGGTGATGGAAAAGTTGCTATATATGAAACTGGATACGTAAAATTACCGACCGATTTCTGCACAATCGCTGATTCGCAAGATACTCTCATTGAACAAATATTTCCCGATGTACACACACAGTACACAAATCATGAGTGGCTTGCAGAAAGAGCAATTTTAGCGGAAAAAAATGTAGACGTTTTGTTATTTTTATATTCCCTCATCGTTCACAGCGCTCCAGGCCTATTTCACGCATATACCACATTCTTACATACATACAATATACACATTCTTACATACATACATACTTACAATAAGTAAGCTATTTTTTGTCTACACTAGAAATTACTTGAAAGTTATTTATATGGCAAAACAACGTTTGCCGGGTCAGCTAGTGTATATATAAAAATCAATGTCTGTCTGTTTGTCCTCTATGCGCTTCTAAACCGTTCGTCCGATTACGGTGAAACTTTGGTTAGTTGTCGAGTGTGCGTCTGCGAAGGTTCCTGAGGAAAAAAAAATACCCCAAAACCCACCCCCTCTTCCCCATAACACCCCATAATAAAAAAAACACAGATTTTATCGGATTTCAACCTAAATTTACACATGCATACTATAAAACACACAGAAAAATATAGCCCACATATGGTTTCCAAAAACGCATCCCCTCTCTCCTTCACACACATTAATTTTTACACAAACCCACACTTTTATCCGATTTCGATGTAGCTTTGCACGCGTATACTTTTTAAAAAATAGAAAAATACAGTAGACATTAGGTTTACAAAAACTCAATCCCTTTACCCTTTTCCTTCCCTTCATTATTGTCAATGTTCTTTATTCAAAGCTGCAGTTCCTATCCGATTTTGAAGTAAGTTTGCACACGTATACTTTAAAACAAACAGAAAAATACTATTTACATTCAGTTTACCAAAGGCCAACCCCACCCCCTTCCCTCTTTACTCCTCCCCTATTAATTTCCAGTAATCTTTATTGAAACCCACCATTTTTATCTGATTTCGATGGAACTTTGCATTGGTATACTTCAAAACAAGGAGAAAATGCTGCTTACATTTGGTTTTAAACAACAAACTGTTCTCCCCCTTTACCCCAACCCCCTAATTTTTGTCAATATTTCATGGAAATATCCACAGTTTTAATACGATATCGATGGAACTTTGCACACGCAAACTATAAAACAGAGAGAAAAATATGGTCTATATTTAGATTTCAAGAACCGAACCCTCTTCTCCTTTACCTCCTCCCTTATTTTTTGCGATGGTTCTTTATACATACTTACAGTTTTTAACCGATACTGATGGAAATTCACACACGCATACTTTAAAAGAAGGAGAAAAATACTGTCTAAATTTGGTTCCCAACCCCTCATCCCCCAATCTCTTAATATCCAATGTTCCTTACACTGACTTTATTCAATGTGGATGGAACTTTGCACATTTATAAATTAAAGCAAATAGAAAAATGCCGTCTATCTTTGGTTTAAAAAACCTACCCACTTTCCCCATCACCCTAATTAAGCAAAATTTACACTTGAAACCATTCAGTATTTTGGAAATATCTTGAAAACGGTGGGGAAATTAGACGAAGTAGATAGCAACATTATTAAAGTACACAATATTTCCTGTTAAACAGGATTACGGTCGGACTTGAATTTTAGAAATTATTTTAAAATCTACAGTTTTGAAGTTTGCGCACATATTCTTCAAAATAAGTGAAAATGATGTATATCTTTAGTTTACAAAACTGCACACGCTCTCCCGTTTCATCCCTCTTAAGACTGATTCACACGTACAACTTTCCCGTGTTCAGCATATATCTCCAGAACAAACTCAGATTTGTTTGTATATATGCTGATTGGAATCACTAAAAACATTGCATATCCAAGACCATCGCAATAAACTTGAAATTGAATGAAACAGTAATTAAAATTTATACATAAATATCTAAGTTTTATTAAATACAATCTTTCAAATGTATTCATTTATTCTACTCAAATATAGCAATAGCGTAGCATTGCCAGGTCAGCTAGTTGTCATATAAATACTCAGACAAATATCTCTGACATATGTAAATGTTTATTATAATCTGACATTTGAAAATTTAGGAAGCTGTCAAGAAAAATCAGAATGAAACAGGAAGTGTGACATTTCTGCTTTAAGAACGCACATCGTTGTAATGATATTTCTATGTAAAATCTCTTTTCTCTAATCTTAAACAAATTGCCCTTACGAATGTCAATTACTAAAGTGTTTCGTTCACCAACAGAGAGTTTTGAAGGTAATCGTAGGCTCCCGCGGCCAGAGTCGGTTGATTCTTGGCCGTCCGGGTGGCGCCGCGTCATGTATCTTGAAACCGACGTTTCGACCCTCATTCTGGGGTCTTCTTCCAGTTCTGCAGAATCAACAGAGAGTTTTGAAGTTACTGTAGTTTATTATATGGAGTAATTAATTACGCGTAACAACGGAAAAGCAAGAGTTTTTATCCCATGGTAGTGCAACCCTAAATGTCATTGGCTCTCATATGAGTAGTCTGTAATATCTTCAGCAACTAAATTATTACGGACTGCAAAGGTTCTATGATTAAAGTAATAACGCGGAAATAATTATCGGTTTAGCCAACTCGCATGACGTTAACGATGAACTTTGTGTGGTTCTTAAGTGCGAAAATACTATAAACTACCATGAAAAAATAATTCAACTGTACAGGTCTCTTCACTGAAATAATTAATTTTAGAGGTACCGTAAAAATTTCATAGACTGGGCTGACACTGCTGGGGAGTAGAGCTCTGACTATAGAACTGAGCTCCATTATCAACGAAACGTTCACAAGTGCATTGTGGCAAATAGTATTAACGTATAGTTTCGTTAGCTGCGTATACATTCATAGAAGAGCACTTTTACTATCAAAATTGTATGTTCCGACACTAAGGTATATAGGTGATGGAAAAATGTTTATGAGAAATAAAATATTAATATATTCTAGTCAGTTCTTCAATAAAGGCATGCATCCTACGGTATAAACGATTTTTTTTTCCGTATATGAGTATTTCGTTGCGAAAGATTCTGAAGTTCTAGTAAAAACTACAAGGATCTTCCCTTCGAACCATCGGAATGACAAATGTAGTTTCCCTTTTACGGAGACATCTGTTACGTATTGGAAGAAACCCTTTAATGCTGAGAGAGCTGTCAAATTAGGGCAGGTCCCGCAGTAAATTTGAATGGCGTTTAGCGACTTGCACATCGCGGGTTGTGTCAGAGGCAGTCTTAACCTGGATTGTAACTGGGGCCGTACTAATTTATTAACAGGGCGCGGGGAAGGCTTCTCCCGCTCGCGACAGTCGTTTGACCCTGCAGAGACGCTGTTGAGAAGACATGGGCGCGACCTAATTTCGAGGGCATCGATCGACAACTCGATACTGTGTCAAGGACTGCGAGGCGTGGGGGTAGGGGTGCCAATCGCACCCCTAACCAGATTTAATGGCCGCGGATTAGGGTGGTCCAATCGCTTTCAGTCTACTTGGAATCTATTAGCAGGATCGCGTGGGCTTCCGGAATGAACTGGAGATACTCATTCATCCGCTAACTGAAGTTTAAATTTATATAGAGATAATCGTCGTAAATGTTTTATCCGATCCATATTGTTTAAGGTGTTATGAAAAGGTGAATAGTTCACACAGGCGCAACATACAACTGCTCATGAACACGCGCATGCGCGATTCCAGCGCGTTGTACACACGAAACGGCGCATGCACAGTGGACTGTAACGCGCTTTTTAAAATCTCAGTGGCTATTGCTATATTGGTGTTCCAAGGACATTCATCGTTTTTAAGACAAATTACCGGGTAATTGTACATAGTAATAGATACACGTTCATAGAGTCGATTGTGACTGAAACTAAGCGTTTCACTAAACAGTACGAAAAAAAATAATAGTAATACGTTTTACGTCTGTTACAATAATGTGCAATTTTGTGTTTGTAGAGAGCGTATCACCAGAGGAAATATAAACCAGTTCGGTAACGAGCGTGTTCAATAGAATGTTGCTTACAAATAGAAATACATCATCTCTGGAAAAGAAAGAGACACGATTTCATCATTTATGTCGTACATCACTCTCTTTTTCTTAGCATACTTTGAATAAGGTGCGTAAAGTCTGATGAACGGTTAGTACAGTAATCCCTATTTATCTGTGGGTTTTTCTGTCTCTGGTTCGATTATCCATCGTCAAAAGATTGCTGAAACATATATGGAACAGCCGCAGAAATATAACTTGGCGTAAGTAGGAATGTTGTCGTATGCCGATGATAGGCTTATGTCGTTCTTTGGTTGGTGCGTATAGAAATTAGCATACGGTAAACACCAGTTTATAAGTCACTGATTCCTCATGGCTAAACGGGTAGGCTCAGTAACTATTTACTTTGGAGGTTAGATAATAATACCTGGATAATAGCAGACATATGTAGTGATTAATTTAGTACTTTTCCATTTCAGGGGTGAAGGCTTACTTAAGTTCAGGGTTCTAAAGTTCTTCTGTTGATTGAAAATCCACAGTCCTAGAAACTAGATAATACGAATGATGAAGTCATGATTGGCAATCAAATATCATTTAACTTTTACAGCCAGTAGGCCACTGGATGATTAGATATTTAATGCTTATTAAGCGCGAATTACTTTAAAATTTCTTTTGAAAACCTTCACATTTAACCGATAAAAAGTATTAAAACGCGATGTATATCAACAAGATCAAGGATTCGATTGAAGCGAATACTCCTTCTACAGTAAAAGATTGTTTTCGTGGATTATAGCCGGAAGTTGTGTAGCTCCAATATGTGTAATATAGGAACCGAAGTTGTGACTCTTATATGGGGTGTAAAACCATGTTTTCAGACAGTAAATGAAAACAGGAAATAAGATGATGATTAACAGTAATGGAACTGGAAGAATTAACAACCACACCGAAAGAAGAGTTGGTGTTATAAGATTAAGTGGATACAAAAACAGTTCAACTAGATGTTTAGTGAAAACATTACAGCAGAAGTTTTTTATTTTATTTTAACTGATTGCAACCTAGAAATTTTTATTATTAAATTTCATTAATCTGATTGTGATTTGGATACACATTAATTAGTTAACTAATGCTTACTTGTATTGATATATTATTAATGTTTTGAATAAAAAACTTGTTCTCCTACGTCCCCGTTGTTAGTACACAAAAGCAACCGTATATCCATCACTTACCGAAGGCACTATTTTGTATGGATTCCTACTATCGCTATGCGCCGTTTCGTTATGCACGAAATATTTCCTGATCGTGGACCCGGCGGAGAGCGAGGTTTTACTGCAAAAGCATCACTATAGGTTGTGTTTTAAGAACTAGGCACTGCCAATATTGACTTGACTGCTTAATATTTGATTTTAAGGGTATTTCCTTAAAGTTTTGACACTCAGTTCTGAAATTTCTACTAACAATTTGTAAAACATTATTTAAATAACTTTTTTTAAATATTATTTATCTTTGCAAATCAATCGAAATGTTCCTAAGACGGATTTTGGACCGATTGTATTTTATTTTGTTTTTATTACATTTAGGAGACTCTTAAAGCCCGATGGCCTGGATAGCGAAGAAGGCAACAGGTTAAGAATAATGTGTGTTATATGATATGCAAAATGTTTTTGCTTTTGCTTATCAGTATTTCCTTTTAATTTGAACATGAAATAATGATAAAAAATCCTTCATCCAGACAGAGTAATCAGGAAGCTGAGAAAAGATGGTTAACTGTGGGATTCAAACAAACAGACTGAATCCCCGTTGGGAAAAAATTCCTCATGGGGACTGACCTGGAAATGAAGGGAAAGCCAAGGAAGCGGAGCGGTAACTACACAGTCCACGGCCTGCAGGTAAAAAACCTAAGGGGCAAACATTTGCAAGAGGTAAACTGCAAACAAATATCAAAGGTCTCAAATAAAATTAACACGTGATATTGCAATATCGTTTCAGTATTGTTACGGATGAAATCTTGAGCAAGATGCGATGAACACAGTGCCATAAATTTAAAAGCCGTTTCAAACGAGTCCTAATATAAGCAAGCGTTTACCCTTCATGTCTCTTCGAGCACTGCAATGTCCATACACGTTTCTTCACAAAAGAATTTTTATATGCTATTAAAACAGCCAATTGGTTTTTCGCCTGAAAGCTGTACATTAATTTCTAATGTTTATTAAAGAGTAAAAATTAACACCGATATTACATCTTTCAGTGGTTTGATCGCTTCAAAATTACTTCCTGCAATTTTAAATGTAGATGTCATTATGAGCAGTAACTTCCATTAAAACTTTAGAAAAACTATTAAAAATATTGTTAATACAACATGGCTGCAAATAGTTTCTCTGCGGGGTAAGGCAGCGTAAGTGTACGCCATTGATAAACTTTTCGGTAATTAACAAATCGTCCTGTCTTCAATTAATAATGATTATCTTTATAATTGCTTCGTCCTCCAATTCAAAGGTTACTGTAGTTGGTCACCAGGAGGTCTTACCTGCCCCTAAGGGTTAAATAAATACCGCTTTGAAGGAATCGCCTAAAGATACTAAAGCACAAATACACAAATATACCACCGATTAAACTCATAAACAAGTGCTTGACGACTCAAAAACAAATATTAAAACTTCCGAAAATAACTGACGCTGTTCGTGTTTAAATAGGCGCCAGTGAAACATCTAGAAGACCACAAAGAGTGACGACAGACGTTTCTCGAGCGTTAGCAATAAGTTAAAAATCAAATCCATACAGAAATAAATACACATTGTACAAAAAACAATCATCAGAAAAAACCTTAAAATGAAAGTAAATACTGTTTATTTGCATTTAAACACAAAATTAACAACATAAACCAGTCCAAACAGTTGAGAATTGTCATCCAAACATCGTGGCTCTTATCAACACCTACATTTACAAACTTTTTTACATAATACTGTCCTTGAACGTATTACATATCATCTAAACAGTTCTTTTCCATAATTTTTTTTTTTATTTACATGACCAATATACTCAGATTCACAATTAATCACACAAAAATATAAAAATCCACAATTAATCAACTTCCATCTTGCAATAAATAATTCTTGAAATAACATTTCATAAAAGGGCTGGGACTGAGAATTGTTATACATACAAGAACTACTAGAATAAGCAATATAACTACCATTGAACGTTAAACCCTTCTTAGCTCTGGAATATGATACCGTCTACAAGCAAATAATGAAATTTGTGGAGGAGAATGTTATCAAAAGTTAAGGATTTAACTCTATCAGAGAATATAAGGGTCATAATTTATATTGAGTGCAACTTGAGTGTACAGTTATCTTTCTAGCTGCTTGTTCTATATTCTCGCGTGGTACGGGCGATGCAGGCCCTAGAAGAGCGACTCACTGCCACCCGTCTGTTGGTTTGAACTCAAGAAACTTACTGCGCCACATTTACCTGTACATCACTCCGAAATGTATTTCTGTTTGTATAATGATCACGTATGTGTATTGTAACTGGCTAGATTAAGAACACATAGACATGAGCACGGTGTAAGATTACAGTGATCAAAAGCCAATAAACAAAATAAAAAATGCATAATATTAAAAATAATAATGTATATCAATTTGAATTTCGATTTGTAAAGTGACTTACTTTATTTTTATTTTTTATCATTATTATATTTATTTTTTAAGTGAAACCTTTAAAAATTAGAGGCCTGCAAATATCTAAACAGGCCGTTTAAAAAGCAAGGTCTGGTCAAGATGATCTTAAAAGATCAATTTTAATCAAAAAAATTACAGAGAAGTTCACAGTAGCCAGAGGATGACACCCAGATATGGAAACATATAGAGAATCTGAAGATGAACCCGGTTAGTGAAACTTCATTAAATATAAAGTTAAAAAATCTTCAATAGATAAAAAGTGAAGTTACATACTTTGTTGCAACTAAAACTACACGTGACGAAAATTTCTTGACGTTGAGCAGAAAAGGCTCAAAGAATGTAGACTAAGGTATCTAGTGGAAGAAAAAAAAAAAAAAAAGATGCTGATTATTACTTTCTTATGAATTTACTATCGCATAATTGATTAAAATAAACTGATTATTTATTTGTCAGAAACAAATTTTTTAATATAGGGTATATAATCATCGTCGAAATTATCAGTAACATCCATCCTGGATAGTTTCAGACAACTTAGAGAAATAAAGTATTTGATCAGAACACGCGTCCACTGTAACCGTGGCTTCATATTTCATTTTTTTTTAGTGTTAAACAAACAATGTTACACGATTTTATCGTATCAGTTTGTATAGTTTATAAAGTATTCCTCTGTCTCGATATCTCTGTCTCTAGAGACAGACATTACAAATTAATCATTTTTCAAAATGTACTGTGATCAGACTCTATTTATATCTTGTATCTCAGGAACGCTTTCGCTGTTTCCTTTTCGCCATAGGGAAGCAGTACAGAAAGCGGAAGTTATCTGTGACCCAGTTGGGACGTGAAGGATCCATTAAGGGCAGCGAAGTGCTGGCCAGACCCGGAATTAATCACAGGCTCGAGTAATTAGTGCAGCGACCGTGGGCGGCGCTCCCTGCGACACCTGTTGCTGACAGGTGGCCGGGCGTACGTTCGAAAGCAAACGGCTAACCGGCCTCTAAGACCCCACCGCAAGCTGAATACAATTAGGGAGTACACAGTATCTTGTTATCTTTCATAGTTATTTTATAATTCCTGTAAAAGACTATCGTTGAGGGTCGTTGCATACCTACATGTTTAAGATGGAATAGAATGTACCCCAATCACCGATTAGTATGCATGTGTACATCAGATAAAGTTCCTGGTATAGGCAGTAAATAAAGTTCATGCCACTAATTTTTCCTATGGTTTCAGCCCCGAAGTAAACTTCGCTGAATACCAAAATAGGTGTTGAACACTGAGGCTGATAATCAACCCAAGACACTTCTGCAAAAACTTTTAAGCGCTAAAGTCTTGTGTGAAACCTAAGATGAACATCAAGTTGTATCGTTTAGTATGAGGGTACCTGACAGAAGCACATTACCCGCATTTTCTCAATGTTGTACTTCAAAACACATTATTTACTGCTTGCATGGTTGCGAAGTACAATTTATTCGTGATCTGTTTCCAGTTAGTTGTGTGTTTTTTAGTAATGAATGATCTGGTGTTATATGGGATAACATATTTCCGGGAATATGAAAACGACATCTGTTTCGAAGTAATTGTATGTTAGTTGCAATTATATCTGTGTACTGTCTATACACCCATCGTGTTAATTGAAACTGAACAGCTTGGTTGGCTGAAATATACACGATATTTAAAATCCTGAATTCGTTTATCCAGAGACATGTCGTAGTCATACAAATTGATTACTGCACATTATGTCTGAGATTTAAGTCTGTTGGAACCGTCTATTTACCATCGCCGACGCAATTATATATTATAGATCATGTGTCAACTTGGTAGGTGAATAATTTTCAGCTACAGAACATAAAGAAGTTTTAAAAACTATTTAGGTCCCAGGAAAAGGCTTTTGAAGCCTCCTTAGTGAATTGCTAGCATTGAACTCTCATTACTGAACGAAACATCAGATTTATTTGAATCTATTAAACTGTATTAGTACAGGGCTTTGGGCCAAAAATTCAATGTATTGGAAGGGCATCATATATTGTGTCATTACTCCAGTAACTTATTGTCTGTAAACTTCAAGGCGATTCATATTTAAGAAACACAGAGACTTAACTTGGTAACCGTGGCAGACCATCCTGTGTGAGTGTTATCTAGCATGAACTTATTACTGTAGTTCAGTTCAGAGATTTTACTTGCACGATTCTTTCCTGTGTGATTGTCCAGTGTTCCTCTTGACTGAGTGCCGCATGTGCAGTTCTGTCGGTTACCACTTACAGTATGGTTCGGCAGTTTTAAACATCACAGAATTATTAGTTTAAACCATTTAAGATTTGTAAATGGATGCCTGTAACTAATTTAAACACTCTTCTCCAGTAATGAACTTAAATCTTATGGATATTGTATTATCAAAAGAATTTACAGCTCGCCAACACCGAGGTCACTGTAATGGGTACAGGATTTTTGAGAAAAAGAGGAAAGGAAATCTGTAATTGTGCAGCTCCGGTCTTGTTGAACGCCAGGTCTGAAAATTTGCAATTGGTTTGGTGTCGACTTCGCCGTAACACAGCCATGCCCTGTTTCGTTCCACTACAGTATTTAATAATCCACGTATTGCACTCTCTTCTCAAATGATCATTCAGCGGCCTTAAAGTCTTACAAGTACTTTTACTTTCTATCGGATTTTCACTAGCAGCTGACGATATATTTCCCAGTTCACAGAAAATTATAATCAGACTTCGATCTCCGTCAATATCTTTATATATATAAAAATCTCGTGTCACGATGTTCGTCCGGGATGAACTCCGAAACTACATAACCGATTTAGATGAAATTTGGTTTAATGTGTGTGATTTAGTCCAACTTAAAAGATAGGATAGTTTTTATCTGGATTATAGACCTCAATATTTATTATTTGCGAAATAAATGTTCATTAAATGTTTGTCATAGGACAATGGTTTGTAATTATTTGTAAGCCCCCAAGGCTAAGCGGTCTGCTGGCTAAGTGGTTAGGGCGTCTGACTAGAGATGGAAAGGTCCCCGGTTCGAGTCCCTGTCTCGGAGAGGATTTTTATAGACACTTAAACCGGCATTAACCCCCGGCGCAGCATGCTGTATGAGGTGAAATACGCCAGGATGGTACTGTGGTTCGGATTCGACGTTAAAATGTAGGTCCCCTGTGCCAGGCAGGATGGGCGGGCTAGGTAAAGGCGGCTACGACAGGGGCAGAATGCCCAGCCAGTAGAAACCATGTCACCAGGTCATTGCGTTTTTTTTTTTTTTTTTTTTTTTTTTTTTAACTGCTTTACGTCTCTTTTTAACATCGAGGTCTTTAGAGACGGGAAAGGATGGGGGGCAAGGATGGGGGCAAGGAATGGGAAGGAATTCGGCCATGGCCTTTTGAAGGAAGCATCCCGGCATTTGCCTGGAGTGATTTGGGGAAACCATGGAAAACCCAAATCTGGATGCCCGGACGGGGATTCGAACCGCCGTCCTCCCCCGAGGTCATTACGACCACACGTAATTATTATTATAGTTCCATAAGTTTCTAACAGATGGCGATGTGTTAACTTATCTATACAACACTTGGTTAGCTAGGTTGGGTAATCATCCATTAGATCACGTTCTGTTTCAATTTATTTATGCTACAGTTTATTCCTAACAGATGGCGGTGTGTTAATTTATCGAACCATCCAGTAGATGGCGTTGTATTTCGATTTATTTATGCTACGGTCTATTCCACGCCATATGTTTGAGTTTCTTCAATTTTAATTGTGCTGTGTATTGTGTTATAATTATACTGTATTATTGTTCATCGTTTGTGTGTCTTTATACCTAACGACAAAGTAATTAAACACATGAATATAACATTGAAGAAAACGTTACGATAAATTCGAATCGTGTAAGCATTTCTCGCTAACTTATCATTTTTCTTCTTCTTTTTGTTATGGTCAGCTAGACTCCACGTGTCAATTTAAATTCCTCTCCTGTTGTTTTTTCTTTCTTCCTCCCTAGTACTCCTTCATTATTGCACTCCTCTCTACCTTTGAATCCTGCCATATTCAAAGTCTGCTATCGAAAAAATTTTCTTTCCATACGGTTCACTGGTATTTTTTCGTTTCAAATCTTTCTAAACCTCTTGAAATCCTGGTGTCATCCATGCTATAAATGCATCAAAAAAATATCATTCTTCTTTTTCTGTTATTTTTTTCAATGCTATTTTATATTTCCTCATTAATTCTTAACTTCCATTTTACTGTATTTTTCAATGGACCCAAAAATTCCTGTTTCACCACTGTATTATAGTGTCTTATTTTAAGGCTTTCAGAAAGGCACTTTTTGTTGTAATTCAAATATTTTTCAGTGAAATGTCGCCTAAGAATCTAACCTCAACAATGCGTGTAGCAGAGAGGCAAGACGCACGACGAGAGAGCTTATCAATCAGCAACACAAATCGCGGCAAGTAAGGAAGTTCAAAGAATCAGGACAGCTGAGCATCGTATGCAAGAATCTCAAAAACAGCGTGATGAACGTCTGTGACAGAATATATCAAGAACAAGAGCGGCACGAGAACAGCACATAGCTACATTTAGAGAAAGAGAACGAGAGAGACAGGAAATCAGCCGTGCTTTAACACGTGTATCATTTGTTCGTCTTGCGTTCCAATATGCACCAGCCATTGATTACTCTGCACATTCAAAAACTGCAATCGGTGCAGTGAGCAAAATATGCCAGTATTATCAGGCGTTGAAATTCCGCAATGAAGCAGCCAGCATGTGTTGTGCATCAGGAAAAGATGTATTATTACCACTACCCAATCCGCCAGAACATTTACAATCCTTCTTGCTGGCGAATCAAACGATTCGAAATTGTTTCTGCGCAAGACACGCAAATTCGATTCTTGCTTCCAGATGACGTCTTTTGGGGCAACAAAAATTTGCGATCTTACATCTGATGGACGTCATTTTGAAACTAAATTCAAAATACAAGGCCAGGTGTACCATAAGATTGGGTCGTTGATACCGATGCCAAACGATTACCCTAACTTTCTCCAAATCTATTGGAAATTTTGAGGAACGCTTGAAAACTAGGTGCCAGTATAATTTCATCGAACAACCAGAAGAGAGAGCAATTGTGATATTGTTGGAAAATTGATTGGAAATTAATAATCAACTTATTCAATTGTGTCGCCACAATTAAAAAATGACAACTATCAAATTGTCATCAAAGCTGACAAATTACCATCAAGAGAATACGCTGGCAGATTCAACGCGCCAACCGTAGATGAAGTTGCAGTTTTTATGGTTGGTGACTCAGTTGATTAAAGTCACACGTCAAGATAGAACTGTTAGTATAATTTCGGATCTACACCGTTCGTATGACGCACTCCAGTATCCACTGATATTCTGGCAAGGGCAGAATGAATATCACATCAACATCAAACAGCGTGATCCAGTTGCTGGTAAATTTAATATTCAACTACTTAATTCGTTATTTTATTAGTACAAGTAGACCCGCAGTATTCCGACCAGAGGCCGGATTATAGCGGGCCCACTATTTTGATTACTTATTCTTTTTTTTACTATTTAATTTATAATTTTTTCAGGTAATAAAACAAATAAAAAAGTTACTTCAATGATGTACTACGCCCCCCGATTGATGATTAGACGTAATTAGGATAACTATATCCTTCGATATCGTCAACTGTGCCTTCAATACGTCGTGGATATGTACGCCAAGGTTGAAAACAACCATTTGCAATTTATTCGATACAACCAGGTTAAATTACGATCGGAGCAATACATCCTCTTACGAGATACTGTTATCGGCAATATTTATGAAAATTTTAACGCCAATGATATCGGTAATGTATTTATTTTACCTTCAAGCTACATCGGCAGTTGACGGAACGTGCAGGAATATATACAAGATGCGATGACTTACGTACGTCATTATGGTCGTCCAGATTTGTTTATTACATTTACATGTAATCCGAATTGGGAGGAAATACAAACTTTGCTATTACCAGGCCATCAATCAAATGCATCGTCATGATGTCACGGCACGTGTGTTCAAACAAAAATTAAAATCATTGATTGATTTAATCGTAAAACATTCAGTTTTCGGTAACACACGTTGCTATCTGTATTTGATTGAGTGGCAAAAGCGAGGTTTGCCTCATTCTCACATTTTGATTTGGCTTGAAGTTAAAATCCGTCCAGAAGAAATTGATCAAATAAATTCAGCCGAAATTCCGGACCCATTTATTTGATCAAGAATTGTTTGATATTGTTACCAGTCACTCGATCCACGGACCGTGCTGTGCTTTTAACATGACATCGCCATGCATGGAAGGTGGAAAATGTAAGAAGCGTTTTCCAAAGGAATATACGAATGATACTATTACGGATATCGATGGTTATCCGTTGCATCGCGGCAGAAACGCTGAGAATGGTGGCCAAACATTTACAATACGAATGTCAAATTCTAGAAACCAAGTTGAAATTGATAATCAGTGGGTCGTACCATACTCACCATTGCTTTCAAAAACGTATAAGGCTCATATTAACGTCGAGTTTTGCAGTTCTGTAAAATCCATTAAGTACGTTTGTAAATATGTTAATAAAGACAGTGATTTGGCCGTATTTGAAGTTCAAAATGTAAATAAAAATGACGAAATAACACGATACCAAATAGGTAGATACATCAGCAGCAACGAAGCTATCTGGGAAATTTTTAGTTTTCGCATCCATGAAGGAGACCCTTCCATCCAGCATCTTGCAATACATCTTGAAAACGATCAGTGTGTATATTTCACCGAAGAAAATATTTTCCAAAGAATACTTCAGCCACCAAAAACGACAAACCACAAACTGAATTTTTCACATTGTGTCAAAAATCTGATGTGTTCCGCCAATTCGCAAAAACATTATTATATACCGATGTTCCAAGCTATTTTTCATGGAACAAATTAGGTAAAAAATGGTAGCCACGTAAACAAGGAGAACCACATCCTTCGATCGCAGGCATATTCAAAGCAAAGACTTTGCATCCAAAACAACGTGAATGTTTCTTTCAGCGTCTGTTATTGGTGAATGTTCCTGTACCAGCTTCTTTCGAATGTTTACGAACAGTTAATGGTCGAGTGTTCAATACATGTAGAGTGTTCAATACATGTCAAGATGCATGTCGCGAGTTGCAGCTGCTGGTAGACGACAATTATTGGGACCTGATACTTGCTGATGCAGCGATGACAGCCACGCCGAATAGTATTCGTCAAACTGTTTGCAATTATTTTGACATGTTATCCAACACAATCTTCGAGTTTGTGGGAAAAATATAAAAACAGAATGACTGAAGATATAACTGAGATTTCAGTTTATATAAATAAATAAAAAATAATTTTTATAAATATCAATTTTTATATAATTTCAATTAAGTAATTTGTAATGAAATGTAAATTAATTTTTTTAATGATCGTTTGTCCTTAATTTCAACTCTCCGTAACTCTTTACCAATTACATTTGAATTTCCAAATTGACTACAATGTTTTTATCTTTATTAGTGAATATTAATTTGACTACTTGAGGAAGTTTAGAATAACATTAATCCAACGTACTATAATTAGTAAGTCACAGCAACGCGTGACCGGGTCAGCTAGTATACCTATATTGACGGAGATATCATCCGTATGGCCGTGGTACATTCGTTCGGTCAATTAGGTGCTAGTTACTAATATAGTAACATACGCAAACTCCTATGAAAGTCAAATACCAGAGATGTTCCTTACGAATCAGCAGACGTAATTGTGGTCCATCCAGAGAAAACTCGCAACTGATATGTGCGGACTCGAGACACGTATGGTCAGTCTGTCTCATAAACAAATCGATACGTTTCAGTTCACTATATGACTCACCCTTCGCCTATTAAGGTGAATAAATTTCATGGGGAAGTGAATCCATTAATAAATTTACCTCCAACAAAAGTATTTTACAATGTTTATTAGCATTGTTTGCGTCTTCATTGGTTTTTTTTTTTACTGAGCTCCATATCTTTGAATTTCTCCATCTGCACAATGTCAAAGCATGCTTAAAACTCTTCAATGAATTTTCGTTGGTTGTTTACGCCTCGCTGGCGTCGAGATAACTGGAGATGAGAAGCCTCCTGCGACGGGACGGAACTTGGCCATGGTCTCATAAAGGAACCATCCCGTATTTCGAGTAGAATTATTTCAGGCAGAGTGTGCACAAAATGGAATTAGAATCATTAGTAGAAAGCTTATTAAGTTGAGGTTAATCAATGACTGTACTGTTGACCAACGACACTGATAAACTCTAAACTTTTATTACCTACCTTGTCTCAAAGCATAAATTGGTTGTTCCTGAGCATAAATCTTTCAAGAAAAGTTGTGTTTGAAAATCGATTAACAGCAGGAAATGTACAAATGAATAATATACCTTTAGAACATGTTGTTGAGTTAATATGCAAGTATGAGAGAAAATTTTCCCTCGCAGAATTATTTGTGGAGCAAGTCCACGGATATCGTGCAGAATTTTATTTAGAAACCTGAATGTGCTCGTATATACTCCTATTATCATCATTCTGAACAGTCAATCTTAATGCTGAAATACATACCATAATTCTAGGAATCATAACAATAACATAGATTACAACTCATAGTCTAGTACATTAAGGGATAACATTCATTGGAACTTATTTAATCAATATCTTACCACAGGAAATTAAATGTAATCGACGGAAACCTAACAGCTTTAAGCCCAGACTGAAAAATGTTTTTCTTCGGAACCCATTTACTCTGTGAAAAAATTTCTTCTTGGAATTTGGTAACTAATGGTGACTGGAAAAAATTACTTGTTTGGCGTAGGGAAGGGGAAGGAGGCACGGCTATTCACAGTCACTGATATGATGAACGATTTTATTTGTGTTGAAACTGTAATGTAGCAAATAGATAATGTGGAAATTTCATTCATATTCAGCAACTAGTATGGGATCTTACAAATTAACAATTGAAATTAGTTACACTGATGAAATATTAAGTAAGTAACAAGTTTTAGTTGGTAATATTAAACATAAGATCCAGAAAATAGAGTGAGAAAATACTAAAGCTTTTTTAATATTGAAATTTGGAAAATAGATAATACGCAGTTACAAATTTTTATTTCATTGTATATGTGTTACAGTGTCACTTTAGACGTGATAATGTTTTATAAGACACTGTGCTCAGATCATGCATGAAGAACTACAGTGCAGATCCTATTTGACAGCTAACTAATCAATATTCGGTGTTTAGATTCAGTGCACTGCTTTGGGTGGTCCGGTAATTCAGTGAATAAGACGCTCGTCACCAAAATGCATGGTCCTGGGTTGTAATCCTTTTTAATGCAGTCTTGCTTGGTTTGTATGAGTACACTAGGATGCTTCGCTGTTCGGCTTCCATGTTAAACTGGAATTACAGCCACAGCACAGCTGGAATGCGCGACTAATCGCCAGTTCTTTAGATCATACGAATATACGTTCCGATGCTTTACTTTGACTTATTTCTTTTTTATATGTCTGTATAATCTTAGGTCATTATACTGTTTTTAGTTTTCCGGTATTTTCAAAGATCCTTTCATTACACTACGCACAAACTGCGGACCTTCACGTAGATTTGGTTATAATAATCTTTTTTTTTTTTTTTTACTTAGGACTTTACGCCTCGTCGATGGCTAAGGTCATTAGAGGCGAAATAGGAGTGGGGACAAGGAACGGGAATGATTTCGGCCATGGCCTTTTCGAAGGAAGCATCCCGGCATTCGCCTGGAGTGATTTGGGGAAACCATGCAAAACCCAAATCTGGATGCCCGGACGGGGATTCGAACCCGCGTCCTCACGAATGTGAGGCCAGAACGTTAACCGTTCACCTACCACGCTCGGTCTCTATTAACTGTCTGTGATGGCTGTACCGGCTGTATTATTCTGATCACCAAAATCAGTCCGAATTTTCAGCTTGATAGTTCAATCTGCGATAGCAGTGTGCTAATTAAATAAATACATCGAAGTTTGGAATAAACACGCTCAAGAATGAGAAAAACTTTACAGAATTGAACTTAATCGATCTAAACAATTTGCGAAGTATAGTTTCAATTCTCACCAGTTCAATAAAGCGATGAGATAAAATACGAGGAAGTGATGTTTGCTAACAGCCCTTTGCATAGTGTGAAGAGCATTTTCAACGTCGTCTACGGCCTAGACGCGGCCCTAGCGGTCGCCTTGAACACTAGTTGTTTGGGGGAGCGACTAACACTTCGCCTTGGCCCTCTTAGCCAACTAAACTATCAGCCGTCAGGTCTCACCCAGGGCCAAATTACAAGCCACGGAAAAGCCTTCATGTTAAAGTAGCCTACTATCGAACTTAGCATCAAAAACAGGAGTATTTCTCACAAATAAGACTCTACAGTGATTGCCATCTGTTTTTCTCCTCAAATAACAAATGAATTGCACTAATTACTCAGTTTAGTGTCACTGATTGAAGTGTTTCTGGATTATTTGAACAATTATTAACTTCTAATTAACCGTTTCTAATACTGCACTGTTTTACGAATTATATCTTGCAACGTGAATTCTTCGTTGATTCATCTCACATCCAGGATACTATCCTTACTCACACTAGCGAAGTTTATTTTGGTTATTTCTGGTAGTTGCTTGAGACAACGGAATAGCAGCCAAGTTATGGCGGTGTAAACGTATGAATAAATTTTAATCTTATAGGAAGTAAAAATACTTCGCGGCTTCAACAAACATAAAAAAAAAAAACAGCAACGAGCCCACTTGGGCTTGGCATTATGGAGAAAGTGTATTCAGATCCCCTCCCACCATCCGGATATCAGCTTCATATGGTTCCCGAAATAAATCGAGGCGAATGTGTGGATGATTCCTTGAAATGGTTACGGCTGAATTCCTGTTCGTTGCTTACTCCCGTCCTCTCCCTAACGCGTTCATTTCGAAGTTGACGAGGTATTATGCAAGGGGAAAATTTGTTAAGAGTATTACACCAAACAAAGTGTTGTTACAGTAGCAAGGTAACGATTGAAATACTGTATTGATCTTGAGAAATATTTTAAACCGTATCAAGGAAAGTCGGTGTACTGAAGTATAGATAGTTCGGATCTCCTGTTCTGTTTGCGAAGGAACGGCTGTTAACGGCGATGGAGTTGACGTGACTGAGTTTTACTGGCTGACTTCTTATGCCATTATTCCAGTCGAATGGTTTGCAGCGTTGGGGCGTTTCCACACATAACGGGAAAAATGGAACCGGAGCTGATCTATTCTCTCGCAGTGCGGTAGGTTTTTAGCTTTGGCGGAAAAGAAGATGTGTGCAGCATTCAACAAATGTTATCTGATTGGGTTGTGAGAACTTAACATGGTTGAAATGTATGTAATTAAAAAGATACAAAATTCACTCGTAGCTGGATACAATCAGCCAAAAATAATTGCAAATGATTTGAGATAATCTCTGTAAAACAACTTTGTCAGCCCTGAGCGAGCGTTGCCGTGGCGAATAAACAGAATATGATGTGAAAACTGTTCTTTACCGGTACTGCTGATAATATAAACTAGTGTAAGCCCGTCACCGTTTTTTGCGTATCGTCACGGATCTAGAATAGTTACAATTTTTAGGGTCAAAGATTATAACAGGTTGACCTGATCTGACAAAATATGAACCTGACCTGTGTTTCACTTCTGGGGTGAATAAAATCTCTTGAGCTTGAAGAACTCAGAAGCATTAATAGAGGTATTAAACACGGACAGGGACGATCGCACTGTCGTATAATTGTTTGAAAGGTCGTAGACGCGAACTTACTTAAATATAAACTTGAATTACATTAGATCCTTAAAGTTCACTCTACAAAATTACTGTTTGCTTCGAAAGCATCACGTTGTTGGTTTTTTGTTTTTTAAATTGAGACTGGGAAAACATACATAAAGTAATTATTGGTCATAGTATCTGTAACGGCCTGTGAACTTAATTCACATTCCATATTATTAAACAGTTGAGCAACTCTGAAGAAATGGATTACCAGAATAGTTGATTCGGTAACATATTTGGTCCGATGTCCACTTAAAATAACATAGTAACTCACGTGCAGTGAACATGAATAAATACCATCGACAAAAGTTGCCAGTAAAATACCTGAAAAGCAAATAAACCGTAATGCATAAACTTTGGTCAAGCAACAACATTAGTGACTGTTTTAATTGAATTGAAATTTATGTTAAGCCGGAATGACAATTGGCATTCATGGTTACAGTAGAGACCATGAGTAGTTTAATTTTTTAAAGGTTTTTTTTTTAAGTTGTTTTCATTAGTAACATGTTATTGAAAAAGAGATAGACGTTTTTCCAGCCGCAAAATTTATCGATATTTTTTTAACTATGAAACGCTACGAAAAGCAAACTTAATGACAGTATTATGGCTATTAATTTGGTAGTAGTTGCTTAGCTATTAAATTGTAGACATAACCACGAATTTCTACTAATGGTATCTCTGGTCACTGTTTTGCGAGCGAAGGCTGTCACGTGACGCCATTCTTCAGCCAATTGGTATCGAGGTGAGCGAATGAGCTTACGAAATTATATAGTACATGGATTACTAAATATTTATTCAGTTTCTTCTTCCATTTCAAAATCTGATTCCAAAAATATATACACTTTTTTTAATGCCATCAGTTTTTTTTTACTTTGTCTCTGAAATAGCTCACAAGCACAGTTTACTCGCCATCAGCTCAATTCGTGTTAACGTATCCTGAGAGTATTTTCTGATTTTCGCAAAATTATGAGGAAAATGGTTGTGACTGAGATTAGGTCATATACACACCTCTCCAGCATAGGTACCAGTGTGGACAACAATGCATAAGGAAACAATAAAATCTCAGTGGCAGCGATCGGGCCGAGTTCCACACCGGGTGCATTTCCCGGGAGTCGAACGCGGGCCCGGGGGATCTGCAGGGCGGACTATGTGTGAAGGCTTCGACTTTACCGGGGTGTGTGAGAGCGCCCTCGCTTGCCGCCGCGGCCGCTGCGGCGTCTCGTTGCGACCCGCCCTTGGCCCTCTGGCCTTGGCCCCCGCAAGGCGACTCCTTCGGTCGGCCCCCACCGACCTGGATCGCAGGAGACAGAACCGTAGCCTACACTACAGCACCCGCCTAAGTATGGTTTTGCTCGTCTGAAAAACAGCACGCCTGGTACTGAGATTACTAAGCCTGGTGGGTGAGCTGAAACACTGGCACCTGGTATTCGACACGACGCAGCTTCTCACCTTGTCCCGACCATGCACGCTCCACTGTAATATTTTCTCAGTTATTACGTATAGCTGGTATACAATTGCGAGCATACCTACACGCAGTAATTTATATATATATATATATATAAAATCATGAATTAATGACTACTAATAGATGATCCGTGCGAAAATCTGGCGAATACGATGAGATTGGTGGTTTGTAAGAATCGCTTCATATGTAGCAATTTTCTGTTTGTTTAGTGTAGTAGATACGTAACAAAAGTCAACGCCAGTGAATCAGTTTATTAATATCTGTGTGTGTGTGCTGCTGCTGTCAAGCGGCTTGGATCTGAACTGTCTCAAACGCGCGACTTTCACAGTTATTACTGTTGTCCTTCAAGGGTCAACTTCTGAAAAATTTCGTTCTTAATTTATAATTTTGCCTAAGTGGAGACCTTAATCTTTAAAATGATACCTTATTTATCGATTTCGGTTAGGTATCAAGGGAGATAAATGGCTCGTGACCAAAAAATAAGTTATTGAAATAACGATACTTATGGTCTTTAAGGGTTAAATTCCGAAAAAATCCTTTCTTTAAATATCTTGTGACGAAAGCGAATACCTTAATCTTTAAAATCATACCTCATTTATCGATTTCTGTTAGGTATGAAGGGAGATAATGGCTTGTGACAAAAAAAAAACCTTTCAGAAATAATATACGAGTATATGATGATTAATAAATATGTATTGCGATTATTAGCCGCCTAGGTGAATGTTGGAACGGTCTGCAATATCCGCCTCATAAACTACGCATTTAACAAACAAAAATTCAAATACCATAGAACACATAAGTTATATCAATTGCAAAGAAATAGCCACACTTAAGCTCCCCAGCCCCTTCCTCCACGAAATGACAATCCCTGGTTCGAACTACCCAGGGATGGAAACATTGGAACAACTCTGAAATATAGCTGTTTTTTATTTATGGATTTACGCCTCCTCGACGTCGAGGTCATTAGAGGCGGGATGGGATTGTGGGCAGGAACTGGAGGAATTTGTCTTTTGAAGGAAGCATCGTGGCATTCGCCTGGAGTGATTTGAGTAAATCATACAAAGCCTAAATCTGGATGCCCGGACGGGGATTCAAACCCGCGTCCTCCCGCTCACCCACTACGCTCGGTCTGAAATACAAGCCGTTGTGAGAAGCTTTTGCGTGATCAAATTGAGTCTATTCACAAATGATAGATAATAATTATATACGTAAATACATGTTACTTGGAGCATTGGGGATGTCTTAAATATAGACGAAACGCGTATATATATATATATATATATATATATATATATATATATATATATATATATATATATATAAACATTTTACTTAGTTTCAAGAGGGAGAGCCCATAGAAAAGCAATTAGACATCAATCAAATTAAAAGAAACCAGTATGTAACCGGTAGATGATGGAAAATGTTCTTGTCTACACAGTTATATTATCAGTTTAATACAAGACAAAGAATTATATAAACAAATAAAAGTTTATTGCGACATTCGGTAGATATATTTATTATTAAAGTATGGGCATTGCAGTGACCTCAACCATCACTCAGACATATCCTGCATTACGCTGCCCTGCAGGTCGAGTGGTCCTTGTGCATTACGCACTCCTCTGCTGCTGTTGTAAGCTGTCTGTGCTCCACTGTTATGCCATTCCGACGCGTTAGGGCGCGACGCGATTATGTTACGGCGCGGCTCCGTAACTGCTGGCGCTGTTGTATCACGACTGCAAATCAGCTTGAGTTATGTCTGCATAAGGGGCCCTGCAGTCGTTCGTTATATTTAGGCAATGGACCAAAGAGACGGCTCCCAGAAAGGAATTCGCCTTGTCGCTTACTGGACGAAATGTGCTATCGCTTGAAACATGTCACGAAGGAAACATCAATAAAGGGACATCACAGAGAAAAAAAAAATAAATCAAGAACTACTTTCAAACAAACAGGTAGTACATATTGTATTTGTTTTCATCCTAATCACCCGGTACATAAACATAAAATTTGCTTGTGTATGTCGCTACCCAAAGTTCCAATTTCAGAAAGCCTGCAAAGATTACACCATCCGAAACCAATCCATGCTTAAATAAAATGTATCTGTTCCAATAAAAAATCTTGTCTTCAGATTTAAACATTAAGTTTTTGTTGTGAACAATGTTTTGACTCCAACTTACATTTTTGCATTGTTCTGTAGCTACGTTTCCAGTATCAAACCTCTCCCCAAGAAACTCAATAATGAAAATCACTTACAGCAACTAATATTGTCGAGACTTAAATTCGGAAACAATGTTTGAAGCTGAAAATGTGACTTTCTGAATTATGAGTGTTTACAGAGGCAGCCTATTCTGAAGTCATTTTCTCCTCAGCTCTGTAGCAAAGCAATCATCGACTGAGGCTGAGAACAGTGAACGCAAAGATGTTAAGTGCCGTTTACTAGGGTTGGTATTCAGAAAGCTTAGCGGAAACGAAAAGTATTTTTCGTCCTTATGTGACACTAGACCACCGTTTATAAACTTTTTTCAACCACAGGTCCAATAGAATACAGATGTTTAAAAACAAAGGACTGCGATTAGTGGCGAACGCACCTTGGTATGTACGCAATAATCAGGTACGAAGGGAACTAAATGTTGCTCACGCTAATGTATTCATAAAACATCAAGACAGAAACTTTATGAAGTGAAATAATGTAGTTATCTGGAAACCAATTTTATGAACAAGGAAAAAATATTGTGCCTTCCTGAAGACATTTATTTATCAAACAATGATTCCGAAGAACTGAATTGATAAATAAGTTAGATATGCCTTTACTTACTGAAAAACTATGGCTACCTATCTTCTGTTTGCTGTTTCGCTTGTTAACATTGCATCTCATTACATATTACAAAATAAAAATAAAATTCTTCTCGGCGTTGAAAACTAAATATATTCAATGAACACAAGTAAAATAACTTTAAACCAACTGTTTTTTTTTTTAACTGTTTTGACAGTGGTAACACTTTTGCAAACTTTATTTTACCACTGTTGTTTAGTTTTTGAAGAGCTGTAGCGGGCTGACCTCAACCATGATAATATGTAAGTTATGTTTTGTGAAATTCAAAACTGTCCTGCTAAAGAAGAATTGCTGAACGGATAACAAATACATTAATAAAAAAAATATAGCTGCTATCGGAGCTCTCACCTCGTCACTGCACTTTTTCACACCAGCCTGCAGACCACTTCCTACACTCAGTTCATTCAAAGAGATCGAAAGAACTGTCTAGCCAACGTGAAGACAAACCCACAGTGAAGCCATTCACACCCAATTTCACAAAGAGGAAATGTTGCAAGACAAACCCTCAATCATACTCAGTGTACAAGAACTGGGCTGATGATACTGGCTACGGCTACGTGTTAGGAAGTAGGTTTTTGCCGCTCATTAAACTCATCTCAGAGCATTACAGGATGATAGACACCTGAGAACACTTGGCAAATATTAATTCACGGGCTCCTAAATTTTCCGGTCACGAACTCATCTTGTTGCTGCCGTTGAGTAATGATGCCTTCATCGTTGATCAGACACCTAGGCTGGACTACTCTCGTCGTTGAGAATTACACTTAGATAAGCCCAAGTCTGCTCCATTCAACTCATTGGAAACAAACTATCAACTCTAATAATAATGATACACTAATCTAACGCATCCAGGTGATATGCTGACTGAATGCTGAATGCCGTATCATCCAGCGATGAACTAAAGTTGAATATACGCTCAACTGATTGAATGTAACTGAATGATCGCCTGACTGAATCACGAATGTTCAACCATCCAGCAATGAACAGTTAAAACGAATGTATAAATCGAAACGATCAGTATCAGTATCAGTAGTTTCTGAACGTGCAACTAACTGAATATAATCTAATGACAGTCTGACTGAATCATGATGCTGAATCGACGACTATTATCGCCAAAGATGAATGAATGAATTTTAATGTTCTCATTTAAATAGTTACAGAAAGATACCACCCTATATAGGGAGTCTAGCTGTGTCCCAGCCAATAGGAAAAGTTCACAATATTTGCAATTTCAAGTGGTTATTTGTTTCTACACTGACCAGTCAAGGAAATTGGTGGATAACGCCATACGTGAAATGGAGGTGTGCTTAGGAACGAACTCTGGTAACAGTTACTGTGGGTAGGTCTCCGACATGTTCCCCAATCAGGATCTTTAAGTCTTAATTTCACATTCGCACACGGAAATGCTTGAGAACTGATGTTGTCCTGAAAGTGGCCGCCATAAAGCGCCCTCACATCTGGAGCCGGGTTACGTGAGACAGCCAGCCACCTGCAGCCCGTGGCGCAGCGTCAGCCGGTCAAAGCCCTCGGGGTCTGCGCTATCATGTTCCCGATACCGCTGTTTTGTTTTTCGTAGGTCACTGTGCTCTCGTGTCACTGGACCATTAACGGCGGCTCCGGTAACTGTAACTGCGAACCACGAGACATAAAGACTCGCCAAGTTCAGTAATGAGGTCCATAATGAGACAGACTAACGCATGACACGAACATCCTGCGGACACTGCCCGGTACATCCGACATTATGTTGCCGGCTTCAATGTTACTAGGGTATTTGTTTCACTAAACGAAAACTGGGGGATTGATTTTTATTTAAGTTATATTCGCTATCCTGCGTACTTTGTTAAATGTGAATGAATGTAGATTTGTTGATGTTTCATGTGTTACTGAGATTCATTATGGAACTAGTTCATTAAAGATTCCAATAAATGGTAGCAGTTACACTTAATGTAAATGCAGTTTTCCAATGCAGAGTACAGGAAATTTTATATATTAAAAATAAATACGAGTGCCGTACAAGACCTGACCATGAAAAAGAATTATAAACGTTCATTTCTTTTGGTTAAAATTGCAACACCCAGAAGTAATTATATGAATAACTCTAAAACTGTGAGATGTGTAAAACAATGGAAATAATAAGTGATTGAGATTCAAAGAGAGATGGGAAGCAGGTGGGCCAGTATTGCCTTCTTTTGTGTAACCTGACAGATTAGGGTTGCGCCACGATCACTCGGTGCAGAGCCGTCAAACTTCAAGTATGTGCAATATACCTCTCTTACGTCAGAGGGCGCAATATCAGCATATCAGTGACTTCAAACGTGGCAGAAAGACTACTATCTGAGAAAAGGGTTTGTCATCCCGCAACTTTCGGCCCGTACAAGGCTCACTGCTACGATAGTGATGGGTGTCTGGAATCAATGGACAGAAGAGACGAACGGATACTGGACCACACAATGTCACTACAGTGCGCGGGATGGCAGCCATCTTGTGTGTATGGCCGTAACCGACAGAACAGCTTCGTCCACAGTACTGGATCGACATTGGAGCACTGCAACTGGTGTGGAAACGTTTCCGTTAAGGGTTCCATGCCATCTGCTGAGCTACTGGCACGCATGTCACGGTGTTGGCTTCCATTGGCCAGAAATCATCAATGCCTCAGACAGCAATGAGCACGTGAACGCACTGGCAGGCTCCATGGAAAATTCTATTATTCTCAAACGAGTGGGCATCTTAAGAATTTTGTTTACTCCATACATAAACAAATTAGATTCCTTTCTTCAGTTTCGATACTTTGGAATATTGAGAATGGTAGAAAAAATCGCCTGAGTAAAATTTCTCTTGAAACACGATTCAAAGAGTTCGCATTGTAGGGGGTCATAGACAATAGATTATTTTTGTCAAATATTTATTGTTGTAGTTTCGTTAATATTATTTGACCTTGTTTAGTATAGATATGTTAAAAAAATTCAATATTTTGATTTTAACTTGCGGGAGTAATTTAAAACAAATATATGTTGGAAAACTTAGATAGTGCTTTCTCGAAACATGTTTCTTTCGCCTCGCGCAGATGATGCATGAAATAAATTGTACAGACGACAAAAATTTAGTTTTTTCCCTACAAGGGGAAAAGCATGAAATATTTTATCGTCAATTCCAGCATACCGTACTTTTATAGAAGAAAAAAATCTTCTAGGAAGTGTTCTTATCACTGTTACTAGGAATAAGAAATTTTTTAAGATTTTTCCATTTGACTCATATGAATCTGAATTTATCCCTGCGCCATATCACACACGGTTTTGTTCGGTCACACCTTCGTCGTTGCCTACACCATTTTGGACAAACTAAAAAGAAAACCACCTTGTACTTTCTAATTGAGAATAACTTATGGGGAATTACATAATTAATATCATAATCGTGTTATTTACTACTAAATAAAATTTAGAAGAACAATCATTTTTAGCGTTCTAGACTAATCTCATCCATTGAACAAGTACTATATTTCGGAAAACATAAACAATTTTTGAGTATCCTTGCGCTGCTGCCTAGGTCTTATTATTTTCTTGGCTATGGCTTTACACCTCGTCCCCGTCGAGGTTATTAGAGGCGCGAAAGGATTGGGGGCAAGGAATGGGAAGGAATTCATCCATAGCCTTTTGCAAGATCCATCTCGGCATTCACGTGGAGTGACTTGGGGAAACCATGGGAAACGAAATCTGGATGCGCGGACGGAGATTCGAACCGTCGTCTTCCCGAATGCGAGACCAGGGTGGCCTAGCTCAAACATGAGTGCGAATAATACAACGCTGTTTCCTGGACTTGCGCTCGAAATTATTTCATTCTGCTGATCATTCATCCTGGAGGTATGTTTAAAATATGTATAAGACACAGGTAAAGTTTCCACCACTATTCTCGATATGTAACAACCAGCATGACGCTTTTATAACATTACTGGGTGGTGACTATATAACACAGTAATTCCTTGCGCTTATTGCATAATTCCTATACAGTGCCAAGTTCTAGAATGCTGTGCATAAAGGATTGAAATGTTGTTTTCTCTAACTCCTGAATTAAAAATTACTTCGTATTAAGTTTCACTGGGTTTACGGTTTCTTAGATCCGCTTAGCATTTCTAATGGCAAAAACTACAACCGTGTCCCCCTCTTCCCTATCTCTAGAGGCTAGACAGTTCTTAGCAGGAACGTAAGGCGGTGCCTTTTGTCTTTAGGACATAAAACATCAAATGTTGATTCTGGTTTTGTCTGATCTTCACTGACACTTATATCTTTATTTGTTGATACTAGATATTTGTTCATTATGACTTAGTCACCGTCTCAATTCATATATGAATTAAATTTTATCGGTTTGTTAGCGTTTAGCACGAAACTTCAAGGTACAACAACCTCTGCTACGGTGGTCATACCGTGAACAAAAGTAACTGCACCACTACTAACTGAGGACCAAATGTAAACTGTTGATAATGCAGACACGTGAAACTTATATTACAGGATCGTTTAATGGAGACGAAAAATTTGTTTAAGAGTAATTTTGTTATCATCTCTCGATTTCGGAACATCTGTCCAGAGTGTTATTAATTATAATTCTCCTGCATAGTCGATTTATTCGGGGTTTCCACTCCTTTTGTATTTCACTAGTGGTTACTAACTGTGAAAAACCGTTATGCTTTCTCTCTAACTACCTGACGCAACGCTAGCAAATGCTTACCTGTAGTGATGCAACAACCCGGAGCGTTTGCCTGTTCCGGAATAGCACAGTGATCACATTAGCCACATGTTGACGTGCAGTGCGTGCTTATCGGAGCCCACATTCTTCGTATTGATATAACAGATAAACAGCATTAGTGGAAAGAACCGCTGTTATCTGGTCTGTCAACAACAGCGGTAACCACGCTGCAGGGTAAAAGATGTGTGACCACGCAGTGTATTCATCCGGCTGTCACCATTGCACTAACTATCGTTTGTGTTACACGAATTATCGTGTAGACTATGTCAAAGAAGGAGTAACTGATCTTCAGCAATTCTTTTTCCAGTTGATAACTGATTCTTCAACTTTCACAACATAAATAACTAGTAAAAAAGAGCACAGAAGGAAAAATATTTGTGATAAATGCTTTTAAAATTTCCTCTACCAAGATGAATATCCCTAGCTCATAAATTTCTTAAATGTTCTTTCTATTTGGTTTTACAGTAGCGTTTTTTGTTCGTTTCAAACGGTACCGGTAAATAGCTGTATTGAAATCTTTCAGATGTTGCTGTGATTATTTACTTACGTAGAATTGATAGATGAGGGAAAACATTGAAAAAATTTAGTTTATTCTGCTGCTAAATATAAAATGAGGAGGTAACAATGGATTTTCTTTTCCTGTTACTTTGTGAAAGGACCGACTGGTTACTCTAAGCAGGATCGCAGTAGCTTCCCACAAATAACTGTCAAGTTTCACGTTAGTGTCAGTCACATAGAAAAGTTGCTTGCATTATTTCGAACAAGAAATACTCTACTACTTCAATTAAAGTTACAGTGTTTGTATGTTTATATTTTCATTTTTTGAGCTGTTTTCCTTTAATCGACTGATTTACGATGAAGTCTAGGCACTGTTTCATTCTACTGCAAATATTACTATCGATTGTTCAAGTAAAATTAGGAGCTTGTCGCACAAACATACTAAATAATAATGGCTATGTTGTACAATAGGCTACCCCATTCGCGTAATATAATCGCGTCTAGTCACTATAATCTAAGCATTATGCTCGATTGTCACTTTCGGTATCTGTGAACACTGCATCCATTCGCTACGCTTCATAGACAATGACACAATTGCAACGGAATCTCTACGTAGACCGCAGCCACTTTATCGTCATAGTCAAAGATTCGAATGTTACGTGGTGCCCGGTGGGAGCGGTTAAAGTTCGGTCCTGGCACTTGGGAGGATGCATGATCGAACCCCGGTTTGGCCATACAGATTTCAGTTTTACACTATTTCCCCAACATGCCGGGACTTATCCTTCAGAATTTCATAGCCTGATTACTCACTGTTCTTTTTCCCCTAACCTCTGCCTGACTGTCAACGATACCCTTTTAATAATAATGAAAAACGAGTTCTACAACAGAGAAACTGGCATGGTAACCTGTGTAATCCCTAATGGGGTTACAATGGCAATTGCTTTCTGGTCACATGAATACCAGGAGAACACAATGAAATAAACGTAAAAGCAATGATTGCTGTGGAATAGTAGGGAAACATCTTAATGTCGCGTGAATTAAACGATAACTAGTCACAGTATCAAACACTTGTAGTGTCTTATACAGAAATAACTTAAGACCTCTGGAAGTACCGGTTATTACGATTTTCGCCTGACCATGTATCTACCTGTAGTGTCATCCAGTTACTAGTAACCTTGAAATAAATAGTTGACAATAATGTCCAGCATTGCGGTTGTATACAATACAGATATGTTTGTTGGTATTATAAACACAAAATTCGATTATTAATAAAACTTCAGCGGCGAGGACTAAGGTCTCCTAACAGCACTTGGATGCTGGTGGCCGTTCAAGTTTCCGAAGTTATATAAGTAATTTGACGTTTAAACCGCCTAATCTTGATGGAATCTTGTAATTGTGTAAGTGACTCTGCGTCAGGCTTCGTGGGCGGCGCGTGCGGTTAATCTAATGGACGAGCTGTGACGCCGCGCGTCCTCGGCAACAAAGCGTAGCGCGGGCGGCATACTGCCAGGGGCTGATGCTCTAACAGTGGAGTAATCAAATTTCGCCAACCTCTACGAACCAGCTCCAGTTTTTGAGCTCCATATAGCCTAGGACTGTAGGACAGTGTACACTCTACTCCAGGTAGTTTACTTTTGCCTCGTGCGCCCCCATTTGTTCCTAAGAAATAAATTCATACCGCTACAACTCCATTTAGTATGTTCTTGATATGAAATTCAAAGAATGACATGACTTGGAAATAACGATGATTTTCGAAATTAATAAGAAGCTCTATAAAATTGATTGCTATAGCTACCGCACAATTTCGCTTCTGATTATCGGCAGCAAAAATGTCAAACTATCGCAACGACAAAATCCAGGATTCAATGGAACAAATTATCTGTGAATGCGATTGCAGATTATAAAAAGGGCTCGTTAACGTGGATCACATCCGTGCAACGCGAAAGGATAGCTGTGGAGAAATCATTTTGTGGACAGCTGGAAATAATTAATTATGAAACTCTTTTTAGTTGACCAACTGAGTTTGAAAGACCCACGAATATCGTCAGTCCGGTGGCAACCTGACACAGCTAGACGAGTGAGGGGTCTAACCAGTGAACCAGAAGAGCTTGGAAGTTGTTACGAGGCTAATGTGAATAGACTGGACCTCGCCAGTCCTTGTCGTCATCATTCTCGAGAAGATAGTGAGGAAGGCAAGGATTCTGACTGGAGCCAGGTTCTTCTTGCGCATGGTATTGGTTCGGTGTCGCTGACAAGGCTGAGGGGGAGACAGAAACAAATCTTAAAAGTCTTCGAGGCTGTGGATTTCTGCTGAACGAAACAAATACTAACTACACTCGACTGAGTCGAAGACAGGCTGAAACATGGAGTTAACCTCGGTAGCTCAAGAATGGGAGCCAATTTTTCAAAACACACGACCATTTCGCGTTCTTTGCGATCTTTACGGAGAAGCCATTAGGCGAAACAGGGACAAAGGCAAGGATCAAAGCTGTAGACAGCATATCTCTTCACTGCTCATGTCACAAAACCTGTAAAGGCAGCAGTGGATCAAACTATACAAAAGGTAGACTCGCCAGTAGCGCTATATGGATGCAAGCCTTGATGTACCGGAACACAGAATTTAAAAAAATCTTTTCATTTTTAATGACCTCCAACGCAACAACATACTCGGCCATTGAAGAGTCCAAGCTTTTTTTCTCTGTCATCAGTCTCTCGAATGGTGTGATGCAGTCCTCCACCCCTTCCTATCTTGCGCTAACCTTTTCACCTCAACATACCCCTTACAACTCACGTCCTCAGTTATCTTCTTCATATATTGTAACCTCTGTCTTCTTCTGCAGTTCTTACCTTCGACTGTTCCCTCCACTAACAAGCTAACCAATCCTGCATGTCTCAAAATATGACCTACCACCCTGTCTCTTGTCTCTGTAAGACTCTTACAAACATTGTTTCCTCGCCCATCATTTTCAAAACTCGTTCGTTTCGTACTATATCCATCCACCTAATTTTCAATATCCATTCATAGCACCACATTTAAAAATGTTTCAATTTCCCTTCTTTCTGGTATTCCTAAAGTCTATGCTTCGCTACCATGTTCCACACATGGTGTCTTAAGAAGTTCTTTCTGAGTTCTAGATCAATATATGAAACTAAAAGATTTCTCTTTTTCATGAATGCTTCTTTGGTTAGTGCTATTCTGCTTTTAACATCATCCCTTCTTCGGCGATAGCTTGTAATTTTACTTACTAAGTAGCGAAATTCACTATTTTCTGCTATCGCATCTGACCCTATTTTTATACTTAATCTACTAGTATTCGTGTCATTTCTGCTACATTTCATCACATGTGTCTTGCTTCGGTTTATATTTAGTCCAAAATCTTCCTTCAGTATTTCTCCATGATATTCAATAACTTTTCAATATCCTCAACCTGTTCTGCTAACAAGACAATGTCATCAGCAAATCGTAACATTCTGATTTTTTTCTCCTTGAACACTTATGCCACATTTAAATCTTTCTTTCACTTCCTATATTGCTTCTTCTACATACATGTTGAATATTAACCCTTTAACTGCTAGGTATTGCCTGGCAGAGTCCTCGCTGCGTGCTCCTTTGTTATACTATAAAAGGACTACCTGCGCTGAGAGGCCGCGATCGGCCGATACCTGCCCTGCTGAGTACGGCACGCGGCCAGGACTGCTCTGTGCTGAAACCGAGCGTGGCGGTGTAACGGTTAGCGTTCTCGCCTCGCATTCGGGAGGACGGCGGTTCGAATCCCCGTCCGGGCATCCAGATTTGGGTTTTCCATGGTTTCCCCAAATCACTCCAGGCAAATGCCGGGATGCTTCCTTCAAAAGGCCATGGCCGAATTCCTTCCCATTCCTTGCCCCCATCCTTGCCCCCCATCCTTTCCCGTCTCTAAAGACCTCGATGTTAAAAAGAGACGTAAAGCAGTTACAAAAAAAAAAAAATCTGTGCTGAATATTTCTGAGGCATTGTGTGTGACGGCCTTCCGTTTTCGCTTTGCGTTTTGAAACCCCAGATGCAAAATAAATGCAGTTACACTGACATCTAAGGTTTTTCAATTTAAAGCTCCCCTAAAAGGGAATGTCCGCGTAGACAAACAAACAGGTACATCATATGCTAAATAGATATTACAGAAAGTATTTGGTAATTTTGTTTGTTAACGTAGTAATTAATCAGGAGAAAATTTCGAAGTTAAGTGTTCGAATACCTTTCACAAACTTTGGATGTATTTTCCATCCTTCTTTTGCACTAATATTTCGAAAATGTCTCCCAGTAAATCCTTCAACCTTGAAAATCTAGAATGAACTGATTCTGGCGTATTTGTCTTGGTATATAAATAAAATCTATAGGTCCCTTCAGCAATAGAGTTCATAAGATCTTCTGTTAAAATTATTCCGAAAAATGATAGAATGCGGGAATTTGACCTAATCTATATTTGTGTCCTGCAGCTCAATCGTCTATCGTATGCACAAAAGGACGAGAATCTCTTTTTTTTTTCAGTCAAAGCTGTCACTAAAGCGTCCTCTTTTTCCGCACATTTAGCTCTCGCTATATTAAGCTTCAGATACTGAAAATGTTTACCTCTTGTGGAGATAGACTAGCAGATGTACAAGGCTTAGGACTATTACTTCGAGATCCTATTGAAGGGTCTTCACTATTATCCATACCAAAGAGATCGTTCTCACTGTCGTTTCTAGTAAGAATCTCAATGATTTCTTCCTTTGTACAAACATGACGGCGATCCATTTTCTCAGGTAGAACTACAATGAAAATAGCAACTCAAATAAGATCGCAATTGCAGACACTCACGGATCGCACGTTGGAAACCAATTAACCAGCTGGGGTGGGAATACGACTACCTGACCTGGTCGCTAAGAGGCTTGCGCGTTAACGCGTCCAGAGCACACAGGGACTCAAGCGGTCGGACGTCTTAACGCGTGCAGAGCACAGACAGGGCGTCAAGTCGGCGCGTGTATACACGTTCAGAGCACCTGAGGGAAGGAGCAAGGTCGCGCGTTAACACGTCTGGAGCAGTCAAAGGGTTAATGGGGGTAGACTGCAAGCTTGTCTCACGCGCTTTTTAACTGATGAGTGACTCTCATGAATCTCTGCTTTCATTATCTACATCTACATCTACATATATACTCTGCAATTCACAAAATTGTGGGTGGCAGAGGGTGCTCAGCACCAAGCTAATCTCTTTGTTGTGCATTCCAATCCCTAATGGTACGAGGGAAAAAAGAATTCATATAAGAATCATTGCGGCACCTTATTTCTCTAATCTTATCTATCCTGTCATTCCGGCTCAAATAGGTTGGTGGACGAAGTATTTCACTACACTCGTGAGTGAAAGTGGAAGTACGCATGTTTACCAATAAGTTTAAACGAATCGTGCGTCGTCTATCTACCAGAGACTCCCAGCCTAGTCTACTAATCAGTTCTGTGACGCTTTCATAAGGACTGTAGCAAGCGGTCACGAATCGAGCGGCTCTTCTCTGTACTTTCTCTATACTTTCCATCAACCCCTTACGAAACGGATCCCAAATGGCACAACAATAGTCCAAATGTGGACGCACAAGAGATTTGTACGCTATCTCCTTTGTTTGTTCATTACAATTTTTCAAGATTCTACCTATGAATCGCAGCCTAGAATTTGCTCTACCCACTAAAGAATTAATGTGTATGTCCCATTTCATGTTCCTTTGTACTGTTACTCCCAAATATTTCATAGAATTGACCATATCAATAACTGAATTGTTTAACTCGTATTTCTGAACAATTGGATTCTTTTTGTTAGTTATGCTCATTGTCTTGCACTTTTTACAATTTAGCGTAAGTTGCCACTCAGCGCACCATGCCAAAATAATATCCAGATCACGCTGAATTTCTAAGCAATCGGCCAAATTCCTTACTTCCCTATAGATAACCGCATCATCAGCAAACAATCAAAAAAGGCTTTTCACTTTGTCTCCGAGATCGTTTATAAAAATTAAAAAAAGAAGTGGTCCTATTACACTTCCTTGAGGTACCCCCGATGTAACATCTAGACTAGAAGAACTTCTAGCTACCTGAAAGGTAAAAAGGTAAAAAGTACTCTTCTATATTTAAGCAATTATAAACTGCAAAGCTATAAATATATTTATATTTTCCCGTATAACATAACCCAGTACGTAGAATCTAATCTAGGCCCTTATTTTCATTACTTTGCTTGCTTATATATTTAGATCTTCTGCAGTTAACTTTATATCTGTGTGCATGATTGCTATACAATATAGTTTTGTGTAACAGAGTGGAAACTTATTCTTAATAACTACTCTACTCTCTGTCAAAGACAATTATCCTTCGGGATCTAAAGTAAACATGATATAGTACATATCAGCACTGTCTAGTTATATCTCGATATAATTATGGTCTGGCCCAACAACTGAATTATGATCAATATTTTCTTTCCTTATTTTGACAATCAATCTTAACAGTCATAGCTTTGTCTCCTCTATCTCTGTGCCCTCTATTAATCATTGGTACAGTAGTGAACAAACTCATTACTACTGAAATCGAAGTTCATTGCTTAAGAATCAAAAAATAACCTTCCTGTTTCATGTAATTTTCGACCTGTTGAATATACTACTGTTGGTATAGTGTCACAGTGATAAGGTATCTGAATGATTACGGCAAGTTTCCAGTTGCATGTGGCTTTTTTTGGTGCGATGGTACTATTCTCCACATAAGTAAAAGCTTCCGTTTTTTATTTGCACTAGGCCGTAAAAGACTGCGACATATGTTAAGCGGCTACAAAAGTAGAGAATCGCGAAGGTATCCAATATCACAAAAAAAATCTTATTTTTATTTATCGTTAATTAAGTCCAATTGATAATTTTACATAATCGTTCAGCGTTCACACAATTATCGATGTTGTGTAGTAACACGGTAGTAGTGGCGAGTTCTTATTTGTTGTTCATCATGCGTATTATCCAACATTCCTGTGCGTTTCTTTAGGGAAAATTATGCTCACCATACTTATGTCTGAGGCATAGTCTTAACGAATTTACGAATCTTTTTGTGTTGTACTTCTTATTGCAAACGGTGAACTACACAACAGAAAACACATCAAGCTGTAAAAATTTAGTTTCACAAAAGTTCCTTTTTTGTAATTATAACCAAAATTTCACATCTTGAATCTGGTGACGAAACATTTTAATACGGCCACTCAGCTTTTGTTTATAATATGCTATTTGACTAGTTTTTGAAAATGGTTTTAATTTTTTTTATAGATACACGTTATTCACTATTTATTTTGTGATAAAAGTGTTTATTTTACGTAAAATTCAACGTTAATATATAAAGTATTTAAAAGCCCGCCTAAACGCTCCTTTGCTGCCTGCCGCGGCCAACTAGACTCGTGACGTCACGTGCCAGCAAGCGCTCACTCTAGATAAGTAACGTCTGGTTTGTTTCATTGAATTTGTGTATAAATTGTTGGAAATATGGTTTATAAATAGTGTATAGTACACAAATATACAACCACAGCAACAAAAACTCCCCATAAACTGTAAATGTGCCCACAATAGCTGAAATACGAAAAGAGGTCGCTGCAACTTACTCGTAGAAACCCAGACGATATTGCGACTAAGTCACGTACCATTTTCTGTGAAGATCATTTACACTGTAATGTCGTGGAGTTAAATGGGGTGTGCTGTTTAATGCGAGTATACGTAGGTTCGATCCTTGCTTCACAATAAGTTTTATTTGTTTTCTGTGGGCGTTTTTTTAAATACTAGTTGCTGTTGGTAGCAGGGAATATTCATTTTTTTGGTTAGAAATTCCACCAAAACATTAATTTTTTTGAAGGCTTCACAAGTTTTTGGATTATAAGCATATAGGAAACTTTTGAAAAATAAACGAAGTAGACTTCCAAAATGAAATTAGACCTTACTTGCACATCAAACAACAGTTCTTTTTTCATACTGAAAATTACTTGCAAATTAAAAGTAAATACCACCTAAATAAACGAATTTGTGTCAGAGAGGTGACTTGAAATTGTATCGCAACTTAAAAATTCCAACAAAAGGGATTCAAAGGGTTTTGAAACTTGCAACATTTGCGTGAAATTTCTTGATGTGATGTTACTGTTAGTATATTCGATTATTAAGAACCTTACGCCTGTATCTTGCACATTAAAAGTAAATGTCACCTAAACAGAGTCATTTTTGTCAGAAAGGTAATAGGCAGTTGTATCGTCAAGTAAAAATTCTAACAAAAAGGTTTCAAAGCGTTCCGGAACTGTTGCAAGATTATTCCATTATTTTTGCCATGATAATGTATGTCTGATATGTTTCAAAATTAAGAGAGGAAGGCTATCTTTCTATAGACGTTTTCTTCTATGGCAGCAATTTATGTTTCAAACGTTTGGCTGACGCTTAACATCCAAAAATTTATGAATTCTTCGAATAAAAACGTGAATCTGTAATACAACAAACAGAAACGAAAAAAAAAATATCCAAAGCATGGTTCTAACCAAGCATCTCAATCCCACTAGCGTTCTTTAACCATGCAGCTACCAGGACACTATGGCTTAGTTGCTTCTCTTCATGTTAATAGTGAACACTTAAACATCACAGTTCCTTTGTGTGAGATAAAGTGAAACATGGTCGGTAATTAAACAAATAATAAATTCAGTTTCGTTGACGAAAAATTATCATTTAACTATAATTTTTTTTATATGCAGTTAAGAAAAATGGTCCACAACATCCAGTTATTAAACTGTTGTGTTTACCTTATACCTAAAACATAGCTTGAAGTTTTATCGTGAATATATTCTAAAACAACCAATTTAGTTTATACTTTTAGTCATTCTTATAAACGATTTCTATAAATCTCTAACTTTCACTTTAAATATAAATGATTCTCAAACTTAATTTGTTACTTTTTCAAGTTCTGCAGAATAAAAGTGAGGGGTTGTTCCTATAGTCAGCCCGACAAATAAGGAGCCTGCAGGCTTCTAACAAGTGTTCTCCTTTTTCAATTCAAAACGACATCTCAGTAATAAGCAAAAATTACCAGCAACAAATAATAAACGTAGCTGGAAACTTGAATAATAGGAAATGCTCAATGACTGTAATCATGCAATAGAATGTATAGGTACAGTAAACTCCTGTGATTTTGTGAACGGGTGATAAACCCCTGTCGAGTGAGAACCTAAGTAAGGAGTTTTTTGGCATGCCCACGTGTTCAAACAGAATTACCCAGCGTGGTGGGTGAACAGTTAACATTTTGACCTAGCATTCGGGAGGATGTGGGTTCGAATCCCCGTCCGACCATCCAGATTAAATAATGCTGGGTTCCTCCGCATTTGATGCTGGGATCTCGAACCTCGAGAGCTGGAGTCTTAACCTTTAAACTATCAAACCACCTATCATAGAGTTCAATGCCAAGGCAGACTTAGACATGATACTCTCCTAATTTTTCTTTCCAATCAGTACAGTAGTACCAAATTAAAAAAAAAAATGTTTTCTGTTCATATGAACCATTTTACGGAATTTGTCAGCTGCCGTATCATCTACACATTTAATGTTCGCGATTGATAGTATAAATTTATACAAGAGACGCTTTTCGTCATTTATGGTTCACTTAGCATAAAAAGTTAACAATTCCAAACTGGTAATCAGTTTCTATCAAAGATTTCTACTGATATTTGTTGAATACAGGAACAGCCATTGTATTCGCTGTATAGGTCCTTGTATAAGAAATGTAGCCAGAGAAACAGCGGTGTTCATATGTGTAATGCGTAGACCCTTCTAGAATTTTCGGCATGTTAATTGATGGGATCATTGGGTTATCTACCAGCAGGGATAGAATGGATGCTGGACAAGAGGCCTTGATTGGGCTAATTACTGGAAGCAACAGAGAACAGCGGTTGCTAAGCGAACCTTAACTAACACTGATCAGTCCTGTACCCAGATCCGATATATTGTCAGTTTTTTTTTTCAACTGCTTAACGTCTCTTAACAGCAAGGTCTTTAGATACGAGAAAGGATGGGGGGGGGGGGCAAGGAATGAGAAGGAATTCGGACATGGCCTTTTTGAAGGAAGCATCCCGGTATTTGCCTGGAGTGATTTGGGAAACCATGGAAAACCCAAATCTGGATGCCTGGACGGGGATTCGAACCAGCGTCCTCCCGAATGCGGGGCGAGAACGCTAACCGTTACACAACCACTCTCGGTGTATTGTAATTGGCTGCCTGGAAACAGGAAATTGAAAGTGTGACGCTACACAGCTCTCTAGAGCAGAGCCGCGTGGAGTAAATGTTAATTGCTCTGGAGGCACAGCGCTAATTATAGTTTCCACATTAGTGCACTTATTTTTTAGTGAAATTTGGCGTCGTTGATTTATTTGTTTCAGACTTTTCTTATACGTTTAGACTTATTAAGTAATCATAGGAGATTTTTATTCAATTGATAAATTTTGTAATGAATATCATTGATAATAGTAGCAGTATAGTTTAATGTATAACTTCAAACTAGCAAGTGGTGAAAAAGTTTCGTTTACCTTAGCAAAGATCAAGCAAATATGTTATGTCATTGCAATAGTGTATTTTAAATTGTATTTGTAATAAATTATTCAATTTTACTAAAGTATTCATTCCTATCAGCTGCTTCAAAACAGTTCGGTATTTCATTTATATACTATTTATCTACACTTTAGTATTCAGTTTATTTTACCTTTAGTAGGGTCTTACCTGATTGGCTATTTCAGGGTGTAATTCTCTACGCAGTGCAGCACTGAACCTCAAGCCCACCGAATAAGCTCTTAACTCTTTCTTATAGCTTAATGGAAGTCAGGGTCGTTGTAGATGGGAGAGAACTGGAGGTAAAGAATTGGAGAGAATTTGGTCATACTTGTTTGAAGGAATTACACCCAAATCTGCCAGAAGTGAAACCTTGAAGTGAAACCTTGAAGTGAAACCTTGGAACAACGAAATCTGGAAGGCCGGACGGAGATTCGAATTTGTCTCCTCCGAATGCCTGGGCCGAGCGGAAGGACTGTAGGTAAGCATGACCAAGTATCAGCACGATGTAGAAACAGTTCCTCGGGGTCGATTAAAAAGAAATAAGCGTTTATGTGCACGCGTCGTATTTGTAGTTCCGTGACCTAAAGTAAATCTATTTGCTGTATGAGTAAAATACAGAATGTAAATGTATATCACACGTGTTAAATTATTTCTTTCAGAAAAAGTCATCTGCGGATAATAGCAAAATAGCGAAAATTTAACTGGAGTATTCAACTAATATGTTAAGCTCAAATGAAGACATAAGTGATTTAAGGTTATGTGAGGGTATTTGTAAACTGTGAAGCAACTATTAGTTAATCCAGTGAATGTATGTGTGTGAAAGATGTACTTTGAGGTTAACTGTTTCGTTTTACGATACTGGTAGATTCTGTGATAAAGATAATTCATACTTTCATAAAAATGCACTTTAAGTGGTTACTCTCAGCTATTACCTTAAAGGATTATTAAACGTTTGTGTTAACTACAAGCTCCTCAGATATAATTTCACTACCTTCCGTAGGTCTTAAAAATATTTTTGGAAAATCGTTCACAGTAACTATCAGACAGTAAGAATGAGTAAGCTTTAAGTGAACTGATACATGTCGTAGAAAATTCTACAATTTTCACCGTAAATATTTATCGAAGTACATAACATAAATTAAAATAGAATATTTAGATTATTGAGGAGATGAAATGTATTTCAGTATGAAAGACCGTGTAACAGAGAAATAGTGGTATAACATTTTGAAACATGACTGTAAACTTTTTTTAAAAGTAAGTACACATAATTTTGAAGCTAATCTGAAACAGAAAATGGTAATATTGACCCTGAAATTGGCGTACCAACAAGGATATTGAATCTATAAAAAAAGAATAAAAAAATCACTTTCCAAACAAATGGGAAGAAATGTATTAACCAATAACGGTTATATGTTGCACTATAATACAAATATTCCCCAATATCAGGTTGGCAAGTTTTTGCCATTTATTGTGAGTATTTCTCAGCGTATTTGATACGGAGGTTAGACAACAAAGTCGTGGCAGACAGCTGTCGAAACTATACGAGACTCTTGATTTTTATTTCACCCACAGTCTCGGTCGATCTGTCAAGATACCACTATTATCAAGCAGTTTCACATAGTAGTCAAGACCAACGGTGGAATAATGTTATGTCATTCCTGAAAACGTACGCAATTTAAAAGCATCAAGTACCGTACACATAAGCAACATGTTAAAGCATTATGTTACACATGGTAAAAATGTATTTCCGCCCATAACATACTATTACTGTTAACGACTACTGTCAAAATATAAATTAAATAATATACGCACTTATTTGTACTAAAGTGATGGTTAGGATTCGGGTAGGGCATATCAATACTCCCGCTTCTTTTCCTACACAATAAGGAACGAATAGCGAGCCGATTGTGATTACTTATAGGTTGCTTGCTACATATGTCTTTATAGAAAATCGATGTTTATAAATTAAATTGAGAAATATGTGAAAATTAACGCACAAGTAGATTTGAAATTCAATATTCCTTCTCATTAAAAATAAAATACTATTTTATAAAAATCGTAATTATAGAGTACTAGATGAACCATCGAAAATTTTGCCAATAAAATACAGTGAATAGCGAGGTTGGTGGTAGTAGGTGGAAGAAGACTCAGATCGATCCTGTAGTCTGTGCACCAGTCGGTTTGGAATGAAGAACAAACTCAAATTGGCCTGGCGGTGTCCCGTCCTGACTGAAGAATACAGCTGCTACTTCAATTACTGCAGGTGCATTGTATCTACCCGGGTGGAACGTATTTTGAGAAGTGAATTGTAATTGCATCTCACACTCATTCTGAGACACATCTTTTACACATTTTAACAATTTTGCATATGGAATATGAACAGTGAGCGTTCGTTAAAATTAATGTATTAAATCATTAAAACACTGCCGAATTATTAAAAATTCCTTTATTAATTTATGATCTTACCAAAGCGGAGACCTTAATCTTTAAAATTATATGTCGTTTATCAATCTATACGAGCGTATAAGGAGAGATAAATGGCTCGTTACAAACAGAAAACAAACAAAAATGTTTCAGAAATAATGATACTTCTGCCCCTAAAATATGATGTTACCAAAGAGGAAACATTAATATTTTAAATAATAACTGATTTATCGATTCCGCATACATATAAAAGGAGATAAATGGATTGTGACTAAAGAACGGCTTTTACGAATAATATATATGATTACTACACAGTTATAACTGCTTACATACAAGTGTAATTAAAGAGATCATATTGACCCTAATTAGTTCAATGGAGCAATCCATAAATATATTAGGAAAGTTTTAGCCATTTTCGTTGAACCAACATCGTCAGTAAGAAACCACTTGTATTTACTACATTATTTCAATCCAGTTAGTGATGTTACTAACACTACACAAATTTCGTAGCTCAACGAAAGTAATGCGCAGGTATTTGATTCCAGTCATTTGAAGAATTATCGGGGAAATGAATTTTTCTGTTATAAATGCATCTCGAGAAGTTATTATCATATTAATGCGACATATAACGACTTTACATTAAAACACATCTCGGTCACATAAATTGTGATCCTTGACTGTACGAAGACATGACGGAAGTGGAAAATATTGACTGTAGAAAATTACTAAAATTTTGTCGGTCTCTGTGTTGTAGATAATAATGTATAGTAGATAATAAATAATTGAAAACGAAAGTGTAAATAGTTGTTAGAGACGTATGTAAAATTGGTTAACAACGAGCAAATTATCAGGAAAATACTCTAAGTTTACGCCCATTGTCACTAACCTGTGAATTAAAGAAGTAAATATTTAACACATCCTCACTGTTACCTGCTCTGCTAACCTTTCCACCCTACGCGGTTCTTTCAGCTCTGCAGCTGTTCCCCGCAGGAATCACAGAGGTAGAGCTCCACACTCCCGATTGGCCTTGGCACTAGAGATGTTGGTGACGTGTTCGGCTCCACGCTCCGGCCAGTATTTTCCCCGGTATTCACTGGACTGAGTGGGTCTGGGGAACCGCTCCGGACGTCTTAGCGTCGATGAAAACCCTCGACCTCGACGGGAATCGAATCTAAACCGGCCCGCCTGAGCTACATGGCCACCCTACTGTGATGTTAAATAAATAAAATACATGGAAAAATTATTTGACCACATTTAACAGTACAGGTGACTGATGGTATTTCATACAGTATAATAACAAGAAATTTACATTTACTTAAACTCTCTTTTACCAAGGCAACACTCAACCCTTAGCACACCCAAGGTGATACCCGAGTATTCTCCGTCATGGGAACTTGTATATTTCTGAATGTTAAGCTTTTTTCGAGCTGCGCTGGTCACTAGATTGTGCAAAGAGAGCGTGTTCATTAATTACGTGCCATAAAATATTGAGGAGAAGTGGGGAGGGGGGGGGGGGTTCCAGCGAAATCTAAAAAAATCTCACTAAAAAGGGGTGGGAACCGACGGAAATCTAATTTCAACATTATATATCAGATTTCCGCCATTCAAACAACAGTAGAGCTGAAAAAAATGTTTCCAAAATCACGAGGTTGATATTACGTTAGGGGAGGGGGTGGATTCCACAAGATTTCACCATATCTCAGCACAGTGGATGTGTCCAGATTTACGAAAACACACTCGAAGTAATTAATTGATTCCCCCTAAAGGCCTGTGTTTAGTCGAAATGTCTCTGCCGTCAGGATGGATATTTAGGAGCGATGATTCGTTCAACGGATGAGAACTTTGATCTTGGCGGCTCTGAAGAGGAAGGACGGACCGTCCTGGTCCGGGTTTCACTTTTCTTCTGCCATTATTTATCTATAACAACACGTACAAGCATCATCGCATTCATCCAAAAATATTTAAACCAACTGTATTTAAACTTTCAAGGAGATGCCTTTGAATTTAAAAATTTTCGAGAAGCTGCTGTGAAAAGGATACTCCTACTGTTACGTCTATGCCTACGCATGCGTCCACGCCTACGCACGCCTCTGCCTAGATCACCGGGTTCGGTGATTATCCTTTCATTAAAAGCTTCTTTCATGCGTATGATTAATTACAGTGTACTCAGAAGGAGCAAGCGTATATGGAATACCATATCCCCATTACTCTTGGAAGCTAATGGTATTCGCGATTGTTGCTATTGAAGTAAAACAATCGTTCCGTTTCATATATAGTCACATATTTAAAGGTATTTAGGAACATTAATAGCGTTTTTTTTTTTTTTTTTTTTTTATAAATTTATTTTCGTGAGCAATTCCTGTCACTTCATGTTTCTTAGTATATACAGTACTTACAGCAGCCTGACCCAGATTCCTAGTACTACTTTAATTACCACGTTCTATCCTAATTCTCTAATTTTAGTAGCTTACGTATATTTAGGATCAAACTAAAACAATAGTGGACTAAAAACTGTCTGCTCATGACGCTTGTCAATTAGATACTTGAGGCTGATATCCTTCTGGTATGCAAACATGTGCAACAAATAAATAAATCTGTTCTGATATTCCGTAGGTGCTTAAGTTAATACCTCGTAAAGCCCTGAAGAATAATTTACACCAGACTATAACGTCTTGTAAACTGAATGGTTTTTTTTTTTTTTTTTGACCAAATGCTTTTAGTACTGAGACAATTTCATCAGTAAATCGGATATATGCTGCAACTGAAAAATTTAACTTAGTTCACAACCTGAAGGTGTGTTAGATCTTCACGAAGGAAGCATACTAAGCCGTTGGGTAAGAAGTAGGAAGACCAGTTCCTTTCCTCTGGGATCTATAGTTTCATGTGAAATCCAGACCATGGAACTACTTGCTATAGTCAAACACAATTCTCAAAAATTCCTGGTCCCTCCAGAACTAGAATCACACTGAGCATTATTAAAAAAAAAATCAGGTACACTAACGACTGATCTACCAGACCGCTCTTGCTAGAGCAAGCTATCACAAATAGACGCCAGACTGCATTATTTTTGTGATCCCTATTAAATTTATAAAGAAAAGTGTTACTTACTTGTTTTCAAATATGCTTTAGTCACATAACGTGACTACGGCACTGTTATGGATATTTACGTTAAACTTCACTGTGCTTTGAGCCAAAAAGCTACTTTTATGTAATCAGTATACCTTTACCTAAAAAGAAAGGCCACTTAATTACTATGAATCCAATATTATTTTCCATGAGTAAATGTTAATATTATGTATATGTCTAAATTTCCACATGTTCGATGCGCTTCATGTTTTAAATAGATTTTATTTGCTGGAGTTTGTTAAATCCATTTCGATGTTTTCGTCGTTTTCTCGAATCAGTAAATTTGGCTACCAATAGTCGCACGTAGTCGCCGATATTTAAATCTAAACATTAATCGTTGAGTCTTTACGTTTGCTAAAATCTGTCGCAATCAGGCGCGCTGACACAAAAACAACGCGCCAGTAACAGTGGGGGGAACAAGGAGATTAAAAAAAGTTTTTAAAAAAGAAAAAGATAATTTCTTGCAGATCTCATGACATAATGTCGGAGTTTGGATATCACACGCCTTCAGCCTCTGCCGATCTTAAGATAATTTGGTAATAGTACCTGGTGTTACTTGAAATCTTAATTTTAATTGAATTACGTATGAAGACAGAAGGACAGGTCAATACAAGGCCCCTTAAAATTTGTTATCGATATCACCAACATATCGATCCGGTGTCAGGTACTTTATTAATAGGAAACTTGGCTAAAAGTGATTATAATAATTTTTATTTAAAATGTAATTTTAGTAGTAAAATTTTTTTGGCATGGTTATTAAAACTCAAAAGGATGAAAAAGGAGTTATATTAATTTTTACATGCGTTAAATGAGAGAGGTGTCTAATTACGCAGAGACAAGTTATACCTGTAAAAATATAACATAAGTGAACTCATTATCGTAAAGATTGGCTAAAGTCAAGATTATTATTATTATTATTTTAGAATTATTGTATTAAAATTAGCAGTGTCCGCAGATTCTATTGCATACCGTTCCTGATTTGTGTAGTTGTAACAGGCTGGAAAGTTTTAGTGGTGATATATCTTACTAAAGGTAAGCTGCAGCACAGAGACAAATACAACGGATTAGCAGTTTGCATAGCAATAACACAAAAACAAACGTCTTTAATAAAGTTATTTCCATCTGATCCCCTGAACTGTAATAGGAAAATCAAAGCAGAAAGAGTAAATTGCCACATGTGCAAACGTGATAAAATCCTTATCATAGACAGATTACAAATTACAGTTCGTTATTATAGTACACATTTCACTTTTCAAAATCTTACCTTATTTACCATGTACATATGTTTAAATCTTTCGTTATTTCTCATTATCACAACAAAATTTTTCTTAAGGATCCATGATGAAAAGCTTGGTATAAATAGTCTTTGCTGTTCGGTCAACACTTCAGCACATGGCAGTAGTTTTCTTTTTTTATGTTAAACTTTGTTCTTACAGAAAATAATCTTTCCCGTCGTCCGCGCTATTTTGGTGGTCACCACTCTATTTCAGACACTGCTTCAGCTGCTATCTTGTTATCTTATCACTGTTTGTCAATCAATTTATTTATAGGCGGAAAGGAAGCTAACAGCTTATCATCGCAGGCTGCCTAACAGGTAGGCAGGTGTTCACTTCCTGCTTCAGGTCGTCTGAGCTAATGGCTGAAAAATATTTATTACATGTTTGTCTGAAAATTCTGGCATTAAATCTCAGAAATTATGAAGCAGTAAATAATACATTAAATAATGGGTAAAACATATTTGAATTTAAAATACAACAATATACTTGGCGTTTATTCACTCCTCGCGTGCACGTAGATGTCACGGTAGAAATCTTGTAAATAATTAAATTAAATTGAATTCGTGTGGCAGTGTTGCCCGGGATTTCACCAAAGGGCTGAAAGGCCGAGACAAAGCTTTCTATTCCTCTTGTCGTGGCTAACTAACCTAACTGGGTAATCCTACCACGTAAAGGGGACCTACAGTTTAACCTGGAATCCGAATGCGGGAACCGTTCCGACGTACTTTTGGAAATAATGATAACTATTGGTTATGTTTCCTGCTGTTCATACAAAATAAGAAAAACGTACTCAGATTTCAAGAGATGCTCTCGGAAGTTCTCTACCTTAAGAATCGTATACGTTCTATTAACAAACAAATTAGCAGGAGGTGGTAAGTCATAGATATTTGTTGATAGAGAATTACGATTAGCACTTTTTTCAAAATTTCAGTTTTTAATTTTTAAATTAACAAAGGATTAAATCTAAAAAAAGTTTCCTTCCTTTAATTATTTGCAAATAAATTTGAATACCCATGGTATTAATCAGGGGTATATTTTTGATTCTCTGATGTTATTAATGGGCCTAAATCATCTCCCATTCATTTTACCTGGTATTGTATTGTATTCAAGTGACAATTTTCTTTAAATCATCCACCGATACAAAATCTTGAAAACACTAGAAATGACAAAGAAAATAAATTTCCCATTGAATGCAAATAAATTAATATTTAAAGTATACATTACTTCTATTTGCCGCGAAAAATTATAGTAAGGTTTGTTAAAATGTTATATTCGACGAAAAAGTGATAAAACATGGCAGATGGGTAAAATCCTTCTGTGTACAATAAATAAAGAATATTTTCAGTAAAAAAGGCAGTAACACTATTCTACAGTAACATAGAAGAGAAGTAGCAGAATGGAAATACCGTTTTCAATAATTTTGTAATAACGAGACTAAAAGCAATTATTTATATAAATGAGTTGTTTGTAATAGCAGAACTGACTTTAAATCAAAGCACCCCTTCGAAAACCAGTGTTCAAGCCTGGTAAGAGACATTGATTTTTAAAATTTTGGAAGTGCAAATACACTGTCTGAAAATTTAAACTGGTTGATGTAGAATGACCTTATTGCCGAAATTTTTTAATTCAGTCACTTGCTAAGGATTTTGGGATTATTCCTTAGCGAGCGCATTTTACTGTCGCGTACCGTGTCAATTATTATCTTTTGAGAAATTTAGAATTTACGCCTCGAGGGAGACGTAAAAACTCTTTTACGCAATATTCCCTCCTAATAAACGAACAATATGGCCACCATCTCAGATATTTTCTTTTCATCCTCAAGAAAATTCCGTAAATTTATAGGTTCATTATGTTGAACACGGCTCTCCATTTCATGTTGATCTGATCTTTCTATGTCGTTTCTTCTTTGCCTGCTACGTTACTATTAAAAAGGAGTGTCACGGGGAAGGTTATTTATAAATAATATTTTGGTTCGCAGTGCGCAAGACAAAATAAAATTCGGCATAACATCAGACAGTGTTCATAGTGTTTTACAAAATTGTGACCATAGTATAGAAGATAAAGATTCAAACTTTTTATGCAGCCTGAAGCCCTTCTGTGTACATGACGTAAGAGATCGTACCGTGGTGCCAGCCTAGCTCGTTGTGATTGAGTGACGGCCTACCTGCTATGCTGGCTCCTAGCCGCCGCGCCGCACGTGTAGACCACCCGCCGACTGCATCAGCGGCGCCTACCGTCTCGGCTACACCGCAAACTCGCCTCTCGCCAAATTCACTCACACACACACAGACATCAATTGCCTGGGAACGAACTGTAGTCCCATATTATGGGGAAGTTTGTGCGCCACAGGCGCATCTCTTTCCATTTTATTTATTGATTGTCCTTACGAGTATATTACATCAAAACTTTTATAAACAGAAACGAACTTCATTTCTTTCTTCTTTCTACCCCAAGTAAGTTCTGCTATACGAAATACCAGCATGATCAACTGAGAGAAGTGTTGCGCGCTTAGAGCTTCCCATACTAGCACTGTCTATTAAACTGAATTCACCACAAAAATTGAAGAAAAAGAATAGCAATAAGTGCTTTTTACACAGAATTCATTATTTGGTCCATGAAATTGTCTGTCAAATACTGTATATAAATCAGACACACACACAAAATTTCAGTTGATAAAATTGTTTTTTGGAATAATTTTGGAAATTTAAGAAAAATTATTTTCACAAAATATTTATTTTCCTTCTCCTTCAAATGATACGCAGCATTTTTGAGAAAAAAAGCAAGAAAAATAAGCAGATTTCCTCCTGAAGTATCAACTTTGTTAAAATCAGACATTTAGCTAGTTTGCAAAAACCATCAATTACAGAGGGACCACCATAATTTCCCTGTAAACTTCAGCAGACTACATATAACAGGATTTTTTTAAAAGAATTTTCGGATAGGTAGTTTGAATAATACAGGAGAAATGGTAATTTTCTTTAACGGATTTTCGCCAAATATTTACATAAATCGTAATATAAAAAGGAAAATTCAAACATTTTAAACGTTGTCAGGCTATCATCTCTAATTTTACAGCCATGAAGGTTATCTAAAGGAGATCGCTTCTCCAATCCTTCCTCCGCCCATTAATTTGTTGATTATAAGTTTCAGAATCCATGAACGTGTTCCAGGCGGACGGACCGGCTGACAAATCAGCGTATTAGTGTTACGTTTTTAACTCAGAAGGTATTCAGAATGCCAGTAAGGGGAACGTTCGATCTTCCTGTTTGCAAGCGACTTTTTTTATTCCACAACGCTTGCCAGACATATCCTGTCAAGCAAATGAATGTTGTCTCTCAGTTAGTACAGAGATTTTTGTTGACTATGTTAGTAGCGATTCTCAATCAAAGTTCACCTCACTGAATTTAATAACTTAATAAACCTTTCACCAACAATAATTTATTTAAATCTTCTTTCCTATTTCCACGTTCTTCGCTTTACAATTTTTTAAATGTACTGTTTCCATGCGACCAGAAGTAACATTCCTGCTACGAATTTCAAACACATTTTTGTCAGCTTTGATGCGCTCATATTAACCGTTCATTTGTAATGCACCAAATAATAATTGTAGTAATTGTAGCAACCAAAATTTTATTACCAATTACAAACACAGTGCTTCTTGCGCTTCGGCGGCGGTAATTTTTTTTTTTTCCATGATGTTACAATTCGTTCATGCCAAACCTTAGGTTCTTTAATTCAAATGTAGCATCATTTTTCCCAATGGGGACAGTGTAATACTTTATAAAGTTGTTTGGAATATAGCATTGTGCCTTCCTGCGTTCTGAGTCCTGGATTAGTATTGGAGATACTGGAATCGAATAATGGTATTGTTGAATGACAACCTCAACTGTATTGTAAACAACTAGGCACAGTAAAGTAGGATTTATTAGATACCAAACAAATAAATTGATAATTTCACAGGTAAATGGAAATATCTATTTTTCAAACCGAAAAACGTTCTGTTGTAGTTAAATGAATTATAGTAAAAGGAAGACAGGATGCAACGGTTTAGATTTTAAGAGATTATAAGTTCCAAATCTTGCAAAAGTATAAAGATACACATTTGCAACTCTAAGCTATGAATCAATAGAAATCACTGTAATATGAAAACGGTCCGCCGCAATAGTTGGAAGTGGTTTTAATTATTATTTTTTTTTTTTAAAGAGGTCTCCTACTTGGTCTTCCGGCAGTAGTAGATCATCGTGATTTTATAGACAACGGAATTAGTTCTCTACGTTTGTTATTAGTAGTTCTCACAGTGTGTGCTATTTCCTGTCTAAGTGTTTTGGGCAAATTTCTTTTGGTCAGGCGCCTTCTCACAGTAACTTAATCAGGTGTCGTCAGAATACGACGAACACCCTAAGATCAGGCGGTGAAAAATTATAGTTCACTGAAATTCATAGTTCAGTGGAATTTTCTTTATTCTAAAACAATCAAATTATGGCTCAGTCTGAGTCATTTACAGTTACTTCTGGAACGTCTGATAGGTTCTTAAATGCTGCTCATGACATCAGTAAAAAATGCGTCGTTACTTAGGCCAGTTAATAGTTCTGATAACATATCGGTTCAACTTCATACTAACGTTTAAATTCAGCAATTTAAAGAAAATTCAATCAAATATAAGGATTTTACTTCAACTACATGTCAGATAGGATATTTGGTACATTTTAGTGAAGGAAAGTCATTGTTTTTTTGTTGAAGACAGGTTGAGTTAAAGTAATCTTAGATGAACCAAGTTTTAGAGTTGTTGTGAGATAAGAAAATGTAGTAGGTGACACATGACAGTGGGAATACTGTGATTAGACTACCTGTACAGCACTGACTATTTGCAGTCTGAAATTGATTGATTCAACCAATTTTGCTGAACTATGAAACGAATTTCAGCTAAGAGTTTCAGTCCTGGGCGATACCTTACACCGTCTGTCTTCTGCGGGGTTATTTTAGCAGTTATGCTGAACTCTTCCCATAGACAAAACTGTCTGATTAGTATTTACTGGGTCAGGCATTCCGTACGATCGGCAGCTCATCCGGGATTCCGGCTTGGAAGGAGAGACGGTTGCTTCAAATGTCGCCATGTTTCTGAGTCACAAGATAAATGGGACCTATTGAACTCAAGTAAATTTCTACAAGCAACAAAGTAAATAAAAATTACTTTGCAGGTTGTTAAGAAAACTTCTGATTTGTTTCTAAATATATTGGGATGCACAAAAAAAGTCCCAAGAACATTCAAGGTAACTGTACAAATTTGAAGAAATTAAACCGTGTTTATTTTAAGTGGAAGTAACGATTGCATGTGAAAAGCTTTCGAGTTACCTTGCACATGGCGTATTCTGTGGTTCTATTTCCAAAATGTGGTAGTACATATTTGATACATGTCAGTCTATTAACTCTTCATCTACCTCCTTCTGGTATTAAACACCACGAATGTAGCTGTCTTTATTCTTTATAAAACCTTAAAAAATGTTTGCTTTATTTTTTTTTTTTTTTGTATTGGAATACCCGCTCCTCTATAACATTATTTAAAACATAGATAGTAATTTGTGGTAGAGAAGCAAGGACTTTATTAATACGACAGAGAAAGAAAACTAAAGTGTTTGAAATGTGGTACAATAGAAGGATGCTGAAAATTAAGTGGAAAGATAAAGTATGAAATGAACGAGTTTTGGACGAATAAAGAAGTATGTGGAAAGGTCTTACAGAAAGAACCAGTCGGTAATTACAATAGTCCAAGTTACAGCCAGTGAGATGTCAGTGAGTTGTAATGTGGCTGTGATCTGTGCCGCCGCGCAGCGCTGAGGGAAGACAAGCGCCTCGTCAAGCACAGTGTAGGCAGCCCGCCCGCCGCGGCGGTGGCGGCCACGTGGCTGCGATGACCTATCGCTCACTCACTCCACAGAGCGAGCCATTCACTGCCATTACAGGCGCCCGGAGCGATGAACAACGTCTACCCCGCCACGCGGGCGAAGTGCGTAAGACGAAATTATTACTACCACACCTAACGTTTTATCTATAATTGGCATCAACTAAACTGATGTATGACTTAGGACGTTTTCACACATCGGCAAAACCAGAGCTCTTGCTAATTGTTTCCGACCGAATACAGCAAGATGATATGTGCAGGATTCAACAAAAAATGTTAGCTTATTGGATTATTATTTCTTGGACCAAAAGGAGAAAATATTTAATAAATGGACAGTACTGGGTACTCCCCTGTTGTCTGTGATGTACCTGGATAGGGGGTGTCCATGTTTTACGTAAGATTTTTTTCTTATATTTGTCCACTACCCCTTGGTGCGATGTGACCCTACCCCCCTCCCCCCAAACATAAGCTCTACTGCTCTTTGAAGATCGTCGTCTATCTGGAAAAAAAAGTTTAATTGAGATTTTTATCGCCATTTCTTCCCCTTTAATGAGATTTGGTGAAATTTTTCTGGCTCCCTTTCTCTCTCTCTCTCTCTCTCTCTCTCCCCCCCCCCCTCCATTTTGATCTCACGTATTGAATAGACGCCCTCAAAAGAGTTTTATGTACGCTTTACAAGAAACAGTCTGTTGTTTCATTCCTAAAAATTTGGTTTACTCTCCACCAAATCAATTCATATTAGAGTATCCTACGACGATGTAGTCATTTTGACAAAATTATGAGGAAAATGATTGTGACTGATATTATATCATATGAACACTTTTCCGCCGTCGGTATCAGGGTGGAAAAGAGAGCATAAGGAAAGGGCCGGCGTCAGATTGTAGAGGTCAACGCTGGACGCCAGACCGGTGAATTTCCCGGACAAGACTGTTTGTGAAGGCTCTAATTTGTGACTGCGACACGGGCTCCGGTTTTGGCAGAGTGTGTGAAAACACCTTTAGTGTCGTTCAAACGCTTAGCAAGCAGCAACAGTAAAGCTTCGTTCACCTCTACAAACGCCACAGGTTGCAGACAAAAAATATGTATGTTTATTATTCAAAGGCATATAGGCACATTCACACTTGCAGACACCGGTACCGGCCAACATTGTAGCGAGAATGTTTTTGTCTATCCCGGCACGCGATTGTGTATGTCACAGGGTCTTTTTGTATATATTTTTTGTAGTTATAATAAAAAGTACCACAATTAGATGGAGCTGCAATAACGACGTGTTTGCCATCTATCGCCCCAAAGTTGTTGAGAAAGTTCCATACATTTCAAATTTGTTTATACCAAGTAAATAAATATATGCTACAGTGATGTTGCCAAAAAATCTGCAAATTAAAACATTATGTTTTTGCTAAAGAAAATGTAAGAAATCATGGCATTTAATACGCTATGCATTCCGACGAATGACTCGTACTTCGCTTAGTTATGAATGATATCATTCTAGTTAGCATAGTTTCAGACTCATATTCACCCATCACAATTTTTTTTTTTTTAATTTCTGCTTCGATTTCTCAGACTTTTATTGTACTTGGAATTAAAAATTTGAAATGCCTACAGTTGAATCTAACCTTCCATTGGAAAAAATCGGGAAATTGGCCAATCAATCATGTTTCATATTTCATAAGTTATCTGCATTTCCGTCACGGCCCGTTGTTTTATTAATAGTTAATTGCGATGGTGCATATAACCCAATCGAGAATTACATACAACCATGAGTTTCCATTACTTGAATTCAAAGATAAATTTTCTTGCATTTGAGACTACTGGTTAAGTATATGCCTCAATATTTTATCCCATTTACTATCTCCATTGCCCACAAATGAATATTTTCCCACTACAGTGTACGATAATTCAAGTGCTGTTTTATGTTTATAGTCACATTTTCCCTAGCAAGCTACAATACTAATTCTTCTACCAATATTGTTCGAGTCCTCGTAACTAATATATGCCTCATAAGTTTCCTGCACACTCTTCATCCGTGTCATGTCTTCCGATCACCCATAACTAAACTTTTTTCTGATACAATTTAACTGATTGTGTTCTGTGGTAATTTCAACAAACATATCCAGCTCTCCTCGTTTTCAGGCTCCTCCTTCTTGATACCTATAACGTAGGTCCCTTGACGTTTCTTTCCATTAGAAATGGAGGTACTTGTCGCTTTCTCCTGTTATTGAAGTTGAGCTGATTCAATTGTTGGTTCGACACAGTGAATGGTATAGATTATCTTTTTATGTCTCCTGACTTTTACCAGTATATAAAACTAGTTTTGCAGGTAGCACTAACATCCATCGTATTTCTTGTTCAACAGGATTTACAAAACGAGTGAACGTAGGAAGTTTGAAACAATTTATCGATGTTTTCTAACTTTTGAGGACTAAGTAATTGTTGAATTTTGAAACTAGGTAAAAAATCAAGACGTTTATAACACGTACATCTCATACGTTTAACATTTCCATCAGAAAAAAATCTGCCATTTTCTTGTTTTTTTTTAATTTTTTTTAAACACTATTTATTGAATTAAATCGTAAAGATAACGTTATATCATCATTCCATTCTGCTTCGCGTGGATTTATACTTTCGAAAATATTAAGTGTTGCAATATAGGACGAATTGCCGCCACAAAGATGTCAGTATGCGCGTTGAATGAAGTTGCTGTACATTTTACTACAGCACTTTCTTGCACAATGCTAAAGTGAAGTGCATTTAAAAATCCAGGGAGGCTGACAACTCTTTCAACTCTTGTTTTGAACAAACCGAGCGTGGTGGGTGAACGGTTAACGTTCTGACCTCGCATTCGGGAGGACGGTGGTTCGAATCCCCATCCGAGCATCCAGATTTGGGTTTTCCATGGTTTCCCAAATCACTCCAGGCGAATGCCGGGATGCTTCCTTCAAAAAAAAGGCCATGACCGAATTCCTTCCCGTTCCTTGTCCCCTATCCCATCCCGCCTCTAATGACCACGCTGTCGACGAGGCGTAAAGCCCAAGAAAAAAAATTGTTTTGAACAAGAAAAGGATACCAGCAAAGTGTAGCCATGTCCTGGAAAAATAGTTCCAAAACCACTGTTTCTGCTGAAAGTATATTTCTACTATTTTTCCATGGAGTGAAATACATAGAATAGGTTTACTATCTTATGAACTTCTCTTTTTTCGTAAAATTATGTAAAATGGATATGCTTAATTCTTATTACGTGTTGTAAATAAATTCTATTTTTTCAAATTAACTATAACTAGGGGAAGCAGGCATCTCTTTCACAATTATGGATATGAGCAAGATAAAGCAGTGTTAGAATACCTGCTAAACGGTTCTATAAATGCGTGGATTCGGACTGGTACTCAAACAAGACTTAAACTGGTTCATCATCTCTGGAAAACCTACCTTTGTTTATGGATGTTAAAGGTATGAGACGACGTGACTTCGTTTTCGATTCCTCAAAAAATTATATATTTTCTTCACGCCACAGGGTTATTGTAGTTATGTATGGTATGTGGCGATGGTAGTGACGCTGAAACTCTATTACTTGAGGCGCCGAACTATCCTTACATGTACTAATTGCATTAAGCGTAATTATTATCATCATCGCTATTGTTTCTAGATGGTATTTCCAAAGTTCGTAGCATATCGGGTGGGAGGCGGTATAGTACATGTTTTTTATGCTCAACATAATGATTAAAATGACGTAATTTTACAGTGCGTAAAGAATACTGAGCTTGTTGGAGCCGTGACGTGTTCGTAACGGAGCAGCCTGTGCAGGGAGGCAAGGCTAGTCACTGAACAGCCGGCCGTCTGCAAGCCCCGCCCAAGGTCGGCTCGGCCAGCTGCAGCCAACCACAGGAGCTCTCAAACAACAGATTATCAACTGACACAGATCATCTATTTATTATTTAGACCTTATCGTTTATCAACAAAGGGGTAGTTAGAGCTGGTACAGAATTGATTTTCACAAACGATCTCGTGGGAAACGTGAATAGTAGTTTGAAATTGTTTGCTTAAGATGCAGTCGCCTAAAAAGAAATAATGAATTGGAAGTTCAGCGCTATCTGGATGTTACTTCAGCATAGTGTGACGGCTGACAGCTTACATTATATTGTAAGATATGCTAGACAATGCGCATAACTAGCGAAAAGAATCTGTTTGCTCTGAACTACATATCAGACAGTTCAGTTATCATATGGTCGATTCCATGGAGTATTTTGGCATAACAGTATATAGAAACATGGAGTTTCTGGCAGATAGACGACGTAGCTTTCGTTTGAACTTGTTGGTAAACATACGATCATCCCCTATGATTTACGAGTGCAATGAAAAACTTCCACCAACATACTGGGGTCGCAATGACAGAAGAGATAAGATTTGAGAAATAAGGTGTCGTACTCATATATACGTATGTGAATTATTTCCTCCCTCGTGCTATTCGTTATTGGATTGCACAGAGTAGAGATAGTTTGTGCAAAGCTCCTTCTGTCATTCACAGATCTGTGAATTGTATTGATGTAGAGGGAAGAAAACTAGTAATGGACATATTCAAGTTACCATCTCGACATTCGTGTGGAGTCATATCCACAAGCAATAAAAACTGAAATGAGTACATACGGACCGGGAATCGAAAGAGTCGTTCGGATTGTAACACCTGACCATTAGCGCTCCCCTACAAGCACAAAGTTTCCACATCGCCAAAGTATGAAAATTACTCACAGGCACCTTTTGACCACCGGAGTTGCTTCTTAGCCATTTGTTTATTAGCGGTGTTTAGAATACATCATGATTCTAAATTAATTTCAATCTGTCAAATAGCGACATTGACGAAGAAAGGCTCACATCAGTAACAACAAAAGGCGAGATGTATAGTGATGATTATTTTTGCTGTATATTAGATGAAGGCTTCTTTTGTTGATACATCAAAATTAACATCTAGTTTTGTTTGAAGATGAGATAATCAGAAATGTCTAAAATACTGACTATAGAAAGCTGACTGTGGCAAGAATTTAAATAGACAGTTTGTAACATAACAGTAGCATTCCGCCGCTCCGAAATGAGCGCATGACTACATTGTTTAAAGTCAGTCGTTATCGAGGTATGGTAGCGGACGGCTCGCGTCGCGTAATGTGAGACGCTATACGAACTGTGCGGGTGTAGCAAGAAGTAAGAAGAATGAATGAACTAGTTTAACCATTGCGACGTATGTTTTAAATTGATTTGAACAGTGGGTTGAGATACCAGAACAGTGAAGTGTGGCATCGAAAGTAATTTAGTGTGGACTGATTTGGATTAATAACTTTCCTTTTTTTCTAAGAATCTTGCAATCGACGGATTACGAAGTTTCAATAGCCTTATCATCTAAATTCTGATAGTGGCCAACTGGTTCGATGTGTACTTTATTTTAATAAACGTGTGGAGAAACTATTTTCATTACTTTATACTTGAAGGTTTCTCTTAATTAGTTATCCTCACACGTTTATCGGACTGGTTTGGACCCTATCTGGCGACCGGCGGCGACTACGAACTCATCTATCCGGCTTCTAGTGCTGTATGTTAGTAATTAAAACTTTAGCAAGCACGAAGTTCGGTCTAAGTAAGTATCATGTCAACCCCAAGAAAGGCAATAGTCTTACATGGCGACGAGTGACATGACTGTGTGGTAGAAATTAGTACTAGGAGGAGAGACAATTTTTCTCAAATCCTAGGAAAACACACAAAGAAAAAAAAAGGAAAACTAGTGATATCAAGACGACGACAATCGAAACAGGTGTCGACAATACCCAAAGGTGCGGAAGAACTCCCACTCGACGAAGGCAGCGCGGCTGGTCAAGGAGCAGCGGGGAAGATATTCTACATTGTTCGGTGCGGGCGGGAGAAAGAAGAATCGTCGTGCAGAGTCTCCGAAAGCTAAGGACGCGCTGTGCGCTGCTTACTTGGCTGTTTTTGAAGGCTTAAATCCTTTCCTAATTTTTTTTTCTGTTAATTTTCCTTTTTTTCTGTGAAATATCGAGGAAGAAAATCGGACAAGATTTTTCTCTCCTAACTCGACAATACATTTTCTTCTCCTTTGTCATCAGGGATGACAGAAGCAATTATTTAAATTCCACCTGTAGTTATGCCTATAGTGCAACCTTTTGTTTCCTTTTTTTCTTTAAATGGCATGCTTAGCTAGATAGCTTGCAGCAGCTGGCGCTTCGTGTGTATAACGGCGTTGTTGTGGTCTGGTTGTCTGATTCGCGGGAAGCGAATTTACAATATTTTTTGATCCAGTTTTCTGTGTAAAATTTATAATCACGCCGGGTACGGAAGGAGACGGTAGTCTAAGTCTCGCTGAGGTGGTGGAAATCTTGAGAGCGGAAATGCGCTCACTAAAGTCAGATATGAATATGAATATTGAAATCCAAAATTCCAAGTTAGAAAACCTAAAGTCAGATATTAGTACGAATTCTGAGATTCAAAATTCCAAGTTGGAAAATTTAACTCTAGACCTTCAGTCAACCACTGAAAGCTTAAAGTCAGACCTTAAGTCAGATATTAGTATAAATACTGAGACCCTAAATTCAAAATTTGCAAACTTAAATTTGGACCTCAAATCAAGTACTGAAATCCTCCATGATAAATTTGAAAAGTTAGATTCAGATCTTAAGTTAAGTACTCAAACCTTTGATTCCAAGCTCGATAATTTAAAAGCTGAACCAAAGTCTGACGCGGAAGTGTTACATTCTAAGTCTCTGAAAGAACACAAATCCCAAATAGCAGAATTACGTAAGGATATGGAAGAGTATCGTGCTTTGTGTAATATGCGAGCAGAGGACTTAGTAACCCAGTTTTCAGATTTAAAACAAGAGTTAAAGGGTGAAACTAATAGTTTGCGCCAGGAAACCGACGCCTTGCAAGAACAGTATGCACAGTTACAAGAAAAAAGCGATAGTCATTGCCACCGTATAAAGACGATAGAAGGACAGTTCCAAACATTGCAAGAAGGTACCCGACAGGGCTATGCGGAAGTGAAGTTTGGGATGAAAGAGATAACTGCGGAGGTAGAACAGCTGGATGAGAAGTTGGAGAAATTAAAAGTATCAACTGCCGTATTTGTGGACGAGAGAATGAAGGTACACGCGCCGCTAATTATAAAACAAGAAGTATTAAAACAAGTGCCGGGTGTAGTGAGAGAAGAATTCTGTAAATAGAAAGAAACCGGAAAGGGCACAGTAGTTCCTGTTCAATGCTACGACGAAAAGATTGATTGGGAAGAATTTTCTGACCGAAATGGCATCCATCCTGTAAAGTTTATTAAAAATTTCGAGAATTTTCCACCTTTTACGGCTGCTAGTGAGGAGAAGAAAATTAATATGGTAATAAAACATTTAAGAGCAGGACCCCGACTGTGGGCAGAGCAATTAGAGGAGGAATTTTCATCTTTCGAGCAGTTCAAAGAAGATTTCTTGAATCTTTACTGGTCGGCAGAGCGGCAGATCGCCGTGAAATCAGAATTAATGTGCGGTGACCGTTATGACCCGAGAAGAGGATCGCAAACCGATTTTTTCATGCGGTGCTATGCATCTTGCCGATACTTAGACCAGCCTCATAGTGAAGAAGAGTATGTACGAATGATTGCGGCTAGGTTACCGGAACAGACACAGCTAATACTTACTAGCCACAAGATCTGCTCTATAAAGGATGCTGTAGATATGCTGGGAAGATTAGATGTACAAGAGCAAAGAATGTACAGAACAAGATACCAGGGGCAACATAACTCTAATCATTTTAAAAATAACGGATCCCGACAGGAAAACCACCGAAGACAAGGGAATAGAAATTTTCGGCAAGAACCGGAAAACTCATGCCGGCAAGACGGAATTCAAAAGGAAAACATAGAGGAAGGAAAATCTCATAGGCGGTTCCAGAATCACAACTACCGACCGCAAAATGAAGAACAGAGGGTAGCCGTGGTTTCAGAAGACAATACCAGACATTTAAACTAGTGCCTGCCACTGAGAAGGCTTCGCCAGCGGCGGAGGCAGAAAAGAGGCCGAATACAGCGAAAATATTACAAGTAAAAGAAGAAAAAATAGGCTTGAGGAGAAAGAAGAATCAACCAGAAATATGTCTGTATGATACAGTATTTAATAACGAGGCTGAAGAGGAACTGACAAGATACGAGAACATTTTATTGACCAGTACAAGTGGAGAATTGAGAGCGGATAAACTAGATTTTAAGGAAGGCAATATGGAAATTGAGAATGACGAGTACCAGAAGACTGAAATTAAGTTGATAGAAATCGAGGTATCCGGAGAAGAAACAAATAGCGGTAAAGCGAGCCGGGAAGTAATTGAAATGGCACCCCAGCAATATGTCAAAAATAACAGAAGCATGCGCGCGCGTGACAGCAACCAGCGCTCGCGCAACAGTCAATGCGTAAGCACTATAGTAACCTGTGCCAAAAATAGTTTAAAGTGTGCGGCAGCCACGGGCGCAATAAACGAAGAATGCGGAACATTTCTGTCAACTAAAGAACGGTATGGAGATGAAGAATCAATACCAACAGACTACGGAACTTGTAAAGAAGATGTCGGGAAGCTGAAGCAGTCACAGGTATATGAAGAAGAGAAAAGAATTGACAGAAAGTCAATAAAATGGAAGAGTAAAAATAAGTTGCAACTGGACGAAGATTCCCCATGTAATGACAAGCAATTAACGGACATTACTAGCACTTGCTACTCAGATTTGAATAATGAAGCGAATCTAACGGCTCGCCAATCACAAGTCTTTTCAGTCTACAATAACGACCCGAGAGAAGATTTGTTAGAAGAAGAAGGAATTTTAGGGAGAAAGGAAGCACGTACACCTACTGTTTTGGTGAAATTTAAATCACGACAAGTAGAAGCCTTGATAGATTCTGGCGCGGACATATCCTGTGTTTCGGAAAGCTTATTTCAAATCCTTGTGAATGAACCTGACGCATGTTTACACTCGGTACAAGGAATGACAGTTACCGTAGCGAATGGGGGGTAAAATTAAAATAATCACCCAGCAAATTCGAGTAGATGGTGAGATTGGAGGACACAGGATTGAAATAAAAGCATTCGTTATCCCTAAATTAACCGTTGATCTAATTCTGGGAGTCGATTGGCTTGCCGAGAAAATGGTTAAACTGGACTGGGAAGAAAATAGTCTGCAATTTATTACGGAAGGGAAAAGAGTGAATATAAGTTATGAAACAAAAATTTTTGAAGAAGGAAAGGAAGCAGTTCAAGTTAGAGTCATTTCAAGAGGAGAGGTGCAGGAGTTTATATGCTATGATGAGCTTAGTGAGGAAGAAGTGCAGCTATCACAATTATTGGTCGAAAAGGACAGTGAGGATTTAATGTACTCGCAACAACAGTTCGAAAATGAAGAAGAAGCTCAAGTGCGGGTGCAAGAAATTATTATAACGAGTTTCAAGAGATATTTTCAGATAAACCTGGCTTAATTAAAGGATATCAGTGCCACTTCAAGGTCAAGGACGACACTCCATTTACTGTTAAACCTTATCCTATTCCCTTTGCGCTGAAAAGCAAGGCACAAGAGGAGATAGATCGTATGTTAGAATGGGGTGTGATCGAACGATCAAATAGTGCATTTGTAAACCCTTTGGTCGCAGTAAACAAAGCTGATAAATCAATAAGACTAGTTTTGGACGCAAGGGCGCTTAATAAACTTCTGGTTACTGAAAGAGACCATCCATTACCAGTCGATGATATCTTGCAAAAATTTCATGGTGTCAAATACATGAGTTCCTTGGATTTAATAGCATCCTATTGGCAAGTACCCATTGATGAAGCTTCGAGGAAATATACCGCTTTCCGGTTTGAAGGTAAATTTTTTTCATTTTCGTGTGTTGCCTTTCGGGTTGAATAACGCCGTAGCCAATTTTATAAGGGCACTGGATCAGGTGTTAGGAAGGCGATTGAGAGACAAAATCCACACGTATGTCGACGACATAATTATTGCTTCACGAACTTTAGAAGAGCATCTTGAGACACTACGAGAAATGCTTACTGCTTTGAAAAAGGAAGGAATGACTTTAAAAATTAAGAAATGTGTATTTTTGAGGAAAAGACTGAATTTCTTGGGGCATGTTATACTGCCTGAAGGGATAACCGTTGAAGACAAGAAAGTAGAGGCGATCAATAAATTCCCTAGACCAACTACTAAGATTCAATTAAAAAGTTTTCTGGGATTGTGCGGTTATTATAGAAAGTTCATACCCGGACAGGCACTGAATAGTGTCCACCTCAGAGATCTTGGGAAGGCTAGGACACCTTGGAATTGGACTGAAGGTTGTGAAGAGGATTTTAATCGAATTAAACGAGAGCTGTCACAAAGGATTGTGTTAGCACACCCGGACTGGAACTTAGACATGTGTGTGGCCACGGATGGGTCCCACTACGGACTCGGTGCACAGGTTTTTCAAGAGGTTAATGTCGGAGGGAAAATTGAGCAGAGAACCATTGCATTTGCCAGTAGAATGTTGAATCAACATGAATTGTCCTATAATACCACAGAAAAAGAGACTCTTGCTATTATATGGTGTCTCCAGAAGTTTCGAGCACTATTTCTAGGAAGAAAAACCGTGATATACACAGATCATAAGGCATTATCTTTTTTGATGAACTGCAGGTTGGTACACGGGAGGCTGACCCGGTGGGCCTTACTAATGCAGGAATTTGAGTTTGAAATTAGATACAGACCTGGTGCAGAAAATCTGGTAGCAGACTGCCTCTCACGTTTACCTGTCGGTTTAGTCGAAGGGAAGAATAATATTCAGCCAGCACAAGAAGCACACATTCATTATATTCATGGGGTGACAGGAGAAAATGAAGTTGTAAAATTACTGAAGAATATGAAGACCTTACAGGAACAGGATGAAGTGATTAAAGAGGTTAAGGAAGAAATTTTAAAACCCAACTACCAGGGAAAATTATCAAAATATTATTGTGTTCATAGAGACGTAGTCTTTCAACGAAATTCAGAAATAAGTAAGGACTGGAAATTGTGGATACCAGAAAAGTATGTAGATAGCTTGATTAACCATCATCATTTGAGTTACGGTCACTTTGGGCCTGGTAAATGTCACCGAATCATCAAGGAACACTGTTATTTTGTTAATATGGCGAGGAGGATAGCAAAGCTACTGTCCACATGTGACCTATGCCAGAGGACGAAGGTAGATAATGTGTTGAGGAGAGGAGAGATGAAGTGCATCTTACCTGAAAATGTATTGGAGTTAGTCGCAGTTGACGTGTATGGCCCACTGCCTAAGTCTAGGGGTGGAGTGACACAGATACTGGTCGTAATTGATGTTTTTTCAAAGTTTGTCCGATTGTACCCGGTGAAGAGGGCTACAGCCAAGCTGATGGCCAGTAAAATTTTAAACGATTTCGTACTGAAGGTTGGAAAACCTAGGAGGGTCGTCTCAGATAACGCCCCCCAATTTTGTAGCAGAAAATGGACCGAGAGTTTAGAACAAGTCGGGATAGAGGTAGTGAGAAATAGGGAGGTGGTTTCGATGTTACTGCACAGATAACCATCAGAGATGGGCCCTTGAAGTTGAGCACTTGGAGCATATACTTAATGACATACCACATGATTCTACCTCGGTAGTGCCGCGGGAAGTCATGTTCGGCGAGAAGGCACTCCGTATTAAAACGGAATTCGTAGAGTTTCCTACAACTCGTCAAGTGAACCGTGAAGAGTTGATTAAGACAGTTCAACAGCAGATGAAGAAGCAAGCTCAGAGGAGGAAGAAGCGGCATGATCAAAGAGGGGAGGCGATCGACTATAAGCCGGGTGATCTGGTACTGGCGCAGACGCATTATAAGTCCTCTAGCAGAAACAAAGAAATTAGGAAGTTTAAGTATTTGTATGAAGGCCCGTATCGGATTGCTAGTTGCCCTAGGAAAAATTCCTATGTATTAGTGTACCCTGTTAGTCAAAGGATCAGGGGTACCTTCAATGTTATTTCCCTTAAACCCTACAAGATGTTACCAGAAGATTTATCTGACTAAAAGAGGGGACACCTTTATCCTTATTTTTTCTTAATTTTTTTTTCGCGTATGCCTATTTCCTCACCGCTTCGGCGAATAAATCCTTGACTTTTCCGGCTAAAGCCAGCGAAATAAATCTACATTTCCAATTACCCTACCCTGCCTGAAATATGCCAAAGCAGCAGCAGCAACAACAAGTAGGCTTTGTGTAGTGCAGTGTAGTGCAGTGTAGTGCGTGAAGTGCTTCAACAAAAGTCGTATCGAGGTTAATGACCTCTACCAGTGTCGCAACCGAGGACTCCACCCATAGAGCCTACGGTAGAAGCGAAAATATTATTTTTGTCATGTTGTATATATATGTTCTTTCTTTTCAGTTTTATTTTCTTGAGAGCTGACAGTCTATTTGAGAACTGTGACCACGAAAACTATAACAATTTCATGTGGTTACTTCGTGTATTTTTTTTTCTTTATATGTTTTCTTGAAGTTGTTTGTGTGCCTGTTTTTTTTTTTTTTTTTTAATATGTTAAATGGCTTTGGGTATCTTATGTTAGTAGTTTGGCCACACTCGAGAGTTTGAAACTTGGTATTTGTAAATTTTCTATTTTCTTTTTTTGTAATGATAATTCTTCAGTTTCTTTTGGAAAAAACCTGAACAATTATCACAAATTGGTAGTTGGGGAATGTAACATAACAGTAGCATTCCGCCGCTCCGAAATGAGCGCATGACTACATTGTTTAAAGTCAGTCGTTATCGAGGTATGGTAGCGGACGGCTCGCGTCGCGTAATGTGAGACGCTATACGAACTGTGCTGGTGTAGCAAGAAGTAAGAAGAAGAATGAACTAGTTTAACCATTGCGACGTATGTTTTAAATTGATTTGAACAGTGGGTTGAGATACCAGAACAGTGAAGTGTGGCATCGAAAGTAATTTAGTGTGGACTGATTTGGATTAATAACTTTCCTTTTTTTCTAAGAATCTTTCAGTAGCCTTATCATCTAAATTCTGATAGTGGCCAACTGGTTCGATGTGTACTTTATTTTAATAAACGTGTGGAGAAACTATTTTCATTACTTTATACTTGAAGGTTTCTCTTAATTAGTTATCCTCACACTTTTATCGGACTGGTTTGGACCCTATCTGGCGACCGGCGGCGACTACGAACTCATCTATCCGGCTTCTAGTGCTGTATGTTAGTAATTAAAACTTTAGCAAGCACGAAGTTCGGTCTACAGTAAGTAAGTATCATGTCAACCCCAAGAAAGGCAATAGTCTTACAAGGTTCTTATGTACCCCTTAGATTGGTTCGTGATTTTAACTCTTTAAAAAAAAAAAAAAAAAAAAAAAAAAAAAAAAAAAACTACTAAAAAAAAAAAAAAAAACCTAAGAAGAGCATAAATTTTATAGTGTAACAGACGCCACAAGTTGTTCTATTTTGTGACAGTTACTATGTATTTCGTTACTGAGCATGTGTTAATTTATTGTTGATTTTTAAATTAAGGAATACTAAGCTTCACAGCTTTTTACGTTTGGAGGAATCGCCAGTTAAATTTGGTTTATCTACCAGTTACCTAACCCAAACCCTTATTTTCGGTGCAATAGTCTTGTAATTAATTGTTTAACTATGTAACTTGGTAAGAGCAGAATTTCTCACAACAACGCACTTGCTTTACTTTTTGGTTTCCGGAACTAGTCTCTCACCGCAGTATCGTGCTTTGTGAAATGATTCTTTTTCGTGAGTCCATAGACCGTCGGTGGGACAGGTGGCAGGACGATTTGGGCACACCAGCAGTTGTTCCAAAGTTTGTGTTGTTCCACAGTCGCAATCTACATTCACCTTCATGCATAAGACCCCACATTTGAGACTGGTTCTTACTGGCGCCACACATATCCTCTTGCGGTTCACTGTTCTCTATACCCTGCAGTGTAGTGATGAGCCACTGGACATCTCAGATGTAGCTGGGTGGTGGCTCATCCAGCGGGCTGCACACAAACCTTCTTCACTCTCTGAGCCTCCCGCAACCATTTCCCACTCCATGAAGAGGGAGGATATTTGAACTTCTCCGTATATTCGATTATATTTCTATGGGAGGCAGGTCTTTCGAAACCAGTTGATTTGTAGAAATTATCCGATACAGAACAATTCTCACCTCTTGTAATCAGCCTGTACGTCTCATTGAGGCATATATCCACCTTGCCAGCGTGGGCCGATCTAGACAACAGTGGACAGGCATATTCAGCAGTAGAGAAACATAGCGGTTGAGCGGTGGTTTTCAAAACTGTTGGTTTGGCACCACATTGGATGTTAGCCAGCTTTCTCAGGACGTTATTTCTAGTGGCAACTTTGTAGTGGGTTTTTCCACATTGATGTTAATATGTTAAGGCGGTAAAGTGTAATGCTCAGGAATGTTGGATTTTCGGTGTGTTCTGGATTGTCTGCATTCCAGTTGCCTTTCGGGAGTTAAAATGAAAATCCCTAACTTGAGTTTTTGTTAGATTTGGCTTAAGGAAGTTATTGATGTAATATTCCGATACAGTGTTCAGCACTGACTCCAGTTTCTGTTCCACTTACGCAAAGCTTAGCCCTTGAGATGTAATAACAATGTCATTGCGTAGACCTTTGCATAGTTGGGTATTGACTGGTTGTTAGTGTATATATTAAAAAGGATGGGTGCCAGCCAGTACACTACCTTGAGCAAAAGAATTCTTTTGATTTCCGCCCCAGAATTACTACCCTCCAGTATGATGAAAAAAATGCCTGTTTGGTAAGAGTGACTCAATGATTTTTAAAACGTTGTGATCCTTTTCGGTCGGTATAGTATATTTTTTATATCAATAGTTTGTAGTTCACAGTATCATATACGAAGTTAATGTGAACTGGGTCTAGTTCTGTTATTAATTTGTTTTTAAAACCCTGTTCAATATATTCAGTCAGGTTTAAAATTTGGCTTATGCATGATTTCCCCGGTCTAATCCCGGCTTGTTGTGGATTTATTTTCGTGTCCTCTATGGTTGTGCTATAGTTGAGGATTGGTATCCCGTATAGTTTGAAAAGGTGACAAATGAGGGATATGGGGCGTTAATTCTTTGAGGAGTTTCTGTATTTTTGTGGTTTAAGTAACACTACTACTGTAGGTATCCTCCATAGTTTGTGAAGTTTTTGTTATACGACGCTGGTTTGAAAACATTTAGGATGCATCTTCTGGGCCTCGTCCAAACTTCTTGTTCAGCTTGGCGCTTTATAAACATTTGGTTTGTTCTTCCAAGGAGAAAATGCTGCAAGAAGATTAATTTCAGATTACAACAACGCATTACCCCTCACGTACCTCATTGGCCGTGCTACCAACCTGTTTTATCTACGAAGTAACAGCATGGATTGTTGCCCAGCAGATGTGAATGGGCAGCGACTGAGTCGCCCGCAGTGGTGGACAATGCTCGCCTGTGCCGAGTGCGGGCAGGTGTAGCTCGTCTGGCGCCAAGGTCCCCTGACTCACAGCGTCCATTCAGACCGCCGCTACTTGGCCGCCGCCACAGTGTTTACGACACGGCAGAGGCGTCCGGCGCACATCAAGATACATCCACAGAGGTTCCATCGCCCCAAACGTACCACTCTCACAAGTTGTACAGGTGTCCGCCCTGAAGTTTTACTTTGTACACAATACGGTAGACGTACAATGTGTCAACTAGCAGCTACTGTGAAAGATACTATACGTCTTAAGGCATCATAATTCAATACAGTTTTGATTATTAAATAAAATCAATATCTCTTTTCCTTTCAAGTAATCCATCCATCGAGGGGTAAATAAATATAAGACAACCATAACACACAAAGTAATATTCATATTTGCAATTGAAACGTTTATTCCCATATTGATTACGTTGTGTCCTGTTTCCACGTTTCAATATATAATTGAAAAGATAATAATCCAACTTATGAGAAGAATGGATATAATGTAAAAACTACAAATGAGGCTAGAAAAATAAATTGAGACCAAAACGTAATTTGTTATAACTGTACATACTTTGTAAAAAAAGAAATTCTTCTGGAACTCGTTCAGTTACAAAAACAACTTAATGAAAGAACTTTGCTTTCGTAAATGAGCTTCACCAGGCAAGTAGCTAATTCTTCGCTTTTAAGTATGTTAGCAACGGCTAATTTATTAAGCTTGCTGTTCGTCATTTTTCGCAGTTGCCGGACAATAGATTCCAGGTTAAACTGAAGGTCCATTATACTCTACAGGATTACCAGGTTGACTTAAGGCTGCTCCGATACGGGCAGAGAGCGCAGCCAGTAAAAACCCTGTCACCAGGTCATTAAAACTAATTTACATTAATATATGCGTAATTTTTTGCACACTCTAATAAAATCCCAATATATCACATCTCATTATTATTATTATTATTCCGAAGGAACAAAAGGGAATAATTCAGCATTGGTAGTCAGTGTGAGTTGTAGACGATTGTACCATAGTTACTATCTGTGCGCTGGTGGTTGCTGTGGATTCTTGTTTCCTGCTGCTTTCACCAGTGTGAAAGTGTTTCTGGCTTTTACCGTATGTATAAATGTCCGTAGGTTTTCAGTGTACTATACCTTGTTGTGCGTGAGAACTGAAAGTAAGGACCTCGGGTCCTGTTAATTTAGCTCCATTCCACCACGAAGGAAGTCGCCAAATTCATCATTCCCACGCGAATGACGATGCACCATCGATTGTATCTTATGTCGTAACTCTTGCGCACTGCGAAAAAATTTGGTATTTTAATCCACGACTTTAATGCATTGTTAGGTGGCTACAAATAATGCGTCATCATTTCACCTACCCTCCAGCCCAAGTCCCGTATGCATCGAATTTCTTCAAACACCATGACTCGATCCAGCTAACCCAGCGTCAACTAATAGACGTCGTTATGGTATCTCAGTGTCCCTTACCAGTGGTGGGTGCAAATATGATATAACGAAAATAAATAAAGTCGCCACTATCGTCCTGGACGTTGGTGATTAATCTAGAAGATATTATTTTTCCAAAGTAACTTGAACGATTGTGCTGCTGAATGTTTTTGCATGACCGTCCGTAGTATGGTCATCGTTAATGTTCACGTGGAGACGACCGTTAACATATAATGTTGTCCTTGTTATTTTCCGAAATTGGGGAAGACTGAGAATGAAACCTACTACCAAGCGTAATGAAAGCTATTTGGTATCCACCCTAGAAATACAATCAACAGTGTTCTATACTCTCACTTCATACGCCTTACTAGTAAACGCTGTCCAATGATATATCATGCGATGTTTAGGAACTTGCATTAGCATCGCATTTTGTACTTGCTGTCTGATTCAAATTTATTTCATTCAACTCGGGTCGATTTCCAGGCTCATGTTTTGCTCTCTAGGGACTGATGTTATGAAGCAAGTCGTGCTGAAAAATAACCACAATATTTTTTTATCTCTTTCAGAGTGTGAGTGATATACCCTCTGCAACAATCATAAGTATGAATTACGTGGTTTATATTTCAAACCCTTCTTTCCAATGATTCGGGTATGAACTATTTTTCCTGCCCTCGCCTTCCCCCAGTTCCATCTCCTCCATTACATTAGATTGCGATTTGCCAGTCCTTATTTCGTAAGCACAAATTAATCATCTTCTATTAAGCTATAATGCTGTCTGGTTCTCCGTTTCTTTTACACACGTCTGCGTAGTACAATAGCGTGTGCCGGGTGGCCTACTTGCAGGCGCCGCCCAGAACTGGATCGAGGGGTGGGTCAGCAACCCGCCCACGTGGCCGTGCTGACATGAGACCAGGGCATGGTTTGAGGTCGGCTTCTCGGTATACCTACCCGGGCTGAGGGAGTGAAGCGGCGGTTGCGGTGAAACCTTACAATTATATAGCATTTTTGATATTACTACGTGTGAAATGTTACTATTTTGTCTCTATGTTATTATTTTGAAGTGTTCGTTATTTCACTCAAAACGGAAGAAATGGGACGTGCATTTAGAAATTAACCTATAATAAGAAAAAGACTGACACAATTTATTTGTGTTTAAAAATCTTAGTGTCCGTTGAGAAGACATATTGAGAAATATGACAAGTTTTCTGAAAAATCATTCGTGGAATGTAACAACCGAGACTTTCCCGGTGTATAAATGCATTGAAGTCTTCACGGCTGTACCACCGGATTGTGTTGTGGTTGATCTGTACTGGTCAGACAGTACAGATGTTTCCGCACCTGAAAAATACGACTGAGGTAGTCGTCGAAATATCGTGTACACCCGTGAAGACTTCGTTGCATTCGAGGAATGATTGCTAATATTCCATATCTCATGAGGAATTAATATAAAAATAAATATATAAAACAGTGTACCATATCGAACAAGGTCAGCAAACATATTTTATTACATTTATAAATTCTTAGTTCCAACAGAGTACTTATTTCATAAATTATGAATCATTCTGTCCTTATTGTCTATATAAAAATGTATAAATCGTAGTATTAAAGCAGCATGAATAATAAAGTTTTACTTCCATAACAAGTATTTCCGAAATACTTGCAAGTCTGCTAGTTTTATAATTCCTCGTTGTAACCACATGTTGGTTTCTGATTATACAGATTCGTGTCAGAATAAGCTTGAAATATTTTCCTGTGAACGGACACTTTGAAACAATGTTTTTTCGACTGATTTTGATCCTCTTTCATGGCGAGCTTGTCACTTCATAAATTCTACGCCTGTCTGCCCGAAGAACTATTTTCTTAAAAATCGTTTCCACTATGTTCCATTGTCTGTAGTAGGATCGCTAAATCAAATTTAAAAAAAAAAGTATCTTTTTTACTTAGAACAGGAGCAAGAGATCTAAAAAATATGAAAAAAACGACTATCTGATCACAAAATCTCACAGAAATTCTGTGGTTTAGGACGAAAATCAAGTAGCAAACAGAAAATACCATAAGGAATGCGGAAATAGGTAACCCAAATAACGTTACACATCGTGGTTACAACAGTGGACCTTCACAGTATCCTTTAAGTTTGAGCATGCGCATTAAAGTGAGGGAATTTTCACCACTAAATGTAATAGATTTTCTATGTTAACCTAGGGTATACTAACTGACAGTCAAAGTAACTTACCGAGCGTGGTTATGTAACGGTTAGGGTTCTGGCCTCGCATTCGGGAGGACGACGGTTCGAATCCCCGTCCGGGTATCGGGATTTGGGTTTTCCATGGTTTCCCATATCACTCCAGGCAAATGCCAGGATGCTTCCATTCAAAATGCCATGGCCGAATTCAATTCCTTATCATTCCATTGCCCTCCATCCTTTCCCGTCTCTAAACACCTCGCTGTTAGAGAGACGTTAGGCAGATAAAAAAAGTAACTTTTAACTAAACAGATTAGCCGCAATAGGAAAATTAATTACTGTAATCAATTTAATGCAGCAATTCTTTCACCCGCTTTCGGCATATGGAGTGGCAATTTTCAAAACATAAAAGATTATGTACTTATATCTTCCGGTTGAGATCAATATACTTCCTACTAATAAGTTTTAACTGCAGAACAGAGATGTAGATGAGAGTCACGTGAAGAGGATACTGGCTTATGCACGAAACAAACAGATAGATGCAGTGACACAGAAAGAAATTTAGTTCACTGGTACTATTACGAAACAAGTGTAGCAGCAAGCCGTTATCTGAGAATCGATCTTGGTCCACGAAATACAGTTTGAACATGAAGATTCTCTATACCGTAACAGTCCCCATGTCAGCAAGTGTTTGAAATCACTGACTGAAATGAGATTCTATTTGTCTTTCTGCAATGCCTCAGCAGAATGTGGTTTGATCATCCGCTGTGGTCACACTGCTAATGCTGCTGAAAATCTACATTAAATGTTGGTTGATTCAGCTCGGTTGAATAGGACCAGCAACGTACTTGCGTTTTTCTTTAACGTACTCTGAGATTAATTTTGTTGATCACACTGTTGAGCAAATTGTACTGTACATTCAACTTTTATTATTTCTGGATGCACGCCAAATATATTAATTAGAATTCCTGCTCGGTGGGGTCTCTTTAGTACATCTATTGCTTCATGGTCAGAGGCATAAACTTCAGACTTTTAATAAATCTGATGTCACGCATGTTTCTTTGATTCACTGCAAATGCACCATAACTTCTAAAAGCGATTTTTCTTTTCTTTGCTTCGCACGGAAACACTTCTGGTTGTTCATTTCCACATTTCAAAAACACCCCACTGCGTATAGTTTTTAAGTCCATCATCAGATACTTTTCTGTAAACCTACGTTTAAGAAATGAATGAGAAATTCTCTCGAATATTAACTTCGTCAGACAAAGTTCATTTAATGATAATTGATGAAACAGCCTAATTTTAACGAACCGAAAATAGTACCGAAAACAATAGCATACCGCTTCCTTGGTTACTACCGGTAACCCTTTTATAAATTTAGGTATAGTTCAAGGTATAAATATACGGTAGAATCTCTGCCTACAGGTTTCACAATATACCTTTTACTGCATCAATAAACGCATTGACAATTTTAATTTATTATAACATAAATATAACAATTGATTCATATATTTCGTTTTATCTGAGACCTAACGAAATGTTATAAATCAAATCTGATAATTTTTGTTTTTAAATTACCATATTTCTCTCCATCATAGCAAAGAATCTTTTGATTCGATATTTCTTGGCATTACTAGATGCTACGGTAAGCGGCTATAACTTTCTCAGTGTTAATGATTTTAAAATAATTAACTATGTTTCAGTTTCTTTTAAATTTGGTATAAACTGTAAAACACTATTTAGCAGTGAATTGACCAACATTTTTTGGGTTTGTTCGTAATCTCAATAATGTTTAGAATGTAAGAATACTTCGTGAAGGCGGAATTACATAAGCTACATAACAATAGGCAGATTACTAGAGTGAATACAGGATGAAATGTACTTAATTGAAAATTTATTACCTTTAAGCAAAAAACACAGTAAAAAAGGCTCAGTTCTTTTTGCTTGAATTTGTACATTTTCTATATTGAATCGTAATGTATTTGAGTGATTTGTGAATATAGAGTGTGTCCTATTGATAACACAGATAATAAATACGTTTTTCTCTTGAAGTTATTGTTTTTCTGTCTCATTCCGTTTCGTAGACACCAGTTACCTGTTTGCGCTGACAGCCGGTGTGAATCAAGAGGGAGGGGAGAAGGGAGGCACCTTCACATTTAGAACCAGCACTGTTGGATCTGGAGCGTTTAGTTCTAGGGTGTACGAATAGATTCTGAGATTCCCCCATTCTTCTAGAAGACTGATGTAATTTACATACAAACCAGAATCGAGAACGGCCGGTCGGCTGATCCCGGCACTCGAGAAAGGTTCCGTTGTACCTCCACAATTAAGCGTGGTGGCGCACGCGGCGACAGTGGTGGGTTTTTATTATTTTTAATTATTCCTTATTCTTAAATTATATCACACTTTCTTGAGGTCTGTGTGATAAATGCAGTTTCCGTCATTCCATACATCCTGGAAACGTTATTAATACCGTATGCTTACTGAGTTTTATCCACACCGAGAGTTGTTGGTGAGCGGTAACGCTCTGGCCTCACGTTCTGGAGGACGAGGGTTCTAATCATCCTCGTTCAGCCATCCAGATTTGGGCTTTCCATGGTTTCCCCAAATCACTCCATGTGAAGAATTCCTTCACATTCTTAGCCGCCACTGCTTACCCGCCTCTAATGACCTCGACATCGACTAGGGGTAAAGCCAAAAAAATGCCTCATTGTATTAAATAGGATTACGCTATTTTTTTTTATTTTTTTTATATTAAAGGTGTGTCTAATATTTAAAAGAGCGGGTTAGGATGCGAAATAAACTTTGAATGAGAAATTCCATAAGTCTGATAGTGTCCATAATACTATCTTTAAGCAACCATATCTCCATAATGTTACTAATAAACTTTATGTGGGAAACGAAACGTTCTACAGCTACTGCTGTGATCTTCAAGCCACAGTATGACTTATCTGTCTAAAACGCTCTAAAGTTCTTTTACTAATGACAAAGACATCTTAGTCATCCTACCAAAACGTTTTGTTTTAGCCGTTCAGCACGGTTGTGTACTGGCGAAGTTTACGCCAGTGAAGTACACGCTCCAGTAAACTGGGCTTCTGTAAACTGCGATCTAGCAGGTTGTTTACGAGATGGTCATGACTCACCCAACTCACCATTTAGTCTAACAACTTTCATAAAATGACGTAAACATCTTGTTCATTAATATTATTTATGTCTTAGAGACTGTCGTATGTGTTACGTGAACCAACTCATTTAGGATCCATCCTCTTTAACATAGCAGATAACCATATTACAGTAGATCTTTTATTTTCCGTAACAATTGGAGAAGGGGTGTTTGGAAAACTTATTTCTCGGATAATAGATCAGTAAAACAAATTTGAACCTGTGACGTAGGAGGCATATAAAACCAAGAAACAGTGATAATTATTATACACATAACTGTATATGGACTGTATTTTGTACTGTATTTGTAGCACAGGTATCATTACCCAGACGAGTGGTTTTGTAGTTGAGTGGCTAAGTCGCTTTCAAATTTCGGGGTCCCGGTTTCAAGTCCCGGCGGTCCAGGAAATTTTAGGAATTTTGGTTGATCATATGCGCTACGCTAGGATGATCTGTGGTTCGGATTCTATGTTAAATTGTAAGTTCAGCCATGATAGAGGTGGAATTTACGGCAAATCAAATATTTGTCACCATGTCGTAAGACCTTGTGAGTTAACTTTTACAAATAGGATAACACAAAAGCCAAAGCACTAACTTTGTTGTTCAATAAGGCAATAGTAATAAAGTGTTGCCTGTACTATAGTTTAGAAAAAGAAGTCCAAAACATTCTCTATATGCCGTCAAATGTCTCTAACGCTTTCGTTCAACTAATGCTTCGGTTGTTCGGTATTACGACTGTATCGCATGCTTCCCTGTGAAAACAGTTGTAACCTCTTAGGTAATTTGAGTTCTGTTGGCTGTTATGAATAAAAGTGAAGGAAATAGGTCATTCTCTCTGTTAAAGTTTAAATTTGCTTAGCTTAGTGACTTGATAAAATCACTGAAGAATCGTGTCTCGATAATGAGATGGGTTGCACAAGTCGAGTGAGATAAACTCGATACATCAGCGACAACGCTTTCTGCCGAGACTTTTGGCGCCGTAGTTTTCAACGCTGCGGCGTATGTAGCCACTCACACTCCCCCTCCCCCCACCGTGAGGCCACCCACCTGTTGTGCAACACCGTCCTAGTTCCCGGCGCCCTCGCCAGGCCTCGCCACTCGCCGCCGCGGCGCCGCTACGCGCCGGCGCCGGACCCACCCCTCCCTCGCCACACGGCGTCGCCATGGCGACGCCTCTGCCTGAGATGATAAAAGGCCGGCGGAGCCAGCCAGCGGCTCCAGTCGCCCGTCTCCTGGCTGTGCTTCGCTCAACTCGGAGAGTGTTTTCAGCTGCCAGCCCTACGTGCATCTCAGTGTCTCAGCCAGTTTCACTGAGCGACGCCCGTCTTAGCCGTCTGCCAGTTTCTTGCGAAGCTGACTGCTAACCGGAAAGTTGCCACCATCTCGTCGCAAGCGATCCACCTGTAAGTATACCGAAAAATCTTCTGTGTTTTTTTGCCAAAATTTGGTAGTTTGAAGCTCATTTCATTTAGGAATAGCTCCATTCGAAAAAAAATGATAATATTTAACGTTGTAACAATTCTCCACTGTTGGCAGTATTCAGCTTAGTGATTTTTCTTGTGAACTCTAATAGTTCCAGAAATTTTTAGTGCCAGTGAATTTTTTCAATTTTTTTCTTGATGTTTTAAATTTTTTAAAACAATGTAGCGATGATATTTAATATGATAAACCTGACAACCATTTACTAACGCACTAAATAAATTGAAATTTTCCTTTGTCATGTTGTTATGCAATCTGAATTTAGAAAAAAAAACTGGACACTTTAAATAATTGTTTTACAGTTTATAACCATAGTTGTTTGTAGCTTTAGGATTTCCTTAAATTTCATGAAAGTAATAGTAATTTATTGTGCGCGTTGGAAGTTTGTCTGGTAAACGCTTGTGTGATTGCGAAGTGCTTGGCTGGGTGTGCTACTAATCGCGTGTGTCTTCCTGTTTTCGGGCAGGTGTTGCGTGATTCCGTTCGTCAGCATGAAGACGGAGGACAAGAGCGTCAGCGCAGCGCGCGTGAGAGTGGCCGTCCTAGGACAAGCGAACGTCGGCAAGTCTGGTGAGTCTCTCTGCTACGTCCGTCTTTTATTTTAGAGCACCGACGTTAGTTCAGTGATAAACACGAAATCGCGAAAAATAGCAACACGTGCGAAAATTCTCTGGACGCACGCCAGCGTTACACTAACAAACTAGAAAGACGAGAAAAACAAGTCGCGATGCTCTCTCAATGAACCAGATCCTGATCGTAAATGTAGTCTTTAATCTGCGTCGAGGAGAATAGTTTGTAATCAGGTTTCCTTTTGTTACAGCTCTCACCGTCCGCTACCTAACAAAGAGGTACATCGGCGAGTACAGATCAGACACAGGTGAGTCAAACCACTACCTACTGTGCTTCTTAAAAACAGCAAAACTATTTCTCTAGTAATTCAGTTGCCACTAAAAATTTATACTAACATTTGTAAGTGTTTAAGTTGTTCTTTGTAGCTGCAGTGTGATAATAAGATAATTGCTGTTGTTTGGCTATTAAAAAGAAAATCACTTTGATCTACTTGTATCAAAAGACTAGCAAGAAATAAATTCCAACCCATATAGTCACTCTCACTGTCGGTAAACTGTACTAACACCAATGCGAAGAAGTTGTATGAAATATTTTTAGTAATTTTTATAATCGACCACATCTTGAACAATGCTGTCTGCTATATTATATTGATATGACTTATTAGTATACCTGCTATACAGGCTAATAGTTTTTTTGTCTTGTTATTTCAGATCTTCTCTACCGACAGACTGTCACGGTGAACAATGCTCCAGTCGACGTCGAGATTGTTGATGTGTCCGGAGAAACGGTAAGTCTCATTGAAACTACGTAACTGTTTACACCAATCTGTGGCAACCTGTCGGTACCATACAGACTGAAATATTCGTCAAAATATTAAGTCATACGAGACGTGGTTTGAATTTGCAGTTAAACTGGATTTTTATGTTTGGTTAGTTCTGTATGCTATATAAATCAGCTACTTATAAAAAAATAGTTTTTATCGTAATTTTAGAATGTCTTCGGTTTTTCAAGTTGTAACATCACTTGCAATCTTAGGTAAATTCTTTATTTCACTGAATTCAACTAAACTTGTCACTTACACTGTGCAAAATACGTCAGCAACAGAGTATAATGCGAAATGTTGTAGCGTTGTCCTACTAGTACTATTAGATAGTAGGTATATGTGTCAGGTATCGGGCTCTAAGTTGGACGGTGTGTGTTTGTGTTTGCAGGCGGACAGCCCTCTACCTGTGGAGCAGGTGCAGTGGTCGGACGCGTGCGTGCTGGTCTACTCCATCACCGACAAGCGCTCCTTCGAGTACGCCCAGCAGGCGCTCCAGCAGCTGCACAAGATGGGCCGCCCGCTCGTCCTGCTGGCCAACAAGGCTGACCTCGAGCACCTCAGACAGGTAAGACAGCTACCTCACGTTATTCATCTACAGCAATTAATGCATACTTCGAGCACTTTGCACTCATGAAAGCGAGTATATCTTCAACGAAATTAAGAAAAAATAGCTGTCTGTTGTTAATTCAGGTATTTGGTCCTCGATCTCTCTCTCTCTCTTTTTTTTTTTTAAATTGCTAACTCATGTACTATAACAGCATTGATACTGTAACAGTACAACTACCAAAATTCTTAGTTCAAAGTATCTAGAAGTACATAAAAGTATCTATACGACGAACATGGCCTCTCAGTGGCCAAGGCGTCTGACTGGAGATCGAAAGTTCACAGGTTCGAATCCTTCTCTTGGCGGGAATTTTCATTAGTCCTTAACCCGACCTCTGGCACAGCTTGCTGTGTAATGTGAAGTACACCAGAACGCTTCCATGTTAAACTGTAGGTCCCCTATGTCTGGTTAGGTTGAGGCGGTTGCGCTAGTGGCGGAGTCGGTAAAAATCCCTTCACCAGATTATTACGAGACACACCAGTATTGCCTTTAGCTTCAATGCCAAAACTTATCCACAAACTTAGACTTTTACTTCTTAGGAACAACTAGCGATTCAGAATGGTACGAGCTGATTGATTATGAGGTATAATTTAAAGGATTTTATTGGAGCACGAGGAAGGCTCTATTATCTGTAGGTTTGGTTTTGTTTTGCGAGGTGAACTGCGGTCCTCGTTTGTGAGCGACCTTGGCCGCACGTGAGACAGGGAGCCCCTCTTTCTCTTCCGGACGGCGACTAGCTGGCGAGGGGGCTCTATGTTTAGCCCGCAGCGCCCTGCCGCGCCAGCATTCCAACCACGCAACATACCGCGCCAGATACTCGAAACACCGAGCTCGTACCGAACCATTCCAAACAGCATGGATACACAATTCACAGCTGCTTGCTTACATAGGAATCTCTACATGAAAGATGAAGTTATACCTGCAGAAAAATAAGAGAATAAAAGTTCCAAAAAAAAGGAAAGCACAGTCGTTATCTCGCCAATCAGTAGGAAGTATGTTGCATAAAACCTGGGACAGATGTTAACTTAATTAATGCGCAAGAATCAGTATGAGTAGGCATTCTTATCTTTCAGCAAATCGTCAGATATACAAGTCACATTACTTTGTGTTTGATATGTCACCAATCAATTGCAAGTGCGTTGCATAAAACCTGGAATAGTCTTCAACTTCATGATTTCGCAAGGAACTTTACAATGGCGCATTTTTATCTGCCAGATTTACTACTCATATTTAGTTTTTTTTAATTGTTGCACTTTATCCGTTGAATAACACATATATACTTCCGGTAGAGGATAACCGCAAAGTTGCTGCGATAAAAAACAAAGTTTGCGACCTTTACAATCACTTGTCTCTAATTACTTATTTGTCTCAAAAATCAATTTCACATTTTTTTTAAAATAATGCTCTTGTGGTTTTATTTCACATACATTTCTCAGATTCAATTTCTTTCTTTGCTTGAAAGTGCGCTTCTATTATATATGTAGATTATCACTCGAGTAAAGTAAAGTAAAGTTAAAATAAAAATACTGCTGTTTATTTTATACCAAATAAAAATATGCTGTTCGCTATAAAACATGTTGCGGTTTTCGAAACCATCATGATGTTGTGAAGGACGTAATATGCTGCGTCCAAACATTTCTCCTTTTCCCAACGTTTCGTCCAAAACGTATGGTATTCTTCCGGGGGACAAGCCACCTGCTGAGTCTGCTACAGACTCTAGAAATTTCTGGCAGACTCAGAAGGAGTCTTGTATCCTGAAGAATACCATAGACTTTGGTCGAAACGTCGTGAAAAGGAGGAGTATTACATTAATTACGAAGTTTAATATGCATTGGAACCACAGATTGTCGTTCGATGATTAAAACCTTATAAAAAATGTGTATTAAGAACCCACGTCTACTGTGACTGATCTCGTTGTTGTCGTTGACTGTGCAGGTGGAGGAGTCGGAGGGCCGCAAGGCGGCGTCGGAGAGCGGCTGCTCGTTCTACGAGGTGTCTGCCGTCGACAACACGGCAGAGCTGTACCAGGCGTTCGACCACCTGCTGAGCGAGTGCCGCGCCGCGCAGCAGCAGCCCAAGACGCGCAAGTTCTCCGTGTCGAAGATGATCGGCACGCTGATAGGCTCGACCACCGGCAAGCAGCAGCAGCCGCCCGTGCAGGTGGGGGGTGGCACCGTGGTCGAGTTCCACAAGTCGGACGTGCACCGGTCGAGGGTGCTGAGCCGCCGCAACAACTTCGCGGCCACCGCCTCGCTGTGACTGGTGTCGGCGGAGGGCGCCGCAGACCGCGGCCACCACTAGTCGCAAACCACCTATCAACAGGTGTCTCAGGCAACAGGTGTCTGTACGGAGCGCGCCGGGGCGTCCGCTCGCCCGCCAGCGCGTCGCTCCACCCCTTTTGGTTTTCTCCCCATCCCCATTGATTTTTTAAATCTCCGGATGACCCGAACAACGGATGGGAGCAACTCTGCACGAGAACGGAAGGGATGATTTGTATACGCTGAAACTTTGTCTTTCAAAGACAGCACAATTATTGCTAACATCATATTTCTGAAGTATTTTGCTCTTTTTCGAGGAATACATTCACCATCCTGTAATTCCTATTAGAGAGATGAGTTAACAGTTAGTTACTTCAGAAAGGCAATTGCGATGTTTTAACTGCTTACTTGCAGAGAAACTAAGCTAGGAGGTCGTATGGTATCAAGTACTGGAAGATTACACAACTTTTCTCCAGTTTTGTAAATGACATTCCGTTAGCAATATGATAACACCTCAGTCATATTGCTAATAAGGTGTATGCTGTGTCGTAAAGGACTGGTTTATCTTCTTATTAAGTTACTAATTTAAAGACTGAAACTAGATCACAATTTTTTTCTTCCTGGAATCATTAACATCTGCCTAAACATTTATTTTTCACATTTGTGAACAACTGTGCCAAATTCATGTATATTATATTTATAACCACTTACCCTTCTTTTTTTAAATTTTATCGTCTGGATTACAATGGGATGAAGGATCTCTTTCACATATTATTCACTGAGATTTTTTGCCTAGAAGATATTTCAATATCGGCCTATGATTTTATCTACGATGAAAAATAGTAGAAGCAGAATATCCATCTCACTTTCATAGTTTTATTCTCAATAGGAGTAAGTCAATTTCAGAACATACATTTCATAATACCATTAAAATATTTGTTACATTCCATAAATGTTGAGTAAAACTGTACATAACTTAGAACTAGTTTTTCTACACTACCATCTATTAGATCTTAATATTATAAAATTATTATTAACTGAATAAAATTTTGTTAAATCTTACAATGTTTAATTGTATTAACTAATTTTAACGATACATAGTTGGTCTGAATTATTGATGTCTTCTTGTTTTTTATTTCACTGAAAATTTGTGAAAGAAACAGTTTAAAAGAAACTTATTTTTCATGTGAAAACTCTGGTGTAAATTTATGTCTCTAGTGGTTGTCCGATATTTCCTTTTGATCTTCTGCAAATAAGGTTAGAATTTACAGAAAAGCTAGTGTATGAAACCATATTCTTTGTTCTTCTAGTAAGAAACGATGAATTATAAACATGTACAAACTGTAAATAAAGTTAGTCAGACGATTGTCTAAGAATGGCTGTGATTTTCTACATGTACTAAATTTTATAAATTTGTCAATGTTTTATGTAATAAAATGATGATTAAAGATAAGATTTTATTTTACTTACAAAAACCTGTACCACGTATTTAAAAGCTAAAGCTGGTACTTCAGACTTGCCTTTCTATTAAGCTTGATTTAGCTATAGAATAAGAAACTGATGAAATGGGATTGCATCACATATTTTCTGTTATCTATAAGTCATGTTACAAATACTGATTAATATCAGAATTTAATATTACGTTTCACCCAACAAATTAAAATTTAATAATGTTTTAGGCTGAGGTCATCTGTGATGTGGTTGTCTCAATAATTATTAAACAAGAATGGCAAATATATATTTTAAAAGTAGGACATTACTATATCGGAATATAGTATGAGGACAATGACGTCGAAGCTTCTTAATTTGAATATACAGTAGCTTCGTTCTGTTTTGTCATCATAAATGATCTTACAGAATAATGTAAGAAAATTAAAAATATTTTTCATAGTTCTGCTTCTAAAAATCATATTTTGCAATATTTTTAAATACTGTCATTTTCTATTTTCGTGGTCAGGAGCGTAAAAAAAAAAAAAAAAACGTGGGCAGTAATTCTGGTGGCTTAGCAAAATACTCATCCTTTCAGTACCCAGCGTGGTGGGTGAGCCTTAACGCTCTGGCCTCGCATTCGGGAGGACGCAGGTTGGAATCCCCATCTGGCCACGCGGATTTCGGTTTTCCATGGTTTTCCCAAAATATCTCCAGGTGAATGCCGAGATGGTTCCTTCAAAAGGTCATGGATGCGTTTCTTCCCGTTCCTTGCCGCCAATCTTTTCCCTCCTATAACTACCTTGACGTGGAAGAGATTTAAAACCATAAATCAATAAAAACTATCAGCAGTATTTTAGTCCACTTAATATCGAATTTATCTGGACTAACAGCATTAAAGCCAATTTTTCCTGATTGTATTGTTTTTATATTGTTATTATAAAGTCATTTAGTTGAAAATGAGTATTGAAATGCCTTTAAGAAGGCAATACGCATAACGTTTGAATAATGATCTGAGAAATTATTTGTTTCTAACTGCTATTTAATGATGAGCTCTTCAATAACTACTGTAACAAGTTTATTTTACTGTTATGAAGGAAAAATTCACTGAATGAAAACAGGTTTCACTAGGCCCTTTCTCCTAATCCTCTGCGAAGTTATTTAAACCTGTGGTTTCTGAAAGATACGCTTCAGAGTTCGCTGTATTACCCAAATTTTTCGCTACTTAGAGCGATGCCCCTCATATCTTTTTTCAATGTAATTCTCTGTCGATAGATAGAGGAATCTTCTTAGTAGTACGTGTTGTTTGATTGTTATTTAAAAGAATCTTGATTTGCTTATTACTGCGTGCTATTATTGAATCAAATTAATTCGTGAAATAATCTTTTTATTTTTTCTCATTAAAATGTGTTCAGGGACTCTTGGCCATAGTTTCAGACGAAACATTTATAGGTATAAAGGTTGGTAGTTTAATTTTTGAACCCTCTGGTAGGAAACTGATGACTTTTTTTTAAATAAACTTTATATTAACTTTATTTTTAATTGGAACTTGAAAATATTGTAATATATATCACTTCGCTGCCTCAGGTTCTCAGTCTGTTGGATGCAGTGGATCTGGGTCGCATCTAGGATAGACGGCGAGCAGCCCTGGGGGATCGTTTTTACGCTTCGTGTGACCCTCCATCAGTTTTACTGCACCGAACGACCTAGCCCCGGCCGGCGCTGGCAAATAAGGTCGACCCACTTCCGATACGCTGCCACTCGTCACTCAGGGGGAAAAAACTGTTTATGCTCGACAGTGGCTTTTATTCGCGTGCAGAAAGAGCGAAACTTTGCTCCACGTCTCTTCAATCGATTCTACAGAATAAAAAAATACCCCACAGATCTGGCTGTATAATTAGAGCTTGCTCACATACATTAAAAAAAAAAAAAAAAAACTGGAGGCACAGCACGTTATAGCACTGGTGTATTCGGATTGATTAAATGAGAAGAACAGTAAAAAAGGATATTGCTTAAATATTAACTTCGGACTCTCTTAATTCGGTTCCTCTCAGGATAACTGCTTATGGCTCTACGTCTCGTCGACGTCGAGGTCATTAGGGCACGTTGGAACTGGGGACAAAGAACGGGAAGGATTTCGGCAATGGCCTTCATTCGGCTGGTGTGATTTGGCGAAACCCTGGAAAACCTAAATCTGGATGCCCGGACGGGGATTCGAACCGGCATCCTCCCGGCCAACAATGCTATATGATTATTGAATTGACCATCAGTAATCAAAGTGTAGTACATATATATACTGTGTCATACAGAAATACATATATATCAGTTGATTATACAGGGGTTTCAGGTCATTTTGAGCGGCAAAGTAGGTAAAAACTCAACTCTTAGGAAAAGTGTGAAATTTGTCTGATTTTCGATGAACTGTAGCTCGCTTAGTTTTGAATTTGGAAAAAAGTTTGTATTACGAAAGTTGTAGGAAATTTTGTCCACTTTCAAATTGGAAATAGAGTGTTTCTTTCTAGGACTCATCAGGAAGGAGTTATAGACGAAACACTGAAAAAAGTACCAAAATTTTGATGTTTCTAGGCCACAGAAAATTGTGCCGAGGGTGTTGGAGGCCGAAAACTTGGTTTCTGCATACTCTCACCAATATATACAAGATAAGAAAAAAAATGTTCTACGTGATTTAATGTAAGTGAAAACTACCCCGTTACTGGACTATAGCTTTAACCGACGACTGAAGGCCAGTATGCGCTCTAACATTATAAGCACTGTTTGTATATAGACCCCCCTACCCATCTTGATATTCAAGTCGAATCTTCTTAGTACGTCATTGAAAATTTAGAACAAATTTTGTCGGATGTTGTAGATACCGTTATACAGGGGCCGATAAAAATTTCATGTATACTACACTTTCAGTCCATGCAACGATAGCAGAATGTGACCTCTTCATTATTAGAAATATCACTATTTTAAACAACCGTAAATGAGTAACAGACCACATTTTGTACTACTTTGATTATTTTATGCTCTACTTCTTCACTCAAACTTGTGCACAGTTCGTTAGTGACATAGCATGACAGCCACATATATCTGCTGCGGCGGAGCAAAGATTTTAAATCGGGAATAACCTGTTATTGCAGCTTCAACAACAGAATGTAATTTCAATGTTCGTCCCCGAGGTCCCTTATGGCTAGGCCTCCGGTCATTAAAATGCGAAGAGTTGAAATCATTTTTATGAAGTTGGTTCTAAATGTTTTCATATTTTGTAGTTTACGGTTTGATAATATGCAGTGTGTATTGACACCATGTTCTAAACTGACTTTAAGCAATATACAAAAAACAGTAAAAGTCAGACTTCTCGTGCTTTTCAAACCTTTTCAAAGGTTTATTCCATGATGATAAACCAACTCGAGTGAAAGCCTTAGTAGACTTATCATCTCTTGTGTAAGGAAATTTCCACCGGAGCCTGAGCTCCACTGCAGTTTCAATTAAATATTATTTTACGGGATAGAAACGCCACTAGACATGATTTCTTTACAAATTTGGCAAAACACATATCTGTATGTTCATTATTTAACAGCCACGCAAAAATTGTCTGCAACTTAGTTTGAAAATTTGGACTGAATTAGCAGAAATAGCATCTTCTAGTTGGAATTTTTGAGCCGTACTAAGCTAGTGGAAGCATCGTCTCTTTTGGGTATCTCACGATTTCGAAGGACGAATTTATCCACCGAAACTCTTAAAGCACGTGCTTAATTTATCAGCTCGAATAATAATGAGTGAGACACCTGCAAGAGTGCCGCGGCGTGATTGTGTGCGCGCTTTTCACAAACAAACCTACATTTACCACACGCTAGATAATGCTAGGTATGATCTAACCTAGTGTTTATATTCTCATTGGGCATTAAACACATTCGCTCACAATCGCATCGATAGCAAGGACGATCACGCGGTGTAGGTATTTACTATTTAGGTATTGCTCAAAGTCTGTTAACGATTAGTTTTGATGTCTATGTTCATGCGTGCTCCGTACCCACTACTTACTTCTCGTGGGTGCTGGAGCCCCCGAGCACCCACAGAGTCGGCGTCCCTGTGAAGACGTCTAAAACATAACATGACCATACATTGTATATTAATGGTACAAAAACTATCAGGTCTAATTAGGCAGAAAAAGGTGAGAAATAGTGCGAACCAATAAAGTATAACATTGTTGACTTAAAACTTTATTAATAGATAAATTACGTGGACAAAGCCATGTATTTCGGCCCTGTCTTGCAAACAGTATAAAATGTTAATGAACAAAGTGGTTCACTATTGTGGAATTGATATGGAGAATTCGCTGTCCAGATCGTATTTTGGAGATCTGTAATAAATTAAGATAGGATATTCTCTACCCTACTCTACTGGCTGCACAATTAGTTTCTATGGTGGTGAACAAGGATCTTATTATTTGTAAATAAAAACACGGTAAGGTAACAACTGTTTTCCTTAATTCATATAATTTAAACCAATTTCCCCCTTTTGGCATGGGCAATCGTCTGTGACTGTAATGAATTTACATTATGTTATTAAAAAAAAAGGCAGTATATGTGTACATAAAAACCATTAACAAAGTAGAGATGGGCAGGTCCGAGATTTTGAAGGATTCGGGTCCGGATGTACATCCAGCGCTGCGGATCTGCATCCAGGTTCCGTGTCCGGCGGACCTGTATGGGTCCGGCTCTGCAATCGGGCGGGCGGAGTGTACTGCGGAACTGGATGTGTACGGACCTACATCCAGTAATACGTGTCCCGCGGAGCTGTTTGGGTCTGAACCTACAATCGAGCGTATCGTGGATACAAATCCGACCAAGGAGAACTGCAGTATGAGTTATATCGTGTTCATCCATCAATTTATGAAATGGAAGAATATTAATTCTGATAATTTTGTTTTATTTTTGTCTGAAACTAACAAATCACAGCATAATCAGACTTGATTATGATAAAAGTAAAAGTAAAATTTCTGTGGGCTTCTGTAAGAATAAAATGAAATGATTTCTTAATAATGTTTAAGTACTACTTTTTTTTAAAAAAAAAAAAACGTAATTCTTTGTTAATTGTTAGTTTTTTTTTTTTTTTTTTTACTAAAAATGAAATTATTCAAGACTCAACATTTTGAGATAATTATTGCCTTTCCACAATATACCAGCTTAAGAAACAGTTTATTATAAATGAACAAAAAACAAAATTGCAAGTATAACTTATTTTAAATTGTGAGCGAGAAATTACGTGAGATTTGTTCTTATATTATGTATAGTGTTTTGCTCTGTATACTTTGTGAAACTGTTTTGATTGAGTGAATAAAACGTTGTAGTGAGTGCTAAATCGAGTGCGATACAATGCATTTTAATTAATCAATAATATTTATGTTTTGCCAGTTACCGTAACGTGTTTTTGGTTCTTTCAAAATCTTTATTTTATTTTGTGCAATTTCAAAAACTTTTAATTTCTTAGCAATTTTATTTCCAATTTAGTTTAAAGTATTTTTAAGCAAGATTTAATTCTTAGTAATAATAACCGATTGTTAGACGTTCTAGAAACGGCTGGATGTGAGTTTTTTTTTAAATGTCGGATTATAAAATATTGCTGTAAAAGCGACCAGCAGAGTCGCTCGCAATAATGCCACATAATCATCGTTATATATACATTACTAGCGGTTACTCTCGACTTCGTACGCGTGGATTTAGAATTTGATTGCTAGAATTGGATATAAAAACCTGAAAATTATCTAAGATGTCCCAAACAACACTGAGTTGGCATAATATAACGGGAACGCCATCGATATAGACTACCATTCTACCTTCGAACCTGTCTCATGACTAAAACTTATTCATAACGGAAAAAAAGTATCCTATTTCGTTCCTAAATATACAAAGTATTTCCTTGTCATTGGTATACACATATAGTCGTCGAAACGTAAAAAAAAAAAAGAAAGAAGATTGAGACTCACTTTTGCATATACAATATTAGTTTAGATCACACAAAAACTAACTGTGGCACCAGTATACCGTGAATAAAGTAAACGCTTAGTGCACTATTCTACTATAAAATCCTAGACTTGGCTCAAACTATGAAAAACAATTCATAAAAATATATATACGCAGTGGCATTTTAACCCAAAGCCACGCTGGAGTTTTCATAATAAGCAAGCGCGTTACCACTACTCTATCCTACCATTACTATATATAGTTGCGCATTACAAATACACATAGATATTATGCATTTGTCTTTCACAGTTCAGATAGTCTTCATAATTTAATGACAATATGTTCTTATCTATACATATTATAGTATCCCATCTCGATCCTAATGTCAAACAGCATCTCCCTGTCAAATTTAATCACGATCCGAGTATCCGACATAAACACAGACAGAGTTACTTTTGCATTTATAACATTAGTATAGATATGTATAATGTTCCTTAGAAACCTTACGAACAGTGTTTCTGGAATAAAGAGATGTTAAATGTATTATCTGATTTGTCCTTAAGCCATCAGAATTGAGAAAGTTAAAAATTCTAGAGACTTTGTGATTAATAAAACTGAACGTTAAAAGTTTAATAAGACTACAACGCATTAAAATTACAAGTTAAATTGTAAGTCCATTCTTATTTAGCACGTAAAACACTCCTCACCTTAGAAGCATGAACCCGACCAATAAGAAAGTACTACCGGGTTTTAACTACCCATTGACATTTAATAGTTATTGTAATTATCTACTAGTAGTCAGCCATTAAGAAATAGTTTTTCATTTATAATCTTATCTTCAAACAGAACTGTAATCGAATCGTACAGTAAATGACATTAAACTCTTCAGAACATAGATTTCAAATCGGAACTGTAATGAAAAATTGCGTTCCAGCTCCGCGTTGCAGGTCCGGCCGTGGTTCAACCTCCGGCCACGCGAGAACTGTGGCGCTGTTACAGGTCCGGCTGGAAGCAGATCCGACAAGCGCTCGGATATACATCCATCCCTAGCGCAAGTGATACGTGTCCGCGGAACTGCATCCATCCGGACCTACCCATCTCTATAACAAAGTACACTCTGTTTACCAATTTTGTAGAAGCAGCAGCATGTTGGGTGAAAGGTCTGTATACAGCCTTATGATGTGGATAAACGTTGCTCCTCGTTTGCTTGCGAACGTCACTATTTCACCTTTATAATAGTGACGAAACGTGTCTCAGATTATATTAATTAAGAAAAACATTTTTAACAATTTCCTTTAAATTTACTAACATTTAACAAGTTACAGCAAAAGAATGGTTAATAACCAATTTATTATGAACGACCCTTTATATTATCAATAGGGTTAAACAAGGAAATACGTCGTCAATGCCGAGGTTATGAGAGATGTGAAGGGAACTGGGGGCAGGAACGTAAAGAGATTCGATCATCACCTTTCACATGACTTTCCGCCTGGAGTAATTTCAGGAAACCATGAAAACCTGAAATCTGGATTCGAAATCCATCCTTTCAGCCTGTGGACAATATGGTGTGTCAGTCGTTAGGGGACAATCTATTGCTCAGATGAAACTGAAAAACTTTTCCCGGTGAGAAGCTCGAGTACAGTTCATACTGTAAATTTACTGTCAGTAGTTCTAAGAGATCAGCGAATACAACATATGAGGCAATCAAAACTGATGGTCGGTATTTAAAGAATTTTAAATATCAGGAAACTAACGAAAATGGCAGTTTGATGTACTTCCAAACGTTCATTTTTTTGCTGATGTATCAAGAAATGATGCTTAAGTGCAAAGACGTTGCAAAGTTGGAAATACCCTATTAACTGAGTATGCATAGAGTTGGATAGAATTCTTAAGAGTCTCAAGGACACCTGAGCTAGTTTAGCATTCCACAAAACAAAGTAGTGTAGGTTTTTTTTCTAGTCTTTAAATTCTTTTGACGTTTGTTGGCATGCTTTCCTGCCTTTGTCAAGATAACGGCAGCCATCAACGAAACACAGCTTATAACCGGGCTATTTTATTCTTTCCAACCTTACCAGGCAAGCCAGGTTATAAACTGCCGATGATTCCTTTTATTTAATTCGGCAGTTGTTGCATATTAATGTAATGCATTTGAGTGAAAATAATATTTGCTAAACCAAGAAAAACCACACATATATGGAACACCAACAACATGAGAAGTTTATTCAAAATTATATATCCAAAACCTCTCGCAAGCTTAACACAGTCCTTGCTCTCTTTTGTCTTACAGCGATTACCCACCTCTCTCATACTATTATTCTTTGGCAGCGCCCGCTGACCAAAGATAATTGTCACTTACAGTCAATACTTAGAAACTAGTCTTAGCGTATATGCTACAAACTGTACGCTTTACTTAGTCCTTTCTCCTGTTATTGATCCAGCCCATTTTGCTATTCAGGTCACCGTAATCGGCTAAAGATAGCTCTCCACCCTACACTAATTACCCTCCCTGGAAGCCTGTAAAGTAAGGCACTCCCTCCAACGATTAAAACAGTAGTATACCAGAAATTTTATTCGTTCTCTCACATCGATCTAACAATGCTCTAGGTTTCACAACATTACACATTGGTTTTCACAACCGAAATTACATTTCTATTTTCTTTTAACTACAGCCTCTCCATATTTAAGAACAGTACAACTTTCCACTATCATTGTTTAATTCTTGTTGCTTCCTTCTTAAACACTGCGTCGATGTTTCAACAAATATAGCGTATTCTTTACGTTCATCGTTAAATAACATCTATTAATAATCTACTTCTCATGATATTATACATGCTCGCGCTCGTTCTTACATATCCGGTGATTAGTAGCGCTCAGACCCAGCCCTTGTGTAAAATGTTATTTTAAGAATTATGTGTAGCAAACTGGGAGTTCATTAATTAAGAATTTGTATAGATTTTATGAGATTGATTGTGAATTTGTGTATATTTGTCATGTAAATGAGCATTATTTTATGAAGAGAAACTATGAAAATGCTATGCAATATGTTCAAGGACAGTATTATGTATTAATAATTAATTAAAGTTTGTAATTGTAAGTGTTGATACGAGTTACGATGGTTGGAGGATAATTTGCGACCGTTTGGGCTGGTTTATGGAGACAATGCGTGTAAACAGAATTAACTTTCATTTCAAGATGTTTTCTAAGGATTCTGAGTAATTTTGTATAATTTGTAATTATTTTGTATGGATTTAATTGTTAAAGTATTGTTAGAATTTGAGAAACGTCGGTCGGAACTCTTTGAATTATTGTGGATCTTTCTGTAGCGTCTATATAAACAAGCGGCAGAGACGAATTGAAACATTGAAGGGTTACTCCCTATCCCAATCATTTGATATATCTGTATATGTTTTAGTAAATGAGTCTCAATTTAAACAACTGTTCAGTAAATATTAATTGAGCAGTGAATTGCAAGTTAATTAAACTTAGAATCGCTGGAATATTTGTATGATGGTGCTTAGTATCTTTGGTCGAGTCGATGTTTGTTCTGTGTAATGTAATTGTAGAGCACGAGAAAAAAAATAAAATAAACCTAAGTGAAAAGTGATTCTTTGAATTAGTTATTTCATGGAACCAACTGTATATCGTTGCTTCCACGACATGACTAAACATCAGAAAAAAGTAATTAACGAAATACTTATCAATACCTAATACTATCTACTGTAAAACATTAAAAATGGTTTTTACTTATTGAACTACTGGCACTAGATTTTAAGAATAAGGGTGTAGGAATATTTTCCTTCGTAGGTAAGGGGACAGAGATTGTAATAAATAACCAAGAGAAAAGCTGAATAATTTATCAAAAATGCTAAAAGAACTCATAGTTGGAATTAGTAGAGGTCGAAAGTAGATGGAAAAAGGAAGGGGGAAGATGGATGTGTAGGGGAATTGCCTTCGGAGCGTGCGCTCCATCGCATTTAAATTACTACTAGAGACCCAGCACTCATTGTTTAACCTATACGCGCACTAAGTGGTCGCTGTCAGCGCAACAAGTGAGGTGGGTAGTGGGAGCGCCGATCGATACGTGCACTGCCATCTGGTTGAGAATTCAGCAAGCGGACGAGGCATCACCTCAGGAAAGCATCCAGCCCAAGTTTACAGTACTGAATGTTATAAATTAAAAGTTTGAATGGATGGATGTTTTAATTATATTCCTCAATCACACATTAACAGATTTAAATTAAATTTGACACGGAGTTAGTACATATTGTACGTAATAACATGGGATGGTTTTTGTTCCGAAAAAACAAATAGTTCCTTTGGAAATTTTTATCATCAATTCGCATTTCACCTACACCAAAGAGTCTCCTACTTAGTAACGGCACTGGCTCGTTCAATCTTTGCTTCTTATGCAAATAGCAAACACTGCTTTTCTGAGACCAAGGCGAGAACGTTATGACTTACTCAATGGTGTGTTCAGTTAAAAAGTAAGAAAATGGTTGAACTTGATAAAGCAATAATTTCGGAGCAGGAAACAAACATGTCTGTTCTTAACTTTAAAACCTTTCTAAAGCCATATGTAGGCCTACTTAGATTGTAGTTATTTGTAGGTAGACTTATAATTCTATTGGCAAAATATGGAGCTGGAAATAAGAAATTAATCTTACGGTTCCTCATCTCGTCTTAACACTAATATATTTAAAAAATATATATATAGACGTACGCCTTATGTTGACGGATTGAAATACTAAACATATGGATAACAGAGAAATAAACAAATTAAAGTTGTATTTAGTTGTTTTTAATTAAATGCAACTATTCTGTTTTTAAAATTCAAAACTCACCCTAAGGGAGCATCCATAAAACACGTAGCTCCATTTTGGACTCCTGTGGAACCCCCTCCCCCCACGTAGCCTGGCGTGTCCTTCGTCTCTACGCCCCCCCCCCCCGCCCCCCCCCCCCCCGCTTGTAGCACGTAGCTTTTTTCCCTATTGATTCCAGAAGACATTTTGTACTGTTTTCTATTGTCAGACTATTGTAAATTACATATGGAGATAATTAAATATTTACATGCTGTTATGTGTTTTGTACCTTATTTTAACTGTGACAAGTAATATGAATCAGAAGCTACGTGGCCTGGCTCGGAACTAGGGTTGTAACGTAAGTCATCTTTGCCGATGCGGATGCTGATGCTAATGTTCATTGCTTGACATCCGCGGATGCGGATGTTTTGCGGAAGCGGATGTGGAAAAATAAATTTATAATTATTTAGATTTTAATATTTTATCAAAAGATAAACTTAAAATCAAAATAAGTGTATTTTTTATGTCAAATTCTACATTTCTTTTTATAAGTAACGTCTATTTCCATATAATACTGCCCCATTGATTTTTTTTTGCCTTATCTCTTAACAACAACAAAAGTGGGATGATTTCACAAGTGAATCAAATTATTTATATAAGTATGCACGCGTTTAAAAAACAATCTTTGTCATATAAACTTTGTGGAGTTCGCGGCTAGACAAATTCAAGCATCAAGCACAAGATCACACCATGGCACATCTCCGTGCCACCCACCCGCCTTTCCACCACACTAGCGGCCCATTCACAGTCCAACTTGTAGGACCCACAATGATCGGATTTTCGATAAAGGACTCTTCATGGGCCGTGAAAGGGGTTAGACGAGTAAATGCAGGACGTATTGGATGTTGTTTGACTCCCAAACAGCTAACACTGTTTCTTGATGCCCAACAAGCTATGACGTTGGATCATGATTGGAGGAAACATCATGCGGTGTGCGATAAGGACACTAGTGTGCGGCGGGAAAGCACGAGTCGAAAGGATTGCTTGGAACATTTTGTGGAACCCCTTTTATTAGCGTAAATGGGTGTCCTCATCCTACTGTACTTTTACACAGATGTACTGCAAGTAGGACCTTTAATAACCCGCTTTACTTTCCATGCAAGTTCAAGCTAGTAAATTCGTCGCTTATGTAATAAAAATGTTCAGTTCATTGTTATTTTTATTGCAAGATCGTCAGAAAAACAACCACGTTATTGTTAGCTAAGCGAAGATGGGCAGAATCTCGTATAAAGAGAAACGAATAATGTATACTGCAATGTAAACAAAACATCCGCAATAAATATTGCATATGCGAATGCGAAAGCGGATGTAGGATTTCACACGAAAGTTCCGCACTTGCGGATGCAGATGCGGAGATCCGTACATCCCTACTCGGAACCCCCCTCCCCCCAAGTAGCCCAGCGTAGCTTTAGCCAACCCCTCCCCCCCTCCCCTAGAGAAGCCACGTAGTTTATGGAGGTTCCCTAATAACAGGTGTCTTGCTAAATAACGTGTCATTGAAACAACCAACTGACCAAGAATTTACTATATACCCTCCGGTTATTTGTGATATAAAGTCAGAAAATATTTTATGTAATGCTAAAAGAGCATATTGGAAGGAAGTTGTAGAATACTCTTATTGTACCCAGACATATGCTCTATGAAAATTTCAACTCATAACAGTCAGAATAATGACTCTTTTTAGTGAACTTCTGTACAATCTAAATTGTTATAAACAATACAATTTTAGAAACAGTGAATGAATGTAAACTCAAAGTTTGAAGCTAATATTTTTAGTGTCTCAGAAGCGGCTGATATAAAAATTAATGAATCCTCCTTTAAATCAAATACTCGTCACATGGATCCTTCTAATAGAGACGGGATAACTGTTGTAGTTCCTGCGTTGTGCGTTATCCAAAACGAAATTGAGACATAGTTAAAAATTTTGATTTTGCGTTTTGTATAAACAGGGTAAATCTTTCTACAGAATGATTTTCAAGTTCAAAAGCTAAGAATTGGAATGTTTAAGGTATGTGGTCTCTGCACAGTGGTATCAACTCTTTTCGTTACAATAGATACCACGAACACGTAATTATTGTTATCTGTGGTGAGGAAGTAGACTTAGAGGAAAAGGAATTGATTTAAACGAAGGCTTCACCGCGCGAATAAAATAGTTTCCACGCTACCCCTGCCACCAGGTCCTACCACTTCGGCCTTGTTCTACGGCGTATGTATTTCACACCCTGTAAAAAACGGTTAAAATCTTACAGAGCACATCCTACAACATTTTTGTCCTGAAGAAAGCCAAAGAAGGCTGGCCGAAACGTCGGCCGGGGAACATGGAATTAAGAATTGATTTGTTTTGGGAACTTGTGATATTTTAAATTTTCATAAATTAAATTTTTTGGATCTTAATGAACTGGGGAATTCTGTTAAAGTGGTTTGCAGCTGAAGTCGTTTCTAGCAGCAGTGGTATGTTAGGTCACGTTCCACAGCCAAGCAGGTCACTAACAATGGGTCGTGAGAGACCACTAAATTTCCCAGGTGGCACTGCGCCATTCAAGATACCAGCACGAATTCTGGGTCGAGGGTAGGGACTGGTGCCTCGAATCGCTCGCTACTAGTCGGGCGGTCTCTAAAAAGTGATGGCTGACTGGCCGCTAAGGACACTAATTGTCATCAGTATGGTATCCATCTGTAGTAGACTACAACGGTTAGCTTTTAAATAACTAACGATTATTTTCTGTGGTATTATAGTAATAAAACTTCGTTTAACCTTCGATTTCTCTCTCTGTAATATAAGGGAACTCTTGATTGACGAGTAGCTGCATTCATTATTTACCATAAATCAATTCTCTGCGTTTCTATCAACTGATCCCACTGACCGTTGACTTTGAAATCTTTTATTTGCAGGAAGTATTTGATGCTACAAAATTCTGATTTTTATCAAAGTGAAAAAGAAGATGTGTCACGCCAGTTTGTAATTGTATGTACAAATAAGAATATTATTATTATTGCTGTTACTTTTGTTAATATGACATAGTAATACTACCCTTTGGGAGTATCTTTGGAACAAGGAGTATATCCAGCCCCCAAGGAGAAACCAAAGGGGACTGTTGAAGATGGATGAACTGAGATGGGAATGGTGGTTCTGATGATTCTGTGATGGACGTATTAAGAAGTATAATAAAACTGCGTACAGAAATCTGACCACGACTGATCAGATTGGTTGCTACTATAAAAGAGTTGCGAAATTATTATGTAAGTAGTTTTACCCGAAATGTGTCGAAGGCGATTTATGTAAAAATAGTTGCGGCTGCGGTGAAGGAAAATATGTTCGTGTAAAAGTAGGATATAGTATCGCTTGCACTGCTCATGGGAGACGGCTATGCTAGCTGTTCTGTGATCATCGTCTCGAATATACCTGATTGAGCATAGTGTCTTAACAGCACTAAAAAGATTTTATATCTCGTGGTTACAATCAGGCACTACAGAAATAAGTGATCACCAATTCGTGACTGCCGCCGTAAATTTGGTAGCTGAGCATCGAACTAGGTAGGTGACCGATAACACTAGAGCCTGTATTACGGGAGGACGAGTGTTCAAATCCTCGTCCGATCAGACAGATATATGTTTTCGACAATTTTCGGAAATCACTCTAGGTGAAAACCGGGATGGTTCCTTCATATGCATTTCCGTTCCTTTCCTCCATCCCGTAGTGACCTCGGAACCGAAAAAGCTTATAGCCCGATTAAAAAAAAAAAAAAAAAAAAAAAAAAAAAAAAAAAAAAAAAATTAGCTGAATGTGGCATCGTTTTATACGGGGTGTTAAAAAAGTGTAAAATATTTTAGGAAGTGCATTAAAATAAGACAAACATGTCTAATTAACATTGGGTTAGAAACGCACTAATTTCGGAGTTAATAAAAGCTCAACAATGGTACGCCCGTCCACGGCAATGTATGCCTCAGCCTTTCGGCGTCAAGAATCACGCACTCTTGAAACTGTCTTCAATGCATGTCATCACACAGAGGACCACCAAGACGGTTTCAAAGTGTGCGTGATTCCTTACGCCGAAAGGCTGAGGCATGCATTGCCGTGGACGGGCGACACATAGCGGACCTCTTATTAACTCCGAAAATATACATTTGTGATGCAATGTATTAGAAATTTTTCTTATTTTGATGTACCTATCACCTCTTAAAATATATTACACATTTTTAACACGTATTGGTAGCCAAAAGGTGGTAATAATCGGCGGTGCTTGATTCACGGAGTAAAAAGATTGCTCGAAAAGCAGAGGAAGATACATATATGATCAAGAAGAACTAAGAACTGTAGGGGCATTCAGCTGGACACGAATGAAGAAGAGTTAAGTTAGATGAGCAGATCTGTCTCTCTTGAGGCCTTTGCTGGTCAGTCAGTGGTGCATTGTGCGACAGATCTCAAACCAAAGATTCTGTACCTCTGTGCCACACAGTATGCTTTACGGAACCATTCTGGTTGAATAAATATGCCCATCATAGCAATACTAACAATTTCGTCTTACCTCATAGGCCTAGCTCTTCAAACAAAAAAGACGATTACTTGCAACCAACCTAACCCACTTGAAGGATATTTAAATGTCATATTTTGATACCAGTTGGTTGTCGTTTGCTTCGGATGCCAATCACGATGGTAATTATTAGTCATGGAACTAATAAAATCTTTCCCCTAAGCCACTACACCTAAATTCTCAAAGGAAGATTTTTTTTTGCTTTGCGCCTCGTCTACATTGTGGTTATTAGAGGCGGAAAAGGAGTGGGAAGGAATATGGCCATGACCTTTTGAATGAACCACCCCGGAATTCACCCGGAGTGTTTTGTGGAAACCTTTGAAAACCCAAATCTGCATGGCCGGCCGGGGATTCGAACCGGCGTCCTCCGTAATGCGAGGCCAGAACGTTAGCACTCACCCACTACAGTCGGTAAAAAAAAGTAATAATTTATTGCCAAGGAAACAGAATCTGTAAAGAGTGAAATTGTGTCTGTTAACCCTGACACAGTTTGTAATCAACAGCTAGAAATTTAAATACTGGAGAAAAGGTTTACTGGTAAAAATGCAAATACAGTTCTACTCAATAATAGAGAAATAAATAGTAACAACAAAAATAAAGAAAAACAAAGGATATATGAACTGAAAAGTTTAAAAAATGTATCTAAAACTGTAAGATTTTGAAATATGTTGAATCACTGTAGAGTATTGGAAATGTCGTTGAAGCCAATTAAAAAATAAGAGCATTTAAGAGCAGTGTAGCTCAGGACTCGCACTTGGGTTGCCAAGCAGACAGCGACAGCAGGTAGCGGCCATGATCGCTGGCACGTGGCCCGGACAGCTCGTGATTGGTTCGTCATTAAGTCTCGGCGTGGGACGGCTGCCACGTGCACCCCACAAAGACTGTCGGCCAAAGGAGAGGCCACGGAACTAGTTTACCAGTGCTAATGTAACGAAATGTTTCTTCCATTTATCACACTATCCTAACAAAAATTGAAAGATCAAACTCATACTGCAACTTAAGTGCTGGAATGATATATATTATTCGCATCTTCCAGAGCCTATTTGCTTAAACCATTTTAAGTGTATGTGAATACTGCAGTCTGAATCTGACACTAATACCAAAAACATCTACTCTCTCATTTGCTTTTTGACCATTAACGAAAGTGACAAATAGAAATTTCAGAAATGCGTCATTTCGATCCTTTAAGATTAAGTTAATTAGTGATCCATTAGTGAAAACGATATCTCTGATCGTAATTATCCGATTGTCAAAGAAGTTTACACGTTTAAATTCTTTTAGATAATTTTCACTTGATGATCTAAAGCCCCAACATCTAGAACATTTCAAAATGTAAGGAGACAATGAGGGATTCTAAGAAGCGTTTATCAAAACAATAAAATAAACAAAGCCTGGATACTTGTTAAAGGAATAATAAGTGATAATTCAGCGACAAATTTAGTCAACTCAACAAAATGGGTAGATTATTATTTAAGTCTTCCGTCAGGCAGTCAGGGCGAATTTTCTGCAAGAACATCTCTTTCGAATTAATTTGTGTCTCCCATTTAATCTAAAAGAATTAAAGACTTTCTTGTCCAATGTCAAAATAAGAGTTTCTAGCTTTCAAAAATATCAGCTTCCAATAGATTAGCCCTGCTGGGCCACCTGAAACCTATAATAGTAATATTTACAAAGTTTGGTGCTGTCAAGCACGTGTACCATTGGACATTTTAAGATTTATTTATATAGTTTCTTTCTGTGTTTGAAGTAAATTGTTCGTCATATTCTTTAGTTACTGGTTCCGTACCCTGATTCCGTTCCTTCCTAAAGAAAATTTTCCCACTGCCTTACATCTAAAATCAATGCTAGTTTGTGGTTATTATCATCTCTTCCTTCAATGCACTGTTCAACAAATTAATGTAAACACCAACACCTGCCAATCGAACTGAAAAATTTATAGCAAAAAAGGTCGGGTCATTACTGCCAGTATTAAATCGAATGGGGCTCAATTTCGTTGAGGAACAAAATCAAAATGGATTCAAGGCATCTTTTTAAAAAAACAACATTGGAAAAAATCATATCCAAACGATAAAATGTCCAACTTTTTTTGATTCTGCTATGTGTTATGATGCAACATAAAGATACGGTAAGAGTGAAATATTCTTAAAAAATGCAACGTAGACTTACCACGGATGCCGTGGTGTTATTAGAGTGGTCTTGAAAATTTCTCACCCACGTAAGACACAAGGGCCGAAGATATCTTTCGTCCATGGTTCCTTTAATAGTAGATATATAGAGACAGTAAACTTTCTAAGATATGTAGAAAACTGAACTTGTGTTATAGCTAATATCGGAACTGAGATCCTTTATAGACCAGCTCTTTGCTGGCAAATTAGTTACACTGGCTAGCGATAAAAAGGAAGGAATTTGTATGTCAAAAAAGCCTGAAGAACAATTTGGAAAGCTGTACTTAACATGAATTAAAAAAAAATAAAAAATGAATGATGCGTGGAGATGGAAGAACATAAATTTATTGGAACATTTACCGTTAACACTGCTCATGTTTGAAATTTTTAGTGTCATTCTTAACTCTAAAGGTAAATGACAAGGATACATCTAACAGGACAGCAAAGTAGTTGTCTGTTAAATTAATCCACTACCTTAGACCACTATCAGCATACATGGAACAAGTATGGGAATTAACTGTACCTACGCCTTCTAGATTTAGGGGGGGGGGGGGGAGGGAGAAGAAGTTGGCCAGTGAAATTTGTTTCTGCATACAAAGCACTAATATTGGAACGTTTCAGCAATGAACCAGTGGACTAAAATATAAATAGTAGGGTCCATCATAGAGAACATTCGACTGAGACATTTCGTGGGGTTAGAGTGCCTACAGGGAATGACAGATAACAGACATAGTTTTGGACTGACACCAACCTAGTAGATACATAGACGCGTCCTGAGACTCATGAAGCACTATTAATCAATAGGACAGCTGTGAAAATCAGCAAACGAGGAAATAGATACAGTGGCGGCTTAGTTCGTGTGTATATAAAAAAAGATTTTTTTCGTGTTAGAATTCCTCACCTTTTAAGTACAGCGGCTTTGTTTGAGTATTTAATATCAGTTAGCATTATTCTGAATTACAGAGATTTGGTTTCAATTCGTTTTGAAATTCTTGTCACTCCTATTTAATACCTCAGCTCTGAAATTCAATGTGATTACATTTATAAAGAAATATTTTGAATGCAAACTCCGTTTAAAGAGTTATGTAATTAAAAATACAAAATACATTATGTGTTCAAATGTATCCACTGTGTAATTCGTAATTGAACGTTAGTATGACACGACATGCGGACCTGCCAGTACAAAAAGAGGCGAAAAATATTGTGTTGTCATTAGAGAAACAGTATTAGAAGAATGCATCGGTCTGGAGAGTTCAGTGACTTCGAAGGTGGACTAGCCATTGAATGACACTTGAGTAACAACGCTCTGGCCTCACATTCGGAAGGACGTGGGTTCGAATCCCCGTCCGGACACCCATATTTGGATTTTCCATGGTTTCCCCCAAATCACTCCAGGTGAATGCCGGTATGCTTCCTTCAAAGGGCCATGGCTGAATACCTTCCCATTCCTTCCCCCCCCCCCCCCAGTCCTTTCCCGCCTCCGATGCCCTTGACGTCAGTGAAATGAGTAACAAATCCGTCATGGTTATTCCAGTACTTCTAAATCTGAAATATAGTCTTCACGGGTTTTCCGCCGTATGTTGTTGAAATGCGACAACGAGCTTTCAGCGGCTGACTCTGCCGCCATCTTCAGGTTGAATGTTGTGCAGGGAGAACCAGAACCAGCCGCCGAAAGCTCGTTGTCGCATTTCAACAACATACGGCGGAAAACCCGTGAAGACTACATTTCATCGATACGCCGTGAAAGCCTTCAATCTCACACACTTCTAAATCTGCCCGTGTGGACTGGTGTGACGTGACTGTGAAGTGGAAACGCCAAGGATCCGCCACAACTAACCCAAGAGCAGGCAGACCTCATTTGATGACGGACATGGTCCGTCGAGCATTGCGGATGGTGGTTGAAAAAATCGTAATAAATCAGCGGATGGAATCACTCGTGAATTCCAAAAATGCTACCGGCACTTCAGCAACCACAATGACTGTGCGTTGGGATTTAAAAATACAGGGGTTAAAAGATCGATCTGCTGTTCATAAGCCAAAAATTTCTGTCATCAGTGGCTAAGCGACGCTTGAGTGGTAGGACGAACGATGCTAATGAGCAGTGGATTATTGGAAACTAGTGATTTGAACTGGTGAATCACGTTATACCATCTGGAAATCCAATGGGAGGATACGAGTCTGACGAATGTTAACTGGCATCATGAATAGTGCGAACAGTGAAGTACGGGGGAGGTAGTGTTATGGTATGCGGTTGTTTTTCGTGGTCAAGGTGTGGTCTCCCTGTTGCGCTTAAGGAAATTCAAAATTCGGAAGGATATGCACAACTTTTAAACAAATGTATACTGTTTTCGGTAAAGGACCAATTTGGAGATGATGATTGTTTGTATCAGCATGACAATACACGCTGGCCTAAAGCTGCATCTGCGATGCAATTGTTTGTGGACAGTAATATTCCTGAAATGGACTGACCTGTCCAAAGTTAATGACATACGTTTTTCTGTACTTTATATGTATAAGACTGTGTGTAGGAGACTACTGTATGGTACGAACAAAACACATACAAAGAAATTCCTAAATATTCGTTATCCTGACCCCATTATAAATGAAACTTCGTCTCCTTCCTGTTTTTATTTATTTTTTTTAAAAAAAAAATATCAACCCACACAGCAACATCGGCAAACCCCGGTCCTCCCCCAAGCGTTCCTTGCAACCGCCGCTTAACTGCCACAAGTTTGTCAGTATGTGCGACATCTTACCAGCTTGCTGTTACATCTCGTCTATAAATATAATTTCTGAAAATGCGTTGAAGAAATAAATGTGGAATATTGGTCGTCGAATGCTATTACTCCTTGTAATGTTATTCAACACTCCGATAAGATCCGAAACCAGTTCATTACTTGTTGTATTGTATGTTATTCATTGTATGTTTACGAGTTCAGAATGAACAGAGAGGAGTGATGGGTACAAACTAGTTTATCCAGCAAAACTATGTTAGATGAGAAGATTTAATTAATGGTCTGGGACATCCATTATAAAATCGGATATTATCCTGAATCTTTTCCCCATGACTATTTGTATTCATTATAACCGTATGTACAGTACATTGGATGGTATTCTTTCTTAAAGAAGTTAAAAATGGGAACGAATTAGATTTAAACTGATTAAAAAAAATTACTGGTTTGATCAAACCGTTTACGAGAATGAACACAACTGAATTGTTTTAAAATCTAGAAAGTTTTCAAGGCGCAAGAACTTATTCTGGTTGGTGTAGAGTAAAATGTTTTACTCAATGAAAATCATTTCTCGAAATGCTTGCTAGATTCCTTTCAACTCAAGGAGAAGTATATTTAAGTAGTTACAGCAGCGTGTTTGTGATTTTTTCGTTTTTGTCTTGTTTTTTGATTATTTTGTTATTATTATTATTGTATATATATCGGGTAAGAAGATGTGAAAGTAAGTGTTTGATATTTTAAGTTCAGCACATGCATTACGCAAATAAAAAGGAATGATATGTGAATAGCTGCATAATGAAAGTGACAAATAATTTACCAAAAGACTACAAGTCCGAGAATCTTGTCTGTAACCCATTAAGTAACATCACCAAGATGCGAGTTACTGATGCGCTTCCTGTTACTTTAATAAAAAAAAAACAGTAAGCCCTTTTAAGCCACTCTGAGACTGGACGTCAAGTGGACGCGTATTCGCGCGAAAACGCTTGTATATGCGTGATCTGAGTTGGTGGGAAGTCACCCCGTCCACTGAAAGCAGATCCGCGTGACTTTGCCCCCAGTTCTCCGTGCCGTTAAGAGCTGTAGCAGCACAGTCTGCAGCGAGCTCTCGGAGCAACAACTTCCTGGTAGTTTACGTTTCCTGGTGAAGTTATAACCGAAGCTAGCTAATCGGTCGCGGTAAACAAGTAGTGTGTGTGTGGTAGACGTAATAGTTTACCAAGAAATACAATCTACTGTGTTCTAGGTGAAAACAATCGATTGGTAATCGTGCTCATCTAATATACTAGTCCGTGTGACCGTCACCCACAATGTTCGGTGGGATGTACGGTGAAGGTGGAACTTGTGGCCTTCAGGACCACACATCAGAACTTGAAAATCATAGTGGCACGCCAACCGGGTCGGTAATTGCAGCCGCGTTGAACACAGTCAGCAACCAACAAACTGACGAAGCCATTCCAATCGAGTCTGTGAATTATCAGTTCAGTGTGGTACCAGACGATCCCATGCTCGGTAGCCAAAGCATAAGTAACAAGCCTGCTAAACGCCAGGTACCAACAGAAGAAGATGTAAGAAAATCAACCCATGCAGCAGAGAAAGTCGCACGGCTCTCAGCGATACATTCAGCAGCCCAGCAGCCGATGTCTACTGTCAACACGACACCAACAACGTCAGCAACTCCAATAGCACCAGTAGTACCAGCAACAACAGCAACACAAGCGGCAACTGCACCCTCCATTTCCGGCAGCAGTCTACAGGACGCGCAGCAGAATACATCAAGCTACAGGTACGACGCAAGCGATAACGGCCCATTTATAGTTTTTGTAGAGGGGAAGGAGAAGAACATAGGCCGGTTACATCCAATGGTTATAGGAAAGCTACTACGTGAGCAAGGTATCCTAAGATCAAATCATCTTTTGAACATCACGAGTTTCTGGTCGTAATAGAATAAAAATTGAAACAAACAGTAGTGCGGCGGCAAATAGCCTCGTAACATCGGAAGTCTTCGCTAGAAACAATATGGTGGCTTACATCCCAAAGTTCATGGTACACAAACAGGGTGTAATTAGGAACGTGGACATCTCCCTGAGTGACATAGAAATACTCTCAGTGATAGAATGTGAGGCCCAAGTAGTAGGTATCCGACGGTTCAATAAAAAAGTTGTAAAACAAGGTAAACAGGAACTTACAACCACTTCCCGTATGTGTATTAACATTTAAATCTCAGCTGCTGCCTAAATTTGTCTACATCCACGGGGTTCGCTGTAATGTTGAGGTTTATATCCCATCAGTTACCCAGTGTTACAAATGCTTGCGTTTCGGTCATGGGAGCAATCAGTGCCGAAGCCAAACGCGCTGTGGTTTTTGTGCATCCGATCATAGCATTGAGTCATGTCCTAAAACGTCCCAACCTAAGTGTGCTCTGTGCTCTGGCCAACACTTAGCCACAGATCGACTGTGTCCCGTATATCAGAAGACGAGAGCCATTAAGCAATATATGGCGTTGAATAATGTCAGCTATAGCGAGGCCACAGCTATACATGAGAATAGACCCTACGCTCAAGCTGCAACCAACATCAACTTGCAGTACAATAGTCCAACTGAATTTCCGCCTCTGCCGGTCATGCACTCTTTTCCTGTCAACAACTACCAACAACCAACCTACCAGCTAGCCTCATTTGATAACAGGCCACACACAAGGGTGGCAGCAACCCCTCCACAGATTGTCTCCCAATCTCCGGTACTGTCTAGACAACAGAACATGCCGCTGTTCCCTATGAGGACAACCCCGCAGAATAATCAGTCCAAGCCACTGCATGGGACAAACCCAGTCCCACTTAGACGAGACAACATGGTACCGTCCGGGAATTAATTCAAAAGTCGTCCGACCTCAACAGATCACGACACATAGCAATACAAATAACTGGAAAGATTACCAGAAATATCACATTCCTAGCCAAAGACCAACGGTGCCCTTACAGAGTAATTTAACCAGCACCGTCAATAACATGGAGGATCCTCCAGCCACATCAGACAGGCATCGCCTAATAGAAATAATGCTTAATTTCATTACCACGCTGCTACAGCAGATACAATCTGGAGGAGGGACAACTCCCAATCGACGCAATAAGGGATAATATTAGTAGGATTATAGAATCCACAAGCAACCTGCACGGTACAGAGGAAGAACTAAGCAACAATGGCGGGGAATAGGGAAGTGAAGAATCTTTTATTCTGGAACGCACGTTCTGTCCGTTCCAACAAAGAAAGTTTGCACCATCTATTAAAATCGTACGATGTATGTGTTGCCGGAATTGCAGAAACGTGGCTTAAACCTAAGGAACAATTCAATATCCCTGGCTATAATACCGAGCGATACGACAGAGCAGACGGTTACGGTGGAGTGGCTATACTAATTAGAAGAAACATACCATTCCGCAGCCTGAAACTAAGGAATGTAATAAATGGGGTAGAAGGATGCACAATAAGAACGCGCGTTAACGGTATTGAATCGACCATACTAGTAATTTATCGTTCTCCAAATACGATTGTAAGCAAGCAGGTTATTAGCTCCTATGTGAAACAAATCCCCCGACCTGTAATTTTAATGGGCGATGTAAACGGTCATAATCTGGTTTGGGGGAGTGAAAGAACGGACGCTGTCGGAAGACTGATAATGGAGGTAGCAGAAGAAGAGGACTAGTGGTCCTTAACGACGGCTCGTACACAAGGATATCAAAACAGGAGAACGGAGATCAGCTGTAGATGTAATTCTGGCGTCGACCCACCTCTCCCATACAGCCGTCTGGACAACCATAAAAGACACCAGTGGGTCAGACCACCTTCCCATTTTTTTCTCTTATCAACGACATCACATAGAATACAAAGGAAGAAAACCCACGTATAGATGGAACATTAAGCGTGCCGATTGGAGCGCCTACAGAAAAGCAGCAAGCAATATATTCTCCAAATTTCAAAGAAACCGGGATACGCAGCGCGACTATGAGAAAATATTAAACGGAATAGAACAAGCGGCTCTTACGACGATTCCCGAAAACCACCCAGTGAAATTAAAGCGAAGAAGATCTGCAGTATGGTGGGACTCAGAATGTACCGCGGCAGTTCAAGAACGAAAACAAGCCCTAAAAATCTATCGACAACATGCAACGGAGGAAAAACTTTATTCTTTTAAGTAAAATTCAGGCCAGAGTAAAACGCTTCTTGAAAAGGAAAAAGCGGCAAAAGTGGATAGCCTTTTGCGAAAACTTAAACCGTAACACCTCCCCGATCACTGTGTGGAACGAGATAAGAAAATTCCGTAATTCATCGAGTAACTGCTCAACTCATACCGCAACGCAAGAGGTGTTAGAGAAGATATTGGAGAAGATGACACCACCGTCAGTAACAAACAAGATCTGCCTACAGGAAAATACATCCAATGAACAGATGCTACAGCCATTTAATCTGGAAGAGTTCGAAACGTCTGTCAGTAATAGTAAGAACACATCGCCTGGGCCAGACAACATCCATTACGCCATGCTCAAATATCTACCAAGAAAAGGCAAGCTAGCAATCCTAAAAGTAATGAACGACGTTTGGTTACGACGCATTGACATCGAATCTATGAAAACTGTAAGAATAGTCCCTATCCTCAAACCAGGCAAGGACCCATGCGACCCGGCATCATACAGGCCGATTTCTCTCATGTCTTGTATGTATAAAAACCCTGGAGCGTATGATTAGGCTCAGAATAGAGTGGCACGTGGAACACTATATAAAACTCCCACATTTTCAGTACGGTTTTCGCAGAGGCCTGGGTACGCTTGACGCTCTGGCACACCTAGTTACTGAGTTACAAGAGAGCTTGACAGCTAACAAGTACACAACGTGTGTGTTTACAGACTTGACTGGAGCATATGATAATGTTGTTCCAGAAATTCTAGTACAAAAACTCCTCCTAATGAAACTGCCTGAAACATTTATATTAAATCTTTGGAACATTCTGCAAAATAGAGTTCTGATAATTATGACACCAAACGGCAAAATTGGTCCTCGGCGTACAAGTTTTGGGCTCCCGCAAGGGTCTATCCTGGCACCACTCCTGTTCATAATATACTGTAGTGACATTGGCATAACACTGTCACCAGATACCTGGTTTATACAATATGCGGACGACCTTTGCATTTACAAAACATCCAGGAACCTTCAGGACACCTATTTCTATCTTAGCCAAACGCTAACTAAACTCAAGACTTGGCTAAAGGAAAACGGACTCCAAATATCACCAGAAAAATCCGCAGTAATAACCTTCACCCGGCATAAGGTACTGGCAGCTGAAAACATAAGACTCGGACCATATACATTGCCACTCCTAAAGTGTATCAAATATTTGGGATTATACTTAGACAACAAGCTAAGATGGACGCGTCAGATATGTGAAATAGTTGGGAAATGTGATAAAGCAATAAACATACTCCGAGCCACTAACGGTGCTTGGTGGGGGGCTGATCCCAAAATCTCAATAGCTCTCTACAAAGCCATGGTGCGACCTCACCTAGATTATGGCTGTGTACTTACGGATCCGCGTCCGATCAACTTCTGAACCGCCTGGATAAATGTCAGTACCGAGCTCTTCGACTCTGCTTAGGGGCATTCCTGTCGACGCCAACCAATGCACTGCTAGCCGAAACCAATGAAATGCCACTCGCACTGAGGCGCCAATATCTCAGTAAAAAGTTTATAATAAAACAGTTCCAGAAAACCGGAAACCTGCTTACAATAAAAATACGCGCCCTGTGGGCAGTAACATCAACCTCTGCTTACTGGACCCACAGGAACAGCCCACCCCTAGTTGCGGCCATCGCTGAGCTTACTGAATATCAGACACAAGTGTTCTCTCTCCCAAGATTACCATGTTACGAAGTTGACTACGAAACCCATATGATCCGGAACGAGATCGTAGAAAATCTGAGATATTCAGAGAACGCCCTTAGCAACAATAATCTTCTAAATGACTACCTAAGTGGTATGGGTCGAGTGGTATATATATATATACAGATGGGTCAAAGACTGGCAACATGGTTGGGAGTGCCTTTTTGACAGCACTAACATAGTGGAAAGGTTGTTTAAGCTGCGTGAGGAAACATCCTCTTTCACAGCCGAACTGTTTGCAATACTTAAAGCGCTGGAATATGCGCTAGAGATGCGCATTCAGAATACAGTTGTTCTTACAGACTGTAAATCGGCATTGCAAAAACTGGATGATGGAATCAAAGATAGAGGGAGGACTCCACTTTTGTATAACATAATGGAGTTGATGACCGACATAAAGAAACAAGGTATGAAGATCTCCTTTATCTGGGTCAAGGCGCATGTCGGACTACATGGCAATGAAAGAGTGGATGCTCTTGCAAAAATAGCCGCACAAACAGGAAACCCAGTTGAACTTCTAATAGGAAGTGATCAAATCCCACTATTTCGCCAAAAATGTATGGAGACCTGGAATGATATGTGGAAATCCACTAACCAACACAAAGGAGCACATTATAGGCAGATACATCCGTCGATACCAAGGACACAGTGGTTCCAAAGAAATACGCCACAAAAAAAGCAGTCACCACAATATCGAGACTAAAATTCAACCACGGGAGATTCGGAAGCCATCTATACAAAATAAAGCTAGTGAACTCCCCCTTTTGTCAATGTGATGGGCAGTCCGAGGCCGACACAAACCATATATTCTTTGGATGTAATAAATACAAGGAAGAAACGGACACCTTTTGGGAAGACTTGAAACATTGGGGTATAAGATATCCAGTCAATGTCAGCCATCTCCTTGCCTTAGGAAATATTTCTATATACCAAAAGATGGTGCATTTTATTACAAGAAACAATATAGAGATATAAACGGGAGATCCCACCCCACTCTTCAATATTGCAAATAGTTACCGTTCATGGAACACTAGACGGTAATGGTTTTATTACATTTTAACCTAATAAACTATAAAAATCATGTATTATCAAAATTTACTGTGAAAATGTTTAATCTTTAACTCTCCATCTAACCATCTTTATAATTTTATGTCCTCATTGTTGATGTGTACTTTCTTAATGTTATGTAAATTATTATTTCTGCTGTATACCATCCGTAAAGTGTGTTTGATCTTATAATATAAACAGTGATTTGTATATATGATTGGGTAAATGTGAGCGAATCAGTGTATATGTATAAATAGAATGTATATTGACTGTATGGCCAACAGGCCAAGTGTCAATAAATAAAAAAAAAAAAGAGCTGTAGCAATGCCTTTCTCTGAGTCGCAATTATTCGCAGTGGAAACAAAAATTCTGTGTAGAATAATAGCTACAAAAAGGAGATAAGAATGGATGAATAACATGTAAGTACATAGTTATAATAAGATATCTGTTACCAAAAGATGGTGATTCATTTTAATTAATTTGAAAAAAAATGTGTTCCTAATCAAAAATAGAGGACCCTAGTCAAACGATCTGCCTTCTGAACTCATTTTAATTTTATAACGGTTTAGTTACTTAACTTCTTTGAAAATATACCGGGAAACTTAAAAATAGTTTAATGCAGAAGAAAAATAATTCCTTGGAAATGTGACACAAAAAAGTTATTCGAGTTGGCTGCTGAAACAATCTTCTCAAAGCTAATCTACAAAGAAACAATTTACAACTAAATTTGAGGAAACGGGTCGCCAACTAAGCGAAATGGACTACGCCGCAAATAATCTTTACAAATTAAGGGTTTATCGTTTCGTAATATTATGCAACATATTGAGTATGTTTGTAAGTTTATCAGAAACAGTAACAAATATAAGCTAAATATATAATACTAAACATAACTCTACCGTGTAAAAGTAATAAGTAACTAATATTGTATTTTCTTTGAATTAATTATTCCCTTACTAATTCATTTTAACTCCAATTTACTCTATAGATTCATTTTAACATTGCTCTGACAGTATTGGGGTAATGTTGATCCCCGTAAGGGGCACTTTCTTCAACAAGAACAATCAATTTCTCAGCATCCATCGCGCGAAGTGCGTGTTGGAGCGAAGAAATCCAAACCATCTCGGACCTCGGCGCTCTTGCGTTAGTTCGCGCGACTCGAGCGCTCGCAGTTGACATACCTGTAACATTCCGTGTTTGGATTGGAGCGATCTGTTCGCTCGTATACAGTCAAATTAGCGCGAGCATTTTTCGCGCCAATACTCGTCCACTGGACGCTCAGTCTAAGAGTCTTATAAATTCAATTAAAATCATCATGCTACGTGATACAGCTCAGATATTGTGACTGACTGAGAGAACAGACGCAGCCCCTAACGAGACAATTGCAGAGGGCGCCGGAGTGTGACGGTCGTTTGTTTACAGTGTCCGTCGGTTATCTTGTTTACATCCCTGGAGGTGAAGGCTGACCTTAGCGGAGCACTGGCTCGGAACTAAGTCGACTATAGCCTTCACAGGCAGAACTGGAATGTTTATCGTCCGTGGAAACAACAACACAGTAATTAACCTTCAAAAACTGTCTGGTGACCTTAATTGTAAAGTAAGCATCCTACTTTCATTTTTGCTTAGATCGGCTTTTTAAGGCTTTTCAGTGTGCAGCTTCTAGTTACAACTCTTAGTAGAGTGCTAATGGTTTGCAGGTTTCTGTGCATGCAATGTCACAGCTTGCAATACAGACGGAATGGCACTACTCCATTTAGCTTTTTCCTCTATTTGGTTCGTGAGTAGTGTGAGTAGCAAAATATGTTTCACCTTTTTTTTATTTTGTAGCTATGATCAAATGTAATCTTTGATTTCTAATGTGATATTGATCAAACATTATCAATTACTCAAACTGGTATCTGATTGAACTAGTTATAAACAGTTTCAGGGTACTGGAATAATTAGTATTTTTACGGAACACAAGAAATTAAATTTCACATGTGCCCTTTCGGCATGCCCTTACGACTTTATATGGAAAAAATGATCAGTTTTCACACACATTGAAAACGAGAGTCATTGACTGTGAAGGTTATTTATTGTGTGTCCATCGGCCTGGTGCCAGAGTTTCAAGTTGCGTCCTCTATCATGGCTGGACCTTCGGGTTATAATGTATTCAGAAGCATGTATCGTTATTGCTTAACTCACATGAACAAAGCAAAGGTGTCAGAAAATTACTGAACGACGCATAGGTATATGAACAGTACCCCTGTATTTCCGAGTAAAGTTCCTTGTTGAACGAGCTACCAGAACACTAGGGTACTTCACCTTAGAGATTCTTTTGAATTATCGTAGATCAGTGACCAACATGTGTAAATAAGTTAGTTCATTCGTTATTTTAAAGTAACAGCCGAAGAAATGTTAGTGGCTTAAATGGAACATTGGATTTTTATTAAATCTGAATGTTTAATATGTACTCATATAAGTCTCAATAGGTTTCTGCGCGTATCACTTGGTCTAGTGCAGCGTTTCTTAAAGTGGGGCATACGATACCCTAGGGGTTCGCCGGTTGATCGTAGGGGGTTAGCGGCTAGATTTAAGTAATGGTGGACTGTTTATCTGAAGGGTATAACACGCACAATGGTGAATATCATTCACTGTCGCCAGTAGTAGACGCAAAAAAAAGTAAAAAATTAGGGGTACGTGGAGATAAAAATTTGAGAAACACTGCTCTAGTGTATATACGCTGAAATGTTTGGTGTTAACTCAGAAAGTTTTCCGCAAATCAACATCTGGTTTCACGTAACTTACCAATTGGATGAAAACGTGGAAAGGGTTCTTCTGATAATTATTACGAATGTTTCCAGTGTGGAGAAAAAAACTACTTTTAAAAGGACTATCGAGTCATTCAGCTGGAGTGATTGCCTAAAATGACAGAAAATCCAAATATGAATGGTCGAGCGGGCATTCGAATCCTCGTCCTCCCGATATTCAGGCCAGAGTTTTACCTCTCACCCACTAAGTTCAGAATTTTTGAGGTAATAAAATTAGACTAAATTGATGTAATCAGAGAGAAACAGAGAATGTTTTGGGTATGGTGATCGTACTAGAATATTTACTAGTTTTAAGGTCAAATGTTAACCTCAACTGGCTAAAATATGAACATAGATTTTTAAATTAAATTCAGTATAGTATTAAAAAAATCAGTTGACAGTCATTGATGACTGTCGACATACTTATAGCTACAAATATACTAAACAATAATAATTCCGTGTGATCGTAATGAACTGATGACAGGGTATTTCGCCCCTGCTTAGCCGCCTTAACCTAACCCGATAGTCCTACCACGTACAGATGACCTGCAGTTTAATTTGGAATCCGAAGCACAGAAGCGTGCTGACGTACTTCACATTTCACAGCAAGCTGTACCAGAGGGGAACGTAAGGTTAAATGTCTATGAAAATCCTCGGCGAGACAGGGATTCTAACTGGGTACCTTTCGTTCACCAGTCAGACACCTTAACCATTGAGCCACCAGACTACAGGTACTTTGTTAACATTAGCATGTCGGTGACACGAACATATCCAAAAATCGCCTAAAGATGCTTTTACTTTAAAAAAAAAATTATAGCGTTCATTAGGAATAAAATAAGAGCTTGACGGGCCACTTTTAATAAAGCCCTGTCGTCAGATGTCTAAATATAGAAACGTTCTTGTACGCTAATTGCGAAGGTAAAATCAAATACGGCAGTTTGTTCCTCGACAATTCAGCTTGCCGTAGTATGGATGAGCGATTATTTGCTGTGCGACAAATCAATTCATAGATTGACCCCCCAGCCTGCAGCCCTCCGATAGAAGTTTTCACTTCAAAAATCACCCAACGCACCTAAAGAAGTATTCACTTGGAAAACTAAAAATTTAATTTAGTCCACAATGGTTGGTCGAATCTTTCCGAAGGACGTGTACTAAGCTATTGTGTCGGAGACAGGAAGCCCAATTCCTAACCTCAGGGGCCAACAATTTAACGTGGAATCGGAACCACGGAAGAACTCGGCGTTGCTCATATAAACAAATACAACACCTAAATATTCCTGCTCACCATGCGATCTGACCCCGCGACCGACTGGTGAAACTTTTGGAAGGAGGAACGCCTAAGCTACAGCTAAGCTACAGGAACGCCTTGTTTTGGAGTATACGTGTGTTAAGTACCATCAAAATCTGATAAAACCTGTGGGTTTGAGTAAACAACGTTGGCAGAAATTAAGGTGAGGGGGAAAGGAGGGAAGGGTTTAGGTTGTTGTAAATCAAACGTAAACAGTGTTTTTCTATTTGTTTTAAAGTATACGTATGCAAAGTTTCATAAAAATTGGATAAAAACTGTGTATTTGTATAAAGAACATTGGCAAAAAAAAAACAACAAAACAGCCATTCATTTTTATATATTATACAAAAGTATAATCTATACTTTCACTGCTGTCCAAGCGCAATACGTCATACTTATAGCTACAAATATACTGTTAACATTAGCATGTTAGTGGCGCGAAGTCATAAGATTGTAACCATCCAGTAAGCGACCAAGCGCATATCATACACATCATGGCATCTATAGAAGTTTTCACTTCAAAAGCCCCTCACTATTTTTAATTTCGATAGCCTTACCTGAAGTCTGATGCAATGTAAGTACTTGAAGATAGCCGAGCGTGACAGTAGTGATTGAAAAATGGCAGAAGCGGGAAGGAGTTCATTGAATCGTGGAGTACAATTTTACTTAGCCGGTAAGTTTTACCAAATATTTTAATTAAATGGATCTATTATGGCAATTCATTTTCCAATAACCTTGATTACGTTGTTACTTCAATGAAATTCTAATGGTGTTTACATCCCGTATCATCCGCTAACAATATTAGTACTATTTCCTGTAAATAATATTATGTTTACTTCTATATCGGACAGGATTTGTACAAAAAGTCTTTAAATTATTGTCAGATGTGAAACAAGGCCTCAATGGATTCAGCATGCAGACAAGAAACATTTTTTGTCGATCAGACATATATTAGAAGTCATTGGAATCTTGAAAAACCTAATAAGATTCGTAACCCATATTCAATCTTGTTATATAGTTATTTTAATTGTTATTAATACTGTTACTGTCCCCACACTGAACATTTTCAGTTAACATTGTGCATATTAAACCTTCTTAGTTGCTGATGTTGAGATACTTTTTTGTAGATATTGCTTTGCATTACGAGACTGAACTATGGTAGGAGCATGACTGAGATTAACGTCTTATGATACGCTTACTGTTCTATGCCTTTGATAAAAAATTAATTAATTAAGTACAAACAAGCGTGTTGGCTGAACGGTAATCCTTGGGCTCAACATACTGGAGGACGTGGTTTCGAATCCCCACTAAGCCATTCAGATTTAGATTTTTAATGTTTTCCTGAAATAACTCTAGGCGAATGGTTTCATCAAAAGATAATGGCTGAACACCTTCCGGTTCCCTGTTCTCAGTTCTTTCCCGCTTCTAACCATCTCGACGCCAATCAGCCATAAGTAAAACAAAACAGAAAAGTAATGTCCAGCCTTTGATATGATTACAGCGATTCGTTAATTGTTTAGTATAGCCATTTTCCACATTGCTTCAGTTACATTCACTAGGAAATCGAAACAGTTACAGTATGGGATTACGGAAAGGTATTGCCTCAACATCAGTTCTTCCCTCCAGAGAACTCGGTTACGACAGCTGTATCGCTGTATCACTTTTCACAAACCGCGATAAACGAGAGACAGAGAGAGACGTTGAACTGGCGTCGATCTCATATTGCAGCCTTCCGAAGGTCGCTTTGAATCTCTGCTTCTTGCAACTGATATCCATTTGATACAAATATTGTGCTTATTCATACCAGACACCAAATAATTTTCCACACATGTTTTCACAGACTTCTGCGATCATTGTTAATGTTTTCGTGTGGAACCACGTTGATATATGTGTGACAGCGATCCCGGGCTTGGCGGTCCTCTGATAAAAGCCACAGCAAGATGGCTGAAACGTTAGGTTTCAGATCAACTACGCGGTTCCTCCCGGTTAACAAAGAAAATGTTTTTCAGACATAGTTTTACTGCGCTTAAACTGTGTAGTCTTCTGTAGAGAAGTAAGTGATGTCAGTTAGCAGTGATTAGTTTTAAACCTTGATGTATTAAAAGGAAAAATATCCATACATATTCACCACACGAATAGTACTATTACGTATCAAACAAAACATATCACAAGATATCAGGTCTGAGACGTACAAGTTCTGACCCTGTCACAACGCGAATTGTGAAATATTTACTTCCAGCGTTTGACTCTCTCTGGAATTACTACTATTATCACATCTTTCAACAAAATAGCACGTAAAACAGGTTTCTTCTATTTTATGTCTCAGTGAGAACATAACGAAAGTCGCAGCATAGTATGATTTCTTCATTTGCTTGTCAACTCTCATGTAGGCAGTGTACATCTTTGCCTTTGCAATCTGAAGCGCCTTTGTAATAATTTTAAGCAGTCTAACGATTCACTTTGTGCGACCTTTAAGATCCACTACAGAGACTGAGTCATGGAAATATATTCCGCGCTGTTGTAAATTTATCAACTGTCTGTACATGAGTAATAACATATATTCATTTATTACAATTGAGAAAGATGAAAAACTTTGCAGCTATCTTCAACTGTTTTTCCATAAAAGTGCGTCATTCGTACCTTAGCGTTTGTAGAGAAATTTACGTAATGGTGTAAACATACTGTCGTTGCAACAAAACATTGTAAAATATTTTCATAACAAAATGATAAATTAAAATGACTTTTCCCTTACAATAAGTGCACGACAGTAATGCAGCTAACTTAAATATGAGTTGAAGAGCTCTAATCAGCAGACACGAAATCACAACTACCGAAAAACGATAAAATTATATAGCAATACTAAGAGCTTTGCTGTAATTTTTTTTCCCCACAATTTGCAGTTAACTCTTTCAACCACTACTGCATCTGAGAGCTGAGCTATTCATGTCTTCTGAGTCCTTTGCATTCAGTGAACTGAAAATTCTTGTTTTCATGCCGTACAGCAGTTGACATTGGAAATATTACTAAATATTTTAGAATCTTATACCAAATATTTTAATAGCACTATAAAGGTTAGAATAAAACAAGTATCAAATCTATTCAATAAAGAAGAAGAAAAACTTTACTGCCATAGCATGGTTTCATTAAATGAAAATAAAATCTATTCAGATTAAATGCCAACATCTTTTAGCGATAGGATATAAATGTATGAAGTGTTTGTAAGATGTAAAAGTATTAAATCCAATAACGTTATTACACAGAAGAGGTGTCACTTCTTATCATCCACACAACATGTGGACAAAAAAATATTTACTCCGTAGCAAGCCAAACAATGATTTCAGAACCAAAATTAGCGCAGCTCTGTTTTTAGCAGGTCAGAAGTATGATAAAATTAAAATACAGTTGCACGATGCGGAGGGAATTGAGGTATAGAAAACGAAATGCGCTTTTGGATTTCCCTGCGGTGTGCGCTTCCGGGACGGTTAAACTAATATCTCGCCAACACTTCAGCCGACGCGTCGCGACGTTAGATCGAAGCTTTCCGGGTCTTCCGTACTACATTCGACGTCGTTCTCTAGTCAATATTTACCTACGTGACAGAACGGAAAACTTTTTTCCTGTTAGAGAGAGAATTGTGTTAGTTTAATAAAAACTTAACAAGCATTTCAGAATGAATTGGAACATGTGTCACTACAACATATGAGGAAATCTGAACCATAAGGACAGTACCAACACAATAATCTTACTTCCTAATATTTGAGATGAACTACATACACACTTGACGAAATGAACTGCGTTTTTCCTTGTTAAAACTAGTTTTTCACGAGGCTTCGTCTAACTAGTAGGTAAAGGTAGCAAGCCATTAGGAAAAGAGACATGGAAGAAAAAAATAGGACGAAAAAGGTTTTGCCGTTACGTACGTTCAGGCTACCAGGTCACAAGTTTCCCAATCTTAGTGCAATATTAGTTCGGTAACAGACTATTAGGGTCTTCGGTGGTTTAATTACAGTAGTAATTAATTAAATAGTCCACCATAAGACTCAGTTTAAGATTTTTGTTTATTTTTCAAAACAACAAGTCAGCAATATTTTTCACTTGAATAGATACAATCCAGAGATAATACTGACGCAGTTGCAAAGAGAATCTGTATAAACTTACTGTAAACTAACTAAAACCTGCTGATTTCTTTATATAGGCTCTATCGAAATTTCTTGAATTCTTCAAAAGCGTCCGCCAGATATTTCTCGAACATCAACAATTACTCAAACAATTAAACATATTAAAAACAATCAGAAATAATACATAATCACTTAACATCATTAAAAAATGGTCAGAAATGGAAATTAAAGATACTTAAACACAAAATTATTTACAGAAATCATTTTAAACTGTAGAAAATTGTCCTGAAGACATCGTAACTTGCATTAATACTTGGAATTACACACTTTTAAGCAATTCTCTTGCATTATTCTGTTCTTAAACATATTAAATGGCCTTTAAATAATTTCCTTTCATAAAACAAAGTGTATATACACTGATTTACAAGAAATTACAAAACAAACATACCAGATCATATTCAAGAAGCTTTAGCTCACTACAAATACTTCATACAATACAATACTATTCAAAATTCAGGTATGAAGGCTGTTTCAAGACGATATTGGATTACTTCCTTAATGCTTCACTTATGAAGACAGGGTAATGAGAGTGAGGGTTCCGGGAATAAGTATTGTTAGAAACAAGAGCTATAGCACAGAGAATGAGCAGAGGAAGGTGGTGAAGGAACCTTCGTGATAATCATGCAGGTCGCAAGTCTCTGTAATCAGCCCAGTTTCGCCATGTTGTAAGGCGAGTAAACGTGGAAACGAGTTGCTGGTTGGAAAAGTATCGCGGTTCTGCCTGTGGACACTATAAATAGAAGGGGGTACTTTCTGAGTTGTTAGCTAAAGCTGTTAGGGATCCCATTTCCAGTTATGATGGGGTTAGGAATGTACCTTTTTAAGGTTGAAGGGATAAAAATAAGTGAACAAATGGATACTGATTGCCGATGCATGGTGGGAAAAATCAATAATGTTAAAGGAACAGGTAAAGCAGATGAAACAATAATGAGACGGGATAACCACAGGAAAGGGAAAGATTAATGCTGAAAAAATCACAAAGCCGGTGAAATGGAGAAGAACAATGAACGAAGTGACAGAGTCTAGTAATTTAAAGGTGATACTTAAACCACAAGTAATTATAGGGGTAGAGAATTTCCTGATGGTCATAAAGTGTAACGCAGAGATAGAGGAACATTTGATGGAGGGATTCTCACATTAGTTAGCAAAGACTATAGTTCGTTGGTTTTTATGGTTCAAGATCATGACACACATGGGGAAAATTTCTGGAGTGATAAAAAATAAGAGTATTATCTGCTTACAGCAGTGAAAGAAGGAATGATGAGATGAGATTCTTGGGAGAAGCTAGATTCATATTCAGGGTTTAGAGGTCTGCTAAAATGGTCATTCTTGATGGATAAGAAATAAAATTATCAGCACAATGTCACGGAGATTTGGAAGTACCTTAATCAGAGAAGGATGTTTTTCACACTTCTGCAGATACAGCAGAACGCAAGGCGACCAAACATGTTGGTTCCTAGTAACGCCCGATGATAACGCTGCGGAATCACACGTAATTGAAGGAATAAGTGACCACAAATTAATTCTGATGAATAGTAGTTGATTCGGTAAACCAGTAGCAAAAATTGAATGGGGAAATAGGTACAGTTATAAAAATGCACAAATCTCATAACTGAAGAGATATTTAATTTGTAGATTCAGCGTATGGAAGAAAAGCATAAGTACAGTACTGTAGATGTGGGGAGAGTTTACGGAGATAATTAGAAGAGTTCAAGCAATTTCTATTCCAAAACAGAAAAAAGAGAAGTGCAGAATCTGCGTACTATAACAGCCAGGTGACGTTAAAGAGATGGTGAGTAGAGAATACAACAGGGTTTAAAGACAACAACGCATTAGGGAATTCCTGAAAATACTAATAACGAATTAACAGCAGCAAACGAGGAAGATAAATATAGGTCTATGAAAAATATTATTGTTGCAAGGGGACCACTGAATAACTAGATGCCATCCTTTTTAGAACCACAATGGGGAAACTTTCTCAGTGTATAAAAGCATCTCACACGTGTTACTAGTTTTTCACCTCATGAAAAGTAACAGACAGTTGCTATCCAGTGAAGTTGGGCAATAGGTAATTATCTTGAATTACGGTTGATCCGTTCTACGCTGGACAAGCAGTCACTGATTAAAAAAAGCACAGACACACTATGTAGTTAGGAGACCGAATTCCATTGCATCTCACAATTATAGAATGAGCGACAAATGAACTTGATTGGATTGCAGGTTTTGTAACGTATATGGGGAGTTGCTGTTACTGTGCGTCTCGGACATTCGTGTCTGTTTCCGTTATTCCTGGTCCATACTGGTCACATATCACCCAACAAGTCAAACTTTGTTGCAAGAATTGCTCGGCTTAGCTCGCAATATTAGTGATTTTGTCCAACTGATATAAGATGTCTTCATGGGACAGTTACTAATAGAACTGTCCTAGTGACGCTTCACTGCATTTTCAAAAATTATTCTTAAAATAGATAAGAATATATGCATTAGTTAACTTTAAAAATTAAGAACATAATCTGCGTTTTTCGTGTATGCGTATTATAAAAGTTCAAGTAAAGCGGTGTGATAGAAAGATGGAGGGAACAGAAGGCGGATTTATCACGTCACCTTTTTCATATTCATTTTATCTTCTGAATTTCTTCGCCTGGAATGAAAATATTCAAAATGAAATACGACGAATAACGAAGTTGGTGGATTGTAGTGAGACCTAAGAAGAACCGATAATTGTAGCAATTGTTTAGTTTTCAACTGAAACAGGTACGTAGGAAAACACTAAAAATGACTCACGAAAAAATTACAAATGTTTCCCTCACACAAACAAAAAAATGTCCGAAATGCTCCTTTCTCAAGAAAGCGCTCACAGTTTATCCATATCTCCGTGATATGTCACACTGCTATCTAGCGGAAACGGGATCACTCCTCATTGACACCAGGGAGGTCTAGCATCTTGACTCTCCACAATCTCAATTCCCAGCGACAATTGTTTACTTGTCAGCACAAATATCTAGCGGGAATGCGGTCACTCCTTTTCCACTCGAGCGAAGCCTAGCATCTTGACTTTGAACTATCGCAAAGTCGTGACCATGTTTTTCATTATTTTACCATTTACTGGTTTAATTTCAAAAAATTACTTCCTTAATTAGTGAGCGTAAATAGGCAAAGAGAATTTTCAACTGTTTAAATTTTTCAATTCAATTTTAATTTAAAAAAATTAAAATTGCAATGGATCACACGCTTGGTGGCAATTTCCATGCAAACTCATCTTCCACCTTTCCTGCACCCACCTACATTTGCCCTCTACAAACTTCAACTTTAAATTATTTCAACGTCTTTGGTAAATTATTCATCATTTCTCTTCGTAACTTATTCAAACCATTGACACTCTTATCTAAAAAAGAGAATCTTCCTACAGCCTTCTGCCTGAAGTCGAGTGCCAGCTTGTGGTCATGGTGGTCTTTTCCCTTCCATGCGTTACTTCTAATTCTTACCCCAATATCTTTCCATGCTTCATCACCAATATACGCCTTATAAACTCCAATGACCCTCATTACCCACCGACTGTCTTCCAATGAATCACATTCTACCTCTTTTATCAAATCTCTAACTTAATACGTTCTGTGGTAATTTCCTCAAACAAACCTAGTAGCCCTTTATTGTACCCTCTCCAAATCCTGTATTTGATAATCAAAATGTGGATCACATACCTGTACTGCACTACCATATTCAAGGAATGGTCTGACTAAAGTTTTGTAACCCAATTCCCTTACTTCTCTTGTACATCCCCCCATCACTCTCTCCAGGTGCAGAATTTTGAAACCTTTTCTTACTACCTTTAGTTTGTTATCAACTGTAATACCAAGATATTTACATTTCAAGTCTTTCCCTGCCTTATAATCATAATCAAACTTTAGTTTTTTTAATCTCTGTGTCTAATAAGCTGACTCTTTCTTACATTTATCTTCATCCCATATTTACCAACCCAACTAGATATCCTGTCCAGATCAACTTGAAGATGTTTACAGTCCTCTACCGTTCTGATTCTTTTATATAGCATTATGTCATCTGCAAACAATCCAATTTCTGTTAGTAAACCATCAACACAATTATTCACTAGAATAATGAATAGCAATGGTCCCAATACGTCACCCTGTCGCACTCACATTTTTAGATCCACATCTTTTGATACTGAATTTCAATCCCTAAGTTTTTGTTTTCTACCTTCTAAAAATTCTTCTACACAGCAAATCAGTTTCTGAACCACTCCAACAGTTTTTACCTTGAAATGAAGTATTCGCGGGAGTACAGCCGGATAGTGTCACTATCCGGCGGTACTCCCGTGAATACTTCAAGCATACGCCGGGAAAATCTCACTTCTTACAGTTCTTACCTTATTTAGTACCATTTTATGGCTCTCTCTCTGTCAAAAGCGTTTGAAAGATACAGTGATACGCAATCAATTTAACTTCCCTTGTCGGTTTCATCAGAAATATCTTGCATAGATCCCACTAACTGAGGTTCGCATGAATATCCTTGGTTAAAACCCTGTTGCCTACCTGAAAACCACTTACGCCCCTCACATATATTTCTGATCTGGTTGCATGTCAATCTTTCCATCAATTTATCTACCAATTATGTCAAACTAATTGGCCCAAAATTTTGTACTCTGTTATTCACTTATGTACCGACACTGCTATCGCACTTTTCCAATCCTCTGGTAAGCAACAAGTATTCAGACTCTATTTACGTAATAATTCAAGATAAAGTATAATGTCACATGCGGCTACCTATAAGATATCTGTAGCACCTTTATTTTTTCAGCTTTCTTAGCTCCTCCATGATATTCTTAGGATGAATCTCAATTTTTGGTCTGCTGATTTCTAAGTGTATTGTTAAGCTCGTTGTCCGATTTAGACCCTCCCGTTTCTGATTCAATGTCTCTAATGAAATCACTCAAACAGTTACTTGAAATCTCTGCCTTTTTGAAATCCTCAGTAACTTCTTCTCCATCCTTATCATTAAGCGTCTCAAAACCCTCCCTTCCCCTCAATTTTCTGACATAACCACAAATATTTCTCGATGCATCATTCAATGGTCCCCCTGCAATGACAATACTGATTATAAACCCATTATTTACTAACCTTCTTAGTTATTATTAAGTCCTTGTTTAATTGTTTTAAATATTCTCAACTACCCTACTGTTTTTTAACTTTGCTATATTCTCTTCTTACCAGCCTCTTTAATTTTCCCAACTTGACTCTACTGTATTTGTGTCTTACTTCCATTTGCTGAAATGTTCTCTGAAATATCTCTTCATGTTCGAAATCTGTGTCTTTTTACTTTTTACTTTTTCCTTCAATTCTGGCTGCTGGTTTACTGAATCCTTTAATATCCATCAGAACTGCTTCTTGATCAGTTATTCCTTTAGTTACTTGACGGGGTGTCAAGCTTATCATCGGGTTTTATTAGAAATATATCCGAAATGTTTTGTCCCCTAGTGTTCTGCTCTACCACTTATGTAAATCCTCCTTCCTTTATTAAGATATTTGCAACTCTCTGTTCCCTTGTGAAATTTAAATCCCCATCAATAATGATTATTCTGTTCTCACCTCTGAAATCTGAGTGTGAATTGAATTTCTCCCCACGAGCCTCATCTTCATATTTCATTCTTCCATTGCGGTAAGCAGCCAACATCGTGGTTTGTTTGTTTTGTTTTGTTTATCACTAATTTAAATGTTAAAACAAAATGGTTTGAGGAGACGTGAAAGGATATAGAAAAAGTTGATATCCATCGAGAGATGATATAGAGAATTAAAGAATGTGTCAAATTAAAAATTGATAAATTAAAGGGCTTCCAGGGACAAATTACAAAGGCCAAGACCACCTGGTCTGAAGAAACAAAATTTCTGTGAGAGTATGAAAAATGTTTGGGTTGGGAAGAACAGGCGAACGAATAAACCAGTGGTCTCGTGGTCCAAAGTAGGTCAAAATCGAAAGAAGGAAACGATATCACTAAATTTGAGAACATTATCTTTCGAATCATACCTCATTTATATATTTTGGTAATATACGAAGGAAGGAAGATAGATCGTCACAAAAAAGTTTAGAAATAGTATATACGATTGTCATCGGATAGTAAAGACTCAAGTACAAAAACCTCTGTTGGGGGAGTAAACCAGATTCAACTCGCAATGGCGCGTCTTCAAACTTGCACCAAAATACAATTCCCGTGTTTACATTTCAGAGGTAAAGGTGAATTTACTATGTGTCCTGATACCGTCAAAGGATTAACCAACCACTGGTAATACTTTGTGGTATTCGGCAAGGGAATACGACAGCGCAGAATCCAGCTGTCTGCGAAATTCTGCTGCTTTCGGCAGTGGCAGAGCACAGCTGCACCATGTTTGGCGGCCACGACGCCCGCCAGGCAGAACACTGAGTCTCTTATCCACATTCCTGAGGGCGAGCGGAGATATGCGCCGCCGAGTGCGCGACTATTTATACGTCTCGGCTCCAATTAATCTGAGCGACGGCTCGGGAAGAGCCCGCCTTCCGGAACGAAGGAGGGGCAGCCGCACTGGGCCAGCTGCCAAAGTATGCGCGCCGAGGTGATTCACCCCGAGGGGCACGGCGCGTTGACATACTGCGCTACAACCACAACACCGAGCGGAGCTCACTGCTCGGCTGCATCCGAACAGCCAAGTAGAACACCCACTAGTAAAAACAAGTGGGTCAGTACGTTACAACGTGTTGTGAGGATCTAATAGCAAAACACTTGTGTTTGTTTACATTTATTTGCAGTTACGTGGATTTATACTGACGCGTGTAACACTAAAAAATTGTTAAAAAAACATAGATCTGACGAAAAATTTAATTTACATTGTGATTTGGAACAGAATAAATGGTGTTAAAAATTAGAACGAACAAAATAGCTCTATAAGGGAATTAATTATTCTTTACCCGATTATATACACTATATATTTAGCAATACAACAAATGGAAAATGAACTTTGATATACCGGACATAAAGGGCGAACCGTGAAGACCGGGCCCGGCATTCAGCATCCCCGGCTGGCCATCCAGTTTTCAATTTTCCATGATTTCTCGAAGTGATGGAATGGTTCCCTAAAAAGGCCACGGCGAACTCGTTCCAGTTAGTTGGCCCAGTTCTTTCCTGCCTCTTCTTTTATGGTTCTTCGACGTCAGTGCCTTTAAAGGCGAGAAAGGATAGCTGGGGGTTGGAAAGCAAGAAACGTTTAGGAAGTTTTCAATGACCTTTTGAAGGAACCATACCAGAATTAGCCTGAATTGTTTTCGAAAAACCAAGGAAAACCGAAATCTGGATATTCCAGTATACACGTTATAGTGGTTTCATGGGAATATTTAGCTGACTTGGAATTAGGTCTCAATTTGACCGTATTTTTTGTTGAGATCAGATCAAACTATCCCTTTCGTCCTAGCGCAACACTTTTGCCACCGTTCTACGCACCCGTCTGTCATCTTCGGTCTGATGTGGAATGTCAACCAGCGAATTAAAAAAAAAAATGTTATTGGACAGATAATAGAAGCTCTCATTTTCTGTGAGAGCTTTTTCGTGATGTTGACTGTTTAATAATTTATCGGGTATCATACTGAGCCGGTGAGCATGTTTTTTTCTGACCTTCACGGCAGATAAAAAAATTTTAAGCTCACATTAGTAAAAATCTATGATCACGTTGGTCAACATTCAATTTTGAAATATTGGTTGTGTTTTCTTTACATGTGTCTTCTCTAACGCTCATCCCTTTCGTCACTAGTTTCATCTAAACGGCGCTGTCTCATTCAAGCAACGTGTTTTGAAGGCCTAACCAATTTTACAGTACAAAACAGACTATAACACCACTGAAAATTTAATAATATTTTTTATTTACAAAAACATATAACCGATTTAAAAAAAAAAACACAATAAAATTTTAAGTTTTTACTTTACTTGAAAAAATGAATTTAAATGGACTATATTTTAAATAACTATAATCGAAATTTTACATTGATCAGCTATTTTTGGAGTCTGTGCTATCGAAGGCAAGAAAAGCAAACAATGACAATAAAAATGAGTGATAATCATACATACATTAGATTAACTGTGAAGCTTTTACAGTATAATGCAGCCTGCCAGCAGAATCGAGAGCGCCAGAGTTATGTCCAGATTAAAATACCGTTTAATTTCTTTCGCTAAACAATCTCCCGTAAAACCAATTTCTGCCTCACTATATGCTGTAAAATATTCGGAATTTTCGTGTCGCCTCGAACAACAGATAAAGACATATAATTCGTTCCTTGCTGAGTGACAGTTGGCATCGACTCCAAAATTCACTGATTTCTGGTAAAATTTTAATATTAGTAATGTAAAATAGTTTCAATTTAGATTTATTTTCTTCTAAGCAAGGTATAAACTTATTTTAATTTATTGTTTTGTGTTTTTTAGGCAGTTTTTATTTTTTTGTAATTTTTTTATCATTTAAAGCTTCGGTTGTTAATTCACCGTTCTGTAATTTCAAAACAATTGTATTAGACCTCTTAAGCAACTTAGTGGTTTGGTGTTTCCAATACCTTCAATATTTCTGCTACCACATCGAAGCCTTGTTTTTGTAATTCTTGAGAGTCGGCTTCCATCAAGAACAAGACTGTTTATTATAAATCAATGGCTGTCAGCCAGTCAAATTGCAGTTAATATCTCAAAGGGCCCTGCAAATTATTGATTTTGTTGTAGCGAAATCGTTTAGGAAAATCCGTGGATAGTTCTGCGAATATACACTGCTGCCAATTTGCACCAGATTCCAAACCGCCAGCTGTAGTGGTATGAACGCCAAGCAGTTAACACTATATTTCTTCACTTAGTTTCCAGGTCACACGCTTGGACTCTCTGCACAATTTAACGCTGATGGAAATTGCTTCCGTATTTTAAGAACATCTGAGAAATCACGATGTCTCACTTTGGAATTTTTTATCTCATTAAGATGAATTCGATATTTCAGTAAATAAAGCATTACGGTGATCAACACAATCCTCGTTTTCTTATAACTAAGGGAATTCAGTTAAACGAGGTGAAGTAAGTATTAAAATGTTTATATTTTCGAAGACAAACTGATATTTTGCCTCTCGATTAGTCCATAGGCTGTTGCTTCAGAGTGGGTAGTGGCGTTCCGATCAGTGAAGGTGATTTCATTACACATGTTCTGTGATTAATAGTGCGGATAACAAGACATATTTATATTATAAATACGAACCGAAAATGACTTCATGAATGGATTAATCCTGATATAAGGATCACAAAACATGATCTGTATTGGCACCGTTGTATTTCTAATTTCTTCTACCGCTAAACCAGATATAAATCAAAAGACCATAGATAGAAAACAGGAAGCTTTGAATATTTGTAATAACTTTGCTTCCTTTACTGCTCGATACTCAGTTACTTTATAAAGACCTCCGTACAAAATTATTACTACGATGCAGTACATTGGCGATATTTGTTCCATTATCAAGTAAACTGCAATTCTCGTTATTAAATATAAGATATACTAGTTTTCGAAGATATAAAACATATCGACAATATACCAACAATAATCAAAACGTAACAAAGAGTATCAAAAAATAAAAGTCAATTGGAATTTCATAGCTAACATACTGAAAAAATGTAAAGCTTGGTTTTTACTATTTTCGATGATAGAGACAACAACTTGTTAGAAGTTATCTAACAGTTTCTTTCAAGATGATCTTAAGTATTCAGTGGAATTTTATTGTAAGTAATGATTTTTATCGTTTGAATACAATTTAAAATAATGTAAATTATTATTGTCCTACTAGTAGTATGCCTATGAGAAACAGTTTTAATTCAAAATTGCAGTTTCCGTACGACAAAGTCGTTATTTAAGATATATGAATGCAAGAGCAGGTATCATAACTAACGTTAACTAAAATTTTGTGATTTAAGTGTGATTATTTTTACCGCACCATTTGAGCAAAATAAATGACAGTATCTATATTTGTGGAGCGTAAGAATGATATTCATTGCTGCTATTCCACACTGCGACTGCCCCTGCTGCGCCGCTACCGGGCGGTACACTCCTGGGCCGTGTGGCCGCTGCGCTGGAGGTCTTTGAACTGCGTGCGGCAGATGACTTTAAATAAAACGACAAATTTGCATTTATATTACCGGCCGCTACCAGTTACTAGTTGTTTGCAACGCGCCAGTCGTACAGTGTCCCCCGAGTCCGCAATGGCGTCGTATCTCGTCGCTTGTTATTGCCTCTCGTATTTGTGCCAAATAACTTTTTCCACGTACGGAGCGGACCCTAAGGAAATGTGGAGTTTGGTGCTTCACTGTGATTATTTTATAAATGCTAAGGTTCAATACGACCTACACAAATTTAGTAGATACATCAAAATACTGGGAGGTTTGCTTTCTAATAGCAGATTTTCTTTTAAAATGATGTCAATGTAGCATAGATACTGATGGAACCTAACAGATACATTTATAATGGAAACCTCGTTTCTTAATGGCGGTATTGTTGTATTGTGTGGTAAAAGAGGATGATTCATAGCAATTGTGGAAAAGGCAATGCTTAGTATTTTTTGCTTTGTTTGCTACGAAAAATATTCTGATTAAAAATATCACTAAACTATAAACGTACCAGTTATGCATGCTATTAAAATTGTTTGGTTTAATAGTCATAACTTTTAGCAGTAAATTATCAACAGAGAAAAATATATCATGTATGTAAGTAACTGTTATTTTTTGTCTTTTCATCCAATGACTGTCTTTTTGTGAAGAACGGAATATTATATTACGCTACTACAGTTATAAATTTGTTCTAACCACGTGCGGTATTCCTTTGCACTCATGAGATTCATAAAACACACATCAGGCTGACTTAAAGGCATTCGATTGAAGTAACACTTCTCTTGAGTGCTGTTTATTTACTCTTGTAGAAACATAATCGTGGGAAGTAAAGACAGCAATACGGTAAAACTCCAACCAAAGAATTGCGATTCTCTCAAACTAGATGAATCATGAGTACCAGCAGTTCAAACCCTTTCTTGGATCACTGCCTGCAGGGGGTAATAATACCTTGTCGTATTCATCAACATGAGACTATAGCATACCATTTTCATGAACCTACCATCCGAAACAAGATTCCTGGCTAAGATTATAACATCACAAAAGACAAGTACAGTGTCAGTATATTTATTTCAATATCATAAATATATAATATATTTTCGTACCTGCTGTTCAATAATTTAGAAACATTTTTGGAATTGGTAAACATAACATTACGAGTCATTAGCTGCCAGTTTTCCTAGTTTCAGTATCATAAGACATGATTTCACGTAGTTATCTGTTCGATTTAATATTTATAAATAGAATTAGACATCTTTTACATTAATCACCCAAACATGGGATGACACATGTCACGGAAAATGCTGTTACAGGTACAAGAAATCGTCAGAAGTAGACGGGAATGCAGTAATGATTCGTGTATGCATTTGAGTTTTTCAGTGTGGTTTTCTAAGGAATAGCGTTAGAGTATTAGGAAATAATCCACATTTCTTTTTAGAAACTGATAGGTACAAATAATAATACAGCGTTGTAAATAATTTGTAACGTGTGATACTTCATTCCTTTAGTGTGTTATAAATATATCTACTACGCCCTGTTTCCGGAAAATGTTTATCTTTTGCAGCCAAATATTAAATACATTTACTTTCCTCATCCTGAAGTTTTCACTTGCTAAGCATGTACTGCTTTCCTTGTCTATTTATTCATTTGTCAATCTTGTTCCGTGGTTCACTGTTGAGGAAGAACCGCTGGGATGTGAAACATGTCATGGTTAAGACACATACATACAATATGAATCATAATCATAGTAAAAACAATTATACGTGACAAATAAAGAGAACAAAAATAAACATTAATTTTTACAACTGAGTTTTGAAAAGGTCATATTGAATACAGTTAATTATTTTCTTCAAATTCTTGAATGAAGTAGGAGTTGCCAGTAGGATAATTTCTCAGTTTTCCTTTAAATATATCTTTATTATCTGCATACTGCATACTCTTGGGAAGTTTATTAAACAGATGTATCCCAGAATAATTAGACCCTCTTTGTACTAATGACAGAGATGTTTGTGTTTTGTTCACGTTACTTCTGGTTCTTGTATTGAAATTTTGTACCTGTGAATTAAATGTAACTAGCTTAAAATGTTATTTGACAAAACACTTGAGATAAATATATACTGAGAAGTCACTGTAAGAATTTTGAGTTTTTTAAATTGTATGCAAGAAGTTCTTGGTTTTATCCTACACATACTTTGTGAAGAGTTTCCCCAAAAAAATTTGCCACATGACATCACTGAATGAAAATATGAGGAGAACACCTGTTTTGTTAATTATAGATCTGCTGTTAGAGAAAGTGTTCGTATTGCAAAGGTGACACTACTTAATGTCTTCAGTAGCGAAGTGATATGTTCGTGTCAAGAGAGTTTCTCTTCTATTTTAATACCAAGGATCTTTATACTCTTTGTTTCTAAGATTGTGTTATTTTTATAGTTTATATGTAAACCTGGCTGTGCATAATGTTTTGTTTTAAACCTAATATAATATGTTTTTTCTAAATTATTTTAATGAATTTGCGGTGTGGTGGATAGGGGTGGAAGAAGTCTGGAAGTGCAGGTCGTTTTCTACTTTTTCAGATCTGATACTTTTAGGTGTTGTCTTAATTGTATGGGAAACAATCTGTTTAATATGACCACATACTACAGCAAGAGGCAATGTTTGTACGAGCTTTTTTTTTATATGCTCCTCAACTTGATTTTAATTTTTTTTTAATCATTTATCTCGGAGTTTAACTGACCTCTGCAGAAATACGCCTATGATTATTCCAGTTCGGTAATTGAAATTTATGTGAGAATTTCAGTAACTACCTTTGATGTTCAGGTTAAAAGGTCTGACTTCTATCTTATTAACTATTTTCAACTTTATGTGCTAGATGCCCTAGAATCTCATTTAGCTTTAGAAGATCGTATTTGTATTGATACACATGTTTCGTGTCTGTGATGTCAATGTTATATCATCAACGTATGGAAACTAACAAGCAGAGGTGGAAGGAAATTTGTAGAGTTGTGGTACTTCGTTGTTCAATATTTAGGTGAACCTCAATCATTCTGTGGTTCAGTACGTCGTTGAACAGGAATGCAATCTTCTTACAGGGATCTATCTTTTCTCCATTTTATACTAGGTATACATTGTAATGTACCGCTTGGTAATTGGGATAGCGTGTGATTATGCTAGGTTTGGACTGTGCTGCAAAATTCTTATGTGCCTTTGTCAACAGCTAGGGTCCGCTGACTCATATCTGTGCTAACAGGACGAACGATTTATTGTAGGCCATAAAGCTAAAAGCTTCGTGCATTGACAGAAATACAAAGAACCACATTGGATCCATGCCAACGACGCTTTTCTGGTACAGTAGAAAGTATCAAACGAAAGAACCGATGCTCCGTTCTCTTCTTAGAAAAAGGCAGGTTGTGGAACGCCTCTTTTGGATGCCCAGCGAATCGAAGAGTTTGTTAAAAACTTTTGTAAATTATAAATTGTATATTTTATTAGGAACACCAACGGAGTTCCTAGACGCCTCAGCTAAATGCTCCCAATGGTTGAAACTTCCCGGGCTGCCTAAATCATCAGATTGTGGGAGTTATCAGCGGAGGTAACAAGCGTGTTTTTCTGGTCGGCGAGAGGCACTTCACCTTCTGACTGGGGACGCAGCCCACCTGGCCGAATTCTCCAAGGACCGGGCGCCGACACCGTGCAGGCAGCCAACGTCGGCCTTGCAAGCAGCTAATCCAGGGCCTCCGTTAGACTCTGTTATTCTCGCGTCATCTCCTACGGTAAAGAACCCTACGATGTATAGATACACTTGCTTAGTTCAACCCTAGGCAAAGACCTAAGATCTTAATCATGTTCTGAATTGTAACTTCTCACTAAACGCTTCATTTTGTAATAATCGTAATAAATATTACGATTAGTCAGATCTGTTCCGTAAATTAATCACTGAACGTAGATTGTTTAGGATATATTCTCCATTATTGGCGTCTACCCGGGATTAATTCAATTAATTATCTTATTAATTAATGTATCTCATGTACTTGTCAATTTTAATAACTTCCTCAAAAAGTAACACCACAACACCGGTGTTAAATATAGTTCTTATGATTTTCAGATGCATTTTCAGTATGGTTGGAGTGTAACATTACCTTCTGGGTTGAAATACAACCTGCTCTATGAATGAACTCAAAAGATTTTTGAGATACTCTTGTAAATGACTCTCCTGCAGCTTGTAACATAAACCCAGGATGGCTAATGATCTGTTATTTTCCAGGTTGCAGCATTTTCTGCCAGGTTACAACATCGCTGTTTTGGCTTGGTAGTTAACCAACTTAGACGACGTAACGCGACTATCGCGTCATACCGCTGACGCCAGCAGGCCGCTGCCCAGCTGTCTTCGCTGCGAATGCAGCAACTGCACAACTGCGTCAGTACGGTGCATCTGCAAGCAGCCGCATCCTTCCAAAGTCCCATCACGGTTCACTATCAAGCAAACGTAATAACTAAAAGTTTCTGCGATCCCCATCTATGACAGCCACGTCTTCAGGTAACGGCAGGTACTCACATGAATCCAGTGCTGATCCAGTAACTGACGCATGCGGCGAACTGCAAGAGCTAATTGCAGTCATGGGCATTGAAAAACGTTTCAAAGACTTATTAGTTTATACCGATAAGGAACTTCTAAAACAGAAAATGTCACGCATAAAAATGGCGGAAAAAAAAACAGCCCAATGGGCACTGACTCAGACAATGCTGATCGACAGAATGACCCAGTTACAAATCGAAAATGAAAGGCTGCGAAAGGAAAACAATATATAGTACGCGTCACGTACGAAGGCGGGTAGCTCAGAGATAGTGAGTGAGAGAGAAATAGGGACACAGGTTATACGACGTCGCTGCCTTTACAGCAGGAGACAATCGATGTAGAGAGAGGAAGAAAGTATAGTAATTACGCTACTACTACTACTAATATTACCGCTGTGTAAATATAATAAAAATAATAATATGCGTTCTAGCAGCGTTTAATGTGCTAATACTATTAAGAGAGACAGGAATGTCAGCCACAGCAAACCATCAACACTTGTGTAACCACGACAAGCGCTGTATTGTTACTGAATCTGATTGGCTACTGGCAGAGCGATGACGTACCTGCGCAGAGCCTCGCTAAACAGGGCAGCCTTCCTACGTGGCGTGCACTATAGTAACCATACGCTCAAACATCTTCTAGCACTGCTATATTCACAAAAACAAAGACACAGATTATGAGTACTCTAAAGAATCAGACGGGCCCTGTTTTTATTTCACCAGATACTGAAATATATCTGTACAGGATCCATAGGGGAGAGAACAACTGATCATATACTGTTTGAATACACATTAGTAGATGATCGAGTAAAACAGTACAGAATGAAGCTCATGGGAAAAACTACCTCGGAAATGCTGAAAGACAACCTCCTCTGTGAAGAACTGGACAAGCTGGCAGATGCTGTGTCACATGCAGCTAGGGAACGGTATCGACTTCAGCATAGCCAGCAACCCCTTATGATATCACATACCGTTTAAGGAATGGATCAAAATACTAAAAACGGACAAATATGTCATTATGCGCGTGCTACATTATATTAGAAACTCAGAGTTTATTCCATCTGTCCCTGCTGCATTTCCAAGTTTTGATTGTTACGTGATCTTTGTAAATGCATAACCTTCTGTAAAGGAGCTATCGTTAATGATTTTTGTGGTGATTCTTCCTAATTTACACAATAGCTTTCCCGCTATTCCACTTGAACGTTGTAAGTTTATTTTTCCATTAACTTGGTCCACCCTGTCGAAGTACTTAAACAGTTCTTCAGCAACCTCTGTATGATAATTCTTTATGTTTGGAGGTATCCATCCTATTTTAAGTTCTGGTTTCCTGGTGAATTGACGCAAATTATCCAAAACTTCTAGCCTCCCCCTTTCCCCTTATAGCATAGGAACAGATCTCTTTCCTCCGACCATTCTGTCACATTATATGCACCTGTATTAGCATTGTTTCAGCCTCAGTAGTTGTAGTGGCTCCCAAACCACCTATAATAATTGTTCCTTCCATGTTTCAGGTTATTTCATTAGTAATCTCAGGTAGGGTGGGTGATTTGTTGAAATTCAGAATTCCAGTGTTTGGAATCTGGCTCTGTTCACGTAGATATTATCATCGCTGCTGTTTAGCTTGCGTGAAATGTAACTGACAGATATTTAAATCCTACATCTGGAATCTAGAGTGAATCTGATGTTGGTGTGGACAATAGGCTTATTGCAAGAGAAATATAGGTACAATGTGGTCCTTGAGCACGGGTTTTGTATCCGCTTATCCCTTTTATATTAATTTCTGTGTTATCATTGTCTCGGCTGGTTTGATGTAACCCTCCATCCCTTCCTATCTTGCGCCAACCTCTTCATCTCGTCATATCCCTTAAAACCCCCTGCTTCATATATTGTAATATCTATCTTCCTCTGCAGTTCTTACCTTCGCTAACAAATTATTCATTCCTTCATTTTTTTCGGAATATAACCTACCATCCTATCTCTTCTTTCTGTAAGACTTTTCCACAAACTTCTTTCCTCACCCATCATTTCCAAACTCGTTCATCTCGTACTTTATGTGTCCACTAAATTTTCAGCAGCCTTCTATAACACCACATTTCAAATGCTTCAATTTTCTTTGTTTCTGGTATCCTAAATTCCATTCTTCGCTACCATAAAGAGCCGTGCTTTACACATAGAGTTTTAAAACGTCCTTTCTAAATCCTATATAAATATTTGAAAATAAAATATTTCACATAAACTCTCTAATTCCAACGACATATAATTTAAGTTGTTCCATCCCTTCTTTTAAGATTTCTAATCTACATTCCCTATTCAGACTTCTAACATTCCACGCTCTTACCTTGTAGGATTGCCAGGTGGCTACTACTGCAGAGGCAGATCGCACATCACTAGGTTTTATGATTTCATGAAATTATTTTAATTACCAAAACAAGCAATTATTTTTTCCACAACTTAACCTTTCCATTTTATTTACATGTTTCAAGGAAGCGTTATTTTAAAGCAAAAAGTATAGAAGTATAGAAGAATTCGATTTTGTCACAGACAAATTCGACCATCCTATAATTGATTTTAGATTAATGCTGGCCGCATTCCACAACTGCAGCACCTCACTTCAAGCCTCACAGACTTAAACAAGATAGTCTCAACTACCGAAGACGATACTCCGACTAGTGACAGCAAATAAACTACTTGATCATGTTTCGGTAACACTTTACTTTTTCGGAAAGACTCAGTTCACTCAAAAAGCTTAAAAAGTTTCTATGGAGAAACTTCCCACATAAGAACACAATTCCGTTTGAATTATATATAAAGTTCAGTGATCATCTTAAATTCGCAATTAAAGACTTAAAACACTATTATGTCTTTATAAACATTTACTTAACTTTGACGGAGACTGAATTAGATACAGAAGCTAATCTCGAGCTGGAAGGAATAGTTTCCCTGGCGAGGCATCAACATAAGCAGTGGAACTTTCCTACTGTTGAGTTAAGAGGACGACTTGTTTGTCAGGGACAGAGAATGAAAGGAACACACTGGATTCCTAATCGTTCTTGTTGAAGTACCAGCTCAGCATGTATTAAGTTTCATTATGTACTTCTTTCGCGTGTACTTATTATATCGAAAAAGCGTTGTACATCAATGTTTCGTAAGTGCTTGTCGTATGAATCAACCATTCGACGAACCTCCAATCAAGATTTCAGATCGCTTTCTTCTTTCGGGATATGTTAAAGTACAAATAAAAAGTCGCACTGTTTCTTTGACAACTTGGAATAAAAGAATTTTAGCTTCAATGAACGTTAAAATTCATTCAAAATATAATGAAACCACTCGTACGAGAACATTTATCTAAAACACAAATGATATTGGCCTATACCTGGTGCGAAGTAGATTGCGACGGCAAAGATTTGACTAGTTAAAGAGAGTTCAGAAGCGGAAGAGTTAAAGCAATACATCAAACAAGTCAAACAAGTGGAGAGACTTATTCCACCAAAAAAGAAAAAAAAGTTGTGTGAGAAGATTAGGAATTTATAATGAAATTTTTGGACCTTGTTGATTCATTTCATTAGTGTAGTCGTTATCTAATATTATAGTAAGCAACTGTGTCAGCTATGACATCGTCTGTCACGGCATGACGTCAGTTTAAGACGTCGCGCAATGACGTCACGCTTTATGCCATTATTTTTGGTAATGCACGTTATTTAATAACATTTTCAAGCATCCGCGAATAAATTAACTGAAAAAACATCGAAATAAAAGTATGTATTGCGTTAAAATTGACATATCAATCATTAGATGCTTTTACTTACGAAATACCCTTTTGATATATAGAAGTATTCCTTAAATTATTTGCCATAGATATGTAAGATAAAAGCTTTGTGTTTCGAGCAACAATGTAGTGAAAGTATTTGTTAGATTGTTACTTAGCATGGGTCAGAATTACAATAGGCATTTGATGTAACGGCAGAGGGCACGAAAAATTTAGTTTTTTAAAAATAATTTAAATTGTGTCATATTATTGAAATTATTAATTCGTTTGAAAGGAAATTGTTGCACACTGATCCCGATCTGAGTATCCTACACTACACTTAAAACAAATATTACATCGCATAATGTATGTTTACAAGATTTATTTTAATTTCCTTTGCTTTCACTGTGTAATATTACTGAGCCTATTATTTCAGCATCTGTGTCAGCCATTCATACTTTTTAATGTCGGTCTGAATCACAGATAACAAAAAAGAAATGTGTAAAAACCCTTGAAGATTTTTAATCAAGTGTATATCTCTATGCATTATTGCCATTAAAATGTGATATAGTACATTTGTTAATAAGTGTTTGAGATTGAAGTATTGTTTTACTTGTGGCAATTTTAGCGTTGTATGTAATTAGGTTGAAATGCAACCTGGATCAAGTTGACAACTGAAGCTTTTTTCCTACAGCACAAGGGACGATAAATTGCAATGAGCTTTATTTTATAACAATTCTGATTAGTTAAGCAACTGCAGAGAAATAAATTACCATAACACTCAGTTAAACCCGTCATTTTTGACGGGCTTTGGTGCTAGTTTTATCTTATAATATACCCTTGAGGTAGCGTATATCGAATTCAATCCGACTATTTTCTGTATATATATTTAGAATAACAAGCAACTTGAATTCATTTCCATTAATAAAAATAAATCTTGATACATTTCTGATTTACAAGACGAATCACACACTCGAAATATATGTTTTATTTGTTCTATTCAATTCTACACCATGACATCTTTTAGGTGCGATATTACTGAAGGCAGAGTTCTTTATTCATCCGAAACCTTTAGAACTAAAAACTATTTGGTACCACCATCACGAGCTCTGCCAGATGTACCACATGAGAGAGTAATTTGAAATATATAGTAAGAAACGTTAAAATAGAAAATGTATAAAAATTACAATTAGATACCAATAAAGAGGAACATGAGTAATACGGAGGAACACTTATGTAATAAGAAAATAAGTAGGACTGTGACGAAAGCTCCGATGCCAGTTCTAGGAGCCACTAAGTAACAGATGTAGTAAGGGTAATTTTAGAAAGTTATAAAATATTGCTACAAGTGCCCGACTGCGAATTACAGATGAGAGTTAGAGAGACCAAATGTAAATGATCATTAGCTCATGTGATTCGATTTTCAGTTATTTTGAATTGTTTAAATTCGTCTGATTTATGTTTCAATGCCTGTAAGTATTATCTATGTTCATTTAAAAATGTATCCTCTTTATTATACGTAATCTTGTGTAAGTTTCTGTTGAAGCGTCTGATATTTTCTATTTAAGCTCCTGAGATCGCCAGCTGTTGAGTTTTCGCTTGAGTTCGCTGCAAATTGTGGTAACAAAAAGCTATATCTGTTGAATTAGTTGCGTGCTGTAGAAACTTCAGTATAAATTGATACAATGCCTTATCCATGTGTGTTTTTATGAACATTTCGAACGAATAAATAGTGAATTAAAACGTGAACCGACGGTCTTGTTATTGAATGAACTTCCTGATTATTCAGAAGTTACAGGAATTATCATACTTTCGTTAAAGTTTAAATCACCTGACTACAAAAATCAGTAAATGTGAGGACTCATTAGGTTACAACAACTTACGACGCAAAAGGGAGAGTTGCTTATCATGGATCTAGCGACGCGGCGAATTAATTAATCTCCAACGACGGAGTTGCTTAACATTCCCGATCCAAGAGGAAATTGATTGTGTTAAAAACGGCGCAAAATAATTTGTCACATGTACTTAGATTCCACACTTAAAACAAAAGTTGAGATGCATATTCAATTATTTTTATATTTATTATATTCAAATAATAAAATTGAAGTAATTAAAAAGAGCTTCTGATATGCTTACTGTATAAAAAGAAAAATATAAGACTAACAGAACTTTTCTTTTAAATATTCTATGGTTACGAGAAATTGTAATACTACATAAGACTTTGCCCGTTTGCCATAGAAACAAGCACAGGGGTGTTATACGTATTTGTGTGTATTATTTTAGTTTAGTTGCGAGGTAAACAACAAGGTAATTAGTGAATATTTTAATGTTTGGAAGTATTGCTTTTTATATATATGAATTGAATCTACGAATGTGGGAAAAAGCAGGTGTTCATACGAAAAAACATGTTCTGGTGGATACAATCTTGCGCTTTGAAGCACCTGACCTGGTGCTTTATTAATGGCCATCGCGAAGGTTACTTTTATTGGGAATTATTTTCTTATCATTTGGAAAGTCACGGCAGGATCAGGAGGGGTGAGGTTAAGGCGAGGTATGAGCATAGTTTTATTGGATTGAATGAATTTAACACTGATGATTTACTCGTCTAAATGAATTACCACTACTCATGCACCATTAACTAATCCCTGATTAATATTAAGATTTGTATTTAACATAGTAATAGGATATTTCTTTAAAAGCAATTTATGAGATGGTAATCAGGACGATCTCGGAAACTGATCTAGCGATTTGAATGAAATTTCATATGTAGATGCCGTTTTCATTTTCAAGTTTGTAACACAACATTACCAAAAAAAAGAGAGCAATTCTTATATTTCGTGTCTTTCAAATGGCTCTTAACTCATCTCGTAAAAGTTTCAGGTACTAGTAAGCCTCTCTTTGGTCAGAGCAATGAATTGTACTGTTCAAAATGTTTCTAAAACCTTCAAGAAAAACTTTAATCAAACTTTACGCATAATCTTACATGTTGTACAGAAATCGAAAGATGCCGAGCAAAGGTACTAATCTTAAATAAACTGCAAAAGATCATAAATCAAATAAAAACTAATTCTAGTTTCAATGCAAGTTGAGCTTAATTTAAAACACTCTAATTAGCTTGTAACAGATATAGAGTTTATATTGGTCACAAAATCCACATAGGTTGAAACATAATTCGCAGATTGTGATTTTACCACTTTCCTTATATAAATAAGAAAATTAAACAACAGAGTACTCATGAAATTTAGTTACTGTTTTGGGCGCCACCGAATAAATATTGCGAATGTCTAGAAACTGTAATTGTCCCATTAACAAAGTGAGATCTCCACTCAGATCGGATCACGGGTTATTGAAAATTGTGCATTATAGTCTGCGCAAAAAATTGTAAATATATTTACCAGTTCTCCTGATTCGATGATCTTCACCACTGATTCTCAAGTACTATCTTTTGGTGTTACATTAAGATTAATACTTCACTCAATATTTTACTAGCACATTGATCGAATCAGTATGTAACCACTTAACATCAATCTGATTGGTTGTCTTGGCCAATCCGTTTCAGTTTGACATCTTCTCGCCCCTAATTTTTCTGATATATTAAAAAAATTAATAACTTTAGTTTGTTTAACCATAACTATGCTTATTATTGGATATCGTCTGCTCAAACTGCTCGCCCACGGCTTTTCTCTCTCCCATTGGCTGAATTCCACCTGAACGTCGTTACTAAGGTCAAGAGTTCAATGAGAGGAATTTCGTCATTCCTGTGACGATTTAGCTATGACGCTACAGTCTCTAACATATGTTACATGGTAGGTATTTGATTACGTGATTATGTGATTATTTGGCACACAGTGTCTTCTGTTCAAACACTTAACTGTTCATCAAAGGGATACAGGCATATACGTGGCAGCCGCTTTCTCGGAATCCCGACTCATCAGCAACATAATCCATTAGCAACACATGCTGCTTGGGAAACCAGTCGGGAAGTAATAAACAAACAGCCACCTTTACGATGTGTATCACTCAAAAATTTTAATATTTCGTTCAGTGGTTCCATAAAAATGGAATATGTGTATAATCATTGTGTGGGTACGCATGATTATTATATTATCGAGCTAAGAATATAAGTGATTCATTGTGCGCAGAAGCTTTTGCTAAAATACTAAGCATCTTTTAGTAGATTCGTGAAACAATCAAACACAGTTATGTGCTATGCTTTAATACCTAGCTGCTTCCCGAAGTCCTAGTATACATGTATTTACCAATTTGGCGATCCGTGTAGTAATCAAGAATAAATCAAAGTATTTTCTTGAAATTTCAGTAAAAGATACAAACTCTAAATAAGTCAGATAATACTATTACAGTTAGAAAAAAAATGTCTTAAAATCCCAAGTAATCTTCGAAGGTACTGTATCGGTTTGATAACTGAAAAGAAATCATAAGAAATAAGAGTAGTATTTTGATCTGTTGTCACGAAGCTTATAATGGTAATTCCTGTCTTTCAGACTATAACTGTCAGGTTTAGTTTAATTTTATGTCGTATGGTGCGGAAGAAAATTTATGCACAAGAGACCTTCTTCTTCTTATCCACACACGACAGTGCCCGCGCGTAGGCGGGTGTCATGGAGGATGAGAACTCTATTAGGAAGACATACTGGGGTGATTTCCCGTTGTCTTCCTCAGTGTGTGTTCATATGTGTTATTTTAGGTGCGGATGACGTGATAGTGTGTTCAACGTAGACTGTTGTTTGCGCTGAAGACGAGAAATGAAACAATGGAGAGGCTGAAACTCGGTGCCGGCCCATTCAGGTCTACTCTTCCGAAAGACACCATAATGGCCGCCAGGCTTAACTTTCCCATGCGATAGACGAATAATCACCAACTATCATATGCTCTCACTCTATACGCACGGCGGAGAGATTTGAGATTTATGCCAGGACTTTATTGCTCAATTTGTTGATAACGAATTGTGCATCACCATCTTTCCTAAGCTTCTACCACAAGGACTCAAACCAACCAACCCCCTCCCCTGTTAGAGCTGGACAACAACATCTAACTGCCGCAGCCAACTGTGTCAACGGTGCCGGCACAAAAGCGCCAAATAAATAAAGATTTAATAACGGAAATAGCTTATGATTGTATACACCAGAGTAACGTTTGTAAGCGAACATAGACTAGAGCAGTCCGAAAAGAAACCATCAATAATGTGACTGAACTATACTGGGGAAGAGTGAGCTACGCGAAAGAAGGGGAAACATAAAAGATTGGCTCAGATAAAAAAAACGGACTAAAACAAGAATGTGCCCTCTCACCACTATTATTAATCATAATCATAATCATGGATGATATAATGAAGAAGGTGACAGTGAGGAAAGCATGAAGGTAGTGGCTTTTACTGACGACATAGTAATCTGCGGAATTGTTGAAGAGGAAGAGCAGCTGTAGTTGGGTGTATGGGCTGACCGTGTGGGCGAACATGCTATTAAATTTAATGTTAAGAAATGTGAGTACATGGTAACAACCAGAAAGAATAACAGAATAACGGGGAGAACTGTTATGGCCGGCGACCAGCTGAAGATGGTGGGCAGATCCAAGTAGCTGGGAAGTGTAATAGAGAAAAATGGAAAGAACTGTGGAGAGATAAGCGAAGGATGGGGGCAAACAGAGGCATTTCTAGGAAATGCCAGAAGCCTGATATGGAATAAAGGTATACAACAAAGCAGTAAGGAACATACGGTGCTAAAACTTGGACAATGAAGAAGAGAGACATCAGCAGGATACAAGGAAGTTGGATGAAAAATCTAACAGACAGATGGACAGTATAAGTAATGAAACGATTAGACACACAGCAAAAGGAGAACCAGTACAGGAAATGATAAAGAAAGCCGGACTAATATGGTATAGGCATGAAGGAGCAAAGGGGAACTGCACCACTTTCGGAACTTGCCAAAAATTGGTACTAACCTGTTGAAATTTACATCAGTCGCTTCGTCAACATGTACTCTTCACGTTTTGCGATCATACACTCCTGAAAAGTTGCCAGGAATTTAATTAAAACTGCCGAAATATGACATGACGAACAGCCGTTACATGCTGCAAACGTTGAAAAAATCAGTGACAGTCTCTTAAAATATTGATTTAATCCTTTGTTGTAATGTTTTCATGCCTTTTCAGCTCTACTCCTTTGTAAAAAGTCGCACAAAATTGACAAACACTTAATATTTATCCAAGTTGTAATACGGTGATGACCTCCATCTTACATAGCAGCGAGCTACCAGAGATAATCGATTGCTTCCATTGTAAACAAATACGCCTTTGCCTGTTGGATGCCGCATAGCCAAAATTTCGTAATTTTTTATCACTTGGTCCAGGCCGTATTTCAACCTAACCACGATTTCTATGACAAAACTAAACTGTTTAGGTTGTAAATGATCCCTGTACCAATAATTTTTATGTTATTTTAGCAGTGCTGAAAGCATTTAGCAGTTGCTCAGCCTTTCATATTTCGGCATTTTTAATTAAATTTCTAGCGACTTTTCCGTAATGGATGATCGCAAAACGTGAAGAGGACATGTTGACGAAGCGACTGATGTAAATTTCAACAGGTTAGTACCAGTTTTTGGCAGGTTCCGAAAGTGGTGCAGTTCCCGAGCAAAGAATCACCAGAATAATCCATGAAATGAAGACGCATGGTAAACAAACTAGAGGATGACGAAGGGATGGATGGTTGAGAGGATTGGAGGAGTGTGTACTGAAGAACCAAGAGAACTGGACCAAAGTGGTGGCAGAAAGGTGGAAGGAAGAAGAAAATGGATAGACTTGTGCACAAAGCAGACCCAACTAGTAGCTGGAAAGTGTTGACGAAGATCAACAGTTAGAAACGTAGAGGCTGATCTAGTTTATGAAGAAAACTCCCCTTCACCATACTCATGGATATACAAGAGGAGAGTATCGCAATCAGCTCTCGCCATTTGAGTTTTTCTCGACTGCGAGGCTTTCGCTTAGGTTGCCAGCGAGAGAGGCTGTCCGGCGGAGTATCGGGCTGGCAGATGAGTTAGATCGCGCCTCGCGACGACAGCGGCGCCTCTGATTTACTAACCGACGCCGTAAAAATAATTGACTGGCGCAGAAGATTCCAGACAGTCTCGTAAACAAGTCAGCCGCATATATTCAAAATCCTATGGGAACGGTTCCGAGTCCGTTTGTAAACAAGATATATACATCGTCCCAATTACTGATGTCCGTCGGCAGCCCGTGTTGCTCGTGCCTGACTCACCGAGGGAACCCCCGTCAGACGCGACTGTAAGGCTTTCATCGCACACATAGCGACACAATAGCGCTGATATTGAGAACCACGATGTTCTAACAAATCACACACTTAAAAATATTCTCGTACCTTTCAAAACAACAGAGGCATTACATTTCATCAAAGAATAATTATTAATATTTTAACTAAAATCAAGAAACAAAATGTGGTCTTCCTATCTATACACGAATGTAACTAAGTTTTAGTTTCCACAAATGAATTTAAGAAATTTAATTTCAATTTTGATGGCAATGTCGCTACACACTGTGTGGTATATGACATCACTTATCGTGAAATTTAGTATTAAAAGCATATTCTGTTACTAAATAGTTGTAATTATGTGGAATAACTTTGATGTTTGAGTGTTAAAGGCCATGGAACGTCAATCATCGAGAGTAAGAGGATCTTTGGTGAGCTGTCGATGTTAAGAAAAATGGCTGGAAGTAGATATATGAAGACGGTCGGAGTTCTGATGTGAGGATCGTTAAGTGGAAGTTGATATTTGAAAGTACGAGACACAGGACAATGAAGGACAATAATAGAAGGAGGAAATTGTAATTAATGTGTTCATACAGAATCATGTGAACATAAAGAAATATAAAGATGAGTAGCTGGTATCTGTTAAATTGTGAATTTACAGTAAATCGTTAGTTGGTATTTGCAAAAATAATTTAACTTTATACGAGACATTTTGGGGATCTACGATACCCGTGGCACCTCTATTTCATGATAGATTCTTATGTACCTCGACGAGACAAATTGAAAGTAAAGAATCATTTTTTTTTTGATATCTCGCTTAGTTCTCGAGATATTGTATCTCAAAGTTGACGTGGTTAGGTCTAAATGCGTCGTGGATCAGAGGAGAAATTTCGCCATAGCCAAATTTGATAATGAATTCCTATGTAACTCGATGAGCCAAATCGAAAATAATGGAATACATTTTTTTGATATCTCGCATATTTCCTAAGATATTGTATCTCAAACGGGAGGAGGTTAGGGTGAGATATGGCCTGGACCAGAAAAAAAAAAAATTCACCAAAACCACCATATTTACTAGGTGGAAATGCACTATAGGTGTTTATTTTCTGCCTAGTGGTTGTTGTTAGGTTTAATTTAATTTTAATTTAATTTAATTGCAATGGAGCACAGGCTCCGGTGGCAATTTCCCTACACAGCTATCTTCCCCCTATCCTGCACCCACCTACATTTGCCCTCTACAAATTTTTTCTTTAAATTCCTTCAAAGTTTTCGGTAAATTATTCATCGTTTCTCTTGGTAACTCATTCCAATCCCTGACACCCTTACCTAAAAAAGAGAATCTTCCTACACCCTTGTGCCTGAAATCGAGTGCCAGCTTGTGGTCATGGTCATCTTTTCCCTTCCATGCACTACTTTTCATACCTACTGCAATATCTTTCCATGCCTCATCACCAGTATATGCCCTGTACACTCCCATGACCCTCCTCATCCTCCTCCTGTCTTGCAATGAATCCCATTCCAGCTCCTTTATCATATCCGTCACTGATTGCATTCTGCGATAATTTCCAGAAACAAATCTAGCAGCCCTTCTTTGCACCCTCTCCAACGGCCTGGACGAGAAAAAACGTCACCAAAAGCACAAGGAACTATACATGTAACTGATTTTTAACATGCTATATCTCGAAAACCAAGAGAGATATCAAAACGTTTTATTCTTCATTTTCGATAAGTCAATTTTCTATGAACAGCAATAATATTTTGTTTTAGAAAATTTGCAATCACCATTGTTTTATTACAGGCAGCATTCCAGATATAACGAAAGGCCAGCAGACTGTGACACAGAGAAAATCCAAGCACAATAAAGTAGAAAAATACCAAAATCATCTGTACAACTAATGTTTTAATTTAAATTTTAAACTTTGTAGGTAGTCACAGTTTATGTATATTATTTTATACCTCATATAATTTTCATTATCCCAAAACCATTTCATGTATTTACTTCTATAACAGTAATTTTTAAAAAAACGCACTCTCTACGGCAACCTTTAAGTCAATAGGAAATGTCTCAACAATACAGAGATCTTCCACCGACATCTGCGTGGCACCTGAGTCCCAACAACACGTCTGTTACGGAGGTCTTCCGCCCACACCTGTTGTGGGTGGGGGAATGAATACACAAAAGAGGTCCTCGTTGTGTACCTGTTGTGCCGGAGTCCCTGGCTGAAGGCAATGCGCTCACGCACTGCGCGTCGGAGTGTAGGGAGCGTCTCTTTAAATACGTCCGTCCTTGGACACAGCTGACCTGCAAGCAGTCGTAAACAGGCGGGGTGCGCGCCTGGTAAATACGCTCTCCGAAATCAACAACAATGCTTCACTTCCCGACGACGAAAACACCAACACGCCCAATCATTCGCACGAACAGCATCACAAAACTTAAGAATCAGCTACGCAGAAACTTTTATTCCTTTATCCCTTTATAAATTTGGTGCCCGCGGTGTGATTATTAAGCAATGTGTTTAATGGTGGGTCTTTTTGACAAGGAATACACTGAGTTCTCCAAGTTTTATCATCCATATTTAATAGTGTTACCAACATGCATTATATTTTATACTTAGCACGCTCTCAGTTAGGAAAATTTTACAGATGTAAAGGTTGTGATTTAAATCAATAGTTCCCAACGGTAGCGGTACTCCCCCTCCCCCCCCCCCCACCCCCGGTGGACTTTGAGGTGGTCGTGGGGGGCGTTACTGCTCCAAGGCAAATTTAGGGGGCGTTGATTACCAACCACAGCTCCTCTGCTATCCAGTGTTATTTCTTGCTGGTGAGAAATAACGTATCAAATATCAAAAGATTAGTTTCATTACACCAAACTCAGTGCTCTAAAAAACTTTTTCATAATGTCTATTTGTTAATCAAACTGCGAACAAAATACCGATTCTATTTACATCTTTTAATAAAGTAATTTCAGAAATATACGTACAAAAATAAGGACATGTGATATCGTACACTCCGCTTAAGAGGGGTGGCATCGAATCTCTGTTTAAAAAAAATGGAACACTATGTGGATGGGAAAACGGTGTGCAGTTTTTTTTTCCCGAAAAGGATTCGATGAGCAATTTTTTTGTTCGTAGAGAGGAGTATATATATATATATTGAAAAGTGGACGGTGAGTATTTTTTATTTCGAAAAGGAGAAGGTAGACCAAAAAGGTTGGGAACCTATACTTTAAATTGTTTGTTCTATAAGGAGTAACCACATGTTCTTTTTAATAGATGATGGTTTTTACATTTATTCATAAATATACATATATTATTATGTTTAATACACAGTCTTCGTAGGATCAATGTGTTCTGTCATTAAAAATACAAAAATTACAACTCACTACATAAATAAGTGTAGCTACTCGTGTTCCAAACAAAATTTGTTAAACATTTTGCACAGCAGGTAGGTAAATTATTATTTATGATATTGTTTTACACTCAAATTTTGGTTCTATGCAGTAAAATGGTAGCAATTCTGATATTCAATCTATCATACTGTCAAAAATATTATGACCAATCTTAAGATATAAGCACAAGTAAAAAAAAACCTGATTTATACACCCCTTCTTGCTAATGGTATTTTAAATGTTTAAAGCGTTAAAGTATATATAATGAGCTTTAACGGGGACACATAAGAAGTCATGTTGACTGCTGGAAGTAATTAGAAGGAATTCAGAACTAATAACAGTCAGGCAAGTAAGTAGTATACTTTAGCTTCTTTCAGAGAGAAAAGAAAAAAAAATGTGTTATAAAGTACTACTTTTGCCTTAATTTAATCATATGTATGTTCGCTAATGAACTCGCTATCGACGAACCCTAAAGCTACAACACATATGTATGTTAGTTCCAGCTGAAGGTGAAATATTAATGTTATAAGGTTTCGTATTATAGTAAAAACTACTTTCTAATTTTCAGGAAGTGAATCAACGTTTACAGATGGGTACACAACGAAAATATCAATAGCAGCTGTTTTCTCTGTAGAAATGCCTACTTCATTTTTTTTTTATTTTTTTTTACTTACTTACAGCGGTTCCAAGATGACGGGAACATACTTACATAACAGAATGAAAAATGAACGCAGCTTGGTTACGTGACCATTAAAGCTGGATAGAGCGGATGCGACGAGGCGTGCAAACTCTTTCCACGAGTCTAATCATAGTGCTAGAAGCCAGATATAAATTTGCGAGCTTATAAATATCTCGGTAAAGACATCATCGCCACAGTCGTATGTATACACACCACAGCGCCGGACATCCTGCTCCAACACATCAATCACATTCCTCGGTCGCACGGCTGGATGATTCTTTTGCAACTTATGTAAATTCAAATTTAACATCGAACTGGTTCCTAACGATACAATAGAAGTATTCATGATGTGGTGTCCTATCTCGTAACTAATCCTATAACTATGGAAGATTTAACCCCCTGTAACACATTCATAGAGATCTGAGACATGGTTGATAACCCACTGGATCGGCAATAAGTCTAACGCTGTTACATGTCCTAGATGGATTTATATATATATTATAGTAGACAGTGGCAACTAGTGTCAAATTTTCCAAAAGACAACCAGGAATGGGTGGGAGGGTGGAAGGGATCAGGCGTTATGAAGAGAGTGAACGCCAGGTTTTAAACACCATCCAAAGCAAGAATCAGTATTGCCGTAGCGAGCGCGGTGGGTGAGCAGTAATGCATTCTGGAGGACGAGGGTTCAAATACCGTTCAGCCATCCAGATTTAGGTTTTTCATAGTTTCCCAAAATCACGCCATGTGAATGCTGGGATGGTTACTTCGAGACGCCAGTATAGTTGAATTTAAATTGCGTACTTTCGCTGACACATTTTCGAGTACTAGCACCACACGAGAAATTTTAACCCACTCGCACCAGAAATTCAATAGAATTCTGTTACGTTTCCACTGCTGGAACGAAAATAATCTCTCATTCAGTATCTGCTGGTCGCATAGGAGGCGTTCTCTCCTGAGGGTAGATACACCTGCGCTGCCAGTGATGGACCCGCTGCTGCAGTCGCCGCATTGGACAGGCTACAGATGTTCACTCCGACGGTCTATCTGGTCGACCAAGGTGTATAAAGCTACGCTCCGTTACAGTTTAGTCTATTTTGAATAATATGACTTATGTGGTTACAGTCGCGTCTAGAAATGTCCTGTTCAATTCGTTGCCATATATTCCCAGTCACCCGAATCATATTACTGATCCGATTGATTAGTAATCTCGAACATTGCTGAATCTAAGTTGGTTCTTACTTCCAGCAAAGTTAATTGATAAGTGTATTTAATATATATATATATATATATATATATATATATATATATATATATATATATATATATATATATATTGAAACGATATGAGGGCCTGTTAAAAATAATTAATACCATTCGAAATTATTTCAGAAGTGATTACGAGACGCATAGATCGGTACTTCTTTCCTTGGCTTGAACAACGCACAGATTTCATATGCTGACCGACCGACTCTCTGCGCTTCTGTGCTCGCAGCGTGCTCGCAAAATATTACAGGAATGAAATTTCTGGAAATTGAAAAAGGTGACAATCTGCTGGTTAACAGTAATCGTGAAAATGGATCCAAAATACAAAATTTGGTTAAATTACCTTATAATTATATAAGTTTTGCTAATTATACTAAAAATTGTACCTTAATTACTTTAAAGGAAAAAACAATTAATTCGATATCTTCAATAATACCCTGAGCAACACCTTGAAATGTCTATATTTTATGAAACATGCTGTGGTCACCCTTGAAGCACTTAATAATACATTTAAATCAAATATTCAACTAAAATCAATTGATAATTATCACCATAACTCGTACTTGCAATCGCAAGTATTTAACAGCATAGCGCAACCATTATACTCGGATAATTTAATCGCATAATCGTCTGTAAAATTTAGTAAACAGAATTGTCATGTAACGAATATGAATTTAATTAATTTAATGGAAAAAGTCGATTCAGAGTGAAAGGTCACTTTTAAGTTAGAAAGTCGTTTTAATGACCTACTAAGAAGCGGAATATCGTTGGAGAGAAAGTTCTGAGATTTTTTCCCCATATTTTTAACCACATCAGACAAATAGAAACTATTTCTGTTTTATCCTATTAAATCGTCACATTTTAGGTTTCTCCATTTGCCACTGCTAATTCCTATCTTTTACTTTATTATTGTGGACGTACTCTTCCATGCCTCAAACTGGGTTCACATATATCGACAACAGTTCACTGGATGTGAATTTGCTGCCTTATCAGGGCAATCCTAATGTGAAACAAAAGACAAAAGTTATACCTAATTGAAGACAGTCAAGTTGCTACGTTTGTTTCTGACTGTATTGCATGTCTTCGATGTCCGACTTGAGGCGGTATAACAATAGCGCAAGAGATTTAGTTACAATGTAACAGTACAAGAAGTTCGTGTTGCGAGGGTTGCCACCCCTGCGCCGAGAGTGGAAGCGGGCATTCGGACGGCGCATTATGGAGCACCACCTGATATGTGACTGTTATCGGCTGTGTTGTTTATTGTTGGATAAGAGAGCGTTTTGAAACTGCATTTCTTTGGATGCTGAGAGAATCTATTGTTGTTCTATCGAAATAATTTGTAGCTAATGAAAGAGAATTGATCATATGTGGTGAACAATGCTTATCAACCAAGTGGATAGTTTCCTTTTTTTACACTAATATTCTACATATATAGGTGTATATGTATCCAGATCGAATTTCGGAGAATACCTTATTGGACGTTAGCTCGATAAGACAAGTGTAGTTACACAATGATTCTGGTCTATGAGGCATTATTACGTGGTCTGAGTCTGATACGAAGGTGTGCCACGAACGTTTTTGCAGCTCTGAGTACATTATAGGCTATTAGCTGGGCAAATCTATCGTCGCTCTTAAGAGGAAAGTAATTCTCAGTTTTTAAACAAAATTAATCGGTTTTTAAGACAGAATACCGGATAATTATAGACAAGAACAGACAGTGTCATATATTGCTGTAGCCCAGTAGAATTAAGTAATGTCTGGCGCTTCTCGTCCAGTGATTCTAGCTCACCCTTCTGGTTGGTTGCAGAATATTCACAGGCAGTGGCAAGATGTTCAGATTCAAACTATCTGCCAGTCATGTTGATCATAAGAACATTAATCATCCCTTCGTGCATCCATTCAGACACAAGAGGAGAACATGCCACGACGCTGAATATTTGTCAGACTGACGCAAAATACATTGGTACATTTCAGAACGATTTCCATGAAACGTTGTCATTTGATAACTAACATAAAGCAATGGGGTGAGTCATATCTCTGACTTTAATAAAATAAAATGATTTGTACACCCGCAGATAAATTAGCGTACTGCCACACACTGTCACAAGATTGGTAACAAGTTAGTCCATATGTCTCTGAAGCTGTGAACTGCTTATACACAGAAAGAAGCGTGTGTCGGGATGCTAAATCTACAAAGTAGGGAAAGTATTTTTATCAGACAAAAGGGTGTTAGGTGCGGTTGGCTGGTCTCTTTTATCGGGTCTCTGAGAATTATTCAGTTTTAAGTAACGCTTTTGCTTCACATGCTTAAAACAATTAAATAATAGGACTTGAAGTGGCTGTATAAACCAAGCAGATATTGATAGAGTCAGACGTCTCGACTACCCATCATGCCCCAGCTCATGATTCCGACCTCACCGCCGCTGAGCCAACAGGCGACCTCTCGAGGCGTATTTTCTGTTCTTCATCGACCTCGGCCATGAGGGGAGTGTTATATCACCAAAAAGTTATATTGTTCCGTGTCGTGAACGATTATTGGCCATTAATTTGTGGTTCTAGCACTATCATTTATATAGTTAGGCAGCTGTTTTCATTTAATGTTGCCTGCTGATTCCAAAAAAAAATTAAAAAAAAAAAAAATCTGTCTGATACAAGAAGGATGATAGCTTCTAAGACTCTTTTGGTATGCTTCTACATTTTCAAACTATATGTAGTTTATACTCGTAATTCACATTCGATTTGGGAAGAAAACTGCAACACCAGAAACGGTATTACACGAGTTGAGTAACGGATACCTGCTTGTAGCAGTTAAATCTTAAACCTAAGGTTATGTATATGCATATACAATCCCTGGGAAAAGAAAAGATTCGATGTTCTCTTTTCTTTCTTGTGTCCCAAGATACAAATTCTTAAGGACATGTCGTCGCATACAGTAATTCAGTTCTAGCCAGTAACACAAAATTCATTTTAAAAGTTGACGAAATGCGCAATACATCCAATCTATGGAGATACAAATTTACATTCTCCCGAGAGGAACATATTAACATGTCGTGCGAAGACTATTAGCTCAAATTGTACTTCGTGGACCACGAAGTTGGCGAAGTTGTTTTCTAAAAATCTCTGCCTTGACCGTTAACATCGGGAAAAAAATTTCGACAAATTTTAGCAATCACTACTTTCTAAAAACCATTGAAAGTATTTTGGTTGTTGTGTGAATTTATTTCTCGTTTTAGCATAGAATAATAGACAGGATAATCTAACGAAGACACTACCATTTCTCGAATCCCATTGACCACGTTGAACTGAATGCGGTGAAATTCTAGTTAAATTTAATTTAATTGCAATGGAAAACCTGCTCCAAAGACATTTTCTCCATTCAGCTATTTACCTCTCTCTTCTGTCTATGTTTTTGGTATCTTTATCACCCTTCCACTTTACCGCTTTAGGATTTTTGTTAAACACTTCCTAATGCCTGAAACCAAGAGCCAGCTTGTGGTAATGGTCATGTTTTTCCTTCCATGCACTATTCTTAATTCTTGCACCAATATCTTTGCACGTCTCACTACCAATATACGCTTTGTACACCCCCAGCACTCTCTTCACTTTCTTCTTATCATCCAATGACTCCCAATCAAGCTCCTTTATCATATCAGTTACTAATTGTATTCTAATTTCCGCAAACAAATAGAGATGCCCTTCTCTACACCCCCTCCAACTCTTGTATTTGATACCCTGATGTGGGTTCATACTACATCAGCATATTCAAGCAATTGACTAGCTTAAGTTTTGTAACCTAATTCCCTCACTTCTCTGGTGCATCCCCTCATCAGTGTCTCCAATAAATGAAAGCATTTAAAACTGCTTCCTACCACTTTCCAAGTGTGTCCTGTCAATTTTATTTTATTATCAAAAGTTATGGAAAAATATTTACACCTTCTGTCCTTCAATAAGCAATTTCTTCCCCTCCCTATAATTATAAAAAACCTTTAGTATTTTTTTTTTATCTTTGTATGACTCTTCTTTATTTTCATAACATGTTGACCTTCCTATGAAGATATCCTGTCCAGATCACCCTGCAGCTGTTCAGTCTTCTACTGTTTTGATATTATATAACAATATATCATCTGCAAACAAGGTAACTTGCCACTGTGAACCAAAAACAAAGTAATTTATTATAAAAATGAATGACAGTGGTCCCAATACACTGCCCTGGTTTACTCAACTAAGTTACTTGTAGATGTAAGACTAGCCCACACCAGAGGTTTTGTGGATAAATGGTGAAGGTACCTGAGGGTGTATACACAGGTCGAGATGGAATTTTTGTGTGCGCCTGAAGTGTCCTTCCAATCTGACAAAGATTCGTTTTGCTGGTTGAAGCACAATAGGACAAACCGCGCTAGTGATTGCACGTTAAGCTGCTTATTTCCTTTGGACGGTTTGATTTCCAGTTCCACTAATGAGAAGTAAATATAAATTCTGTCAGCTGATCTTTAAGGCTACATGAAATTTTAGTGTTTCGACAGTCTGAAAGTTGTATTTCGTGTTATTTTATGCACCTGGTAGTCGCAGGAAGTAGGAAATCACCATAAGAGAAACGTTCTGGTTTTCTTTATCTTTGGCTGATCCACCTTGCGGTACAGCGTTGTACCGTAGCGCGCCAGCCACTGTGTGGCTCCCTAGGAGGCGGCCACGGGCTCTGGGGTCTCCGCCACTTCGGTTTTGTCGCCGGCCTCTATTTCCGTGAGTCTGTCGCTCCACGGGTCGGCGACCTCTTCTCTGTTCGCAGACGACGCGCAGTCACTCAGTCGCCCCTCCGCCGTATAAATATCGCCACGCCACTCCTCCCCGCTCTATTGTAACGCAAATCCACCTGCATCAGTCAATATCACAAGTCTGGTTCCTCGGAGGTTACGTAATAAAGCATTGACGGCAGCCGCAGAGTGACCTGGACGGAATATTAAAATGCACAGGTCAACAAGTAATAATGATAAATGCAAAACACAGTATGATTAATACATTGAACACACAGAAAAATAAACGTTTTCTATAAAGAACAGTGCACGGGGAATCCCTCGTTGAATGCATACCAATTAGTAATAAGATCAGTTACACAGGACACATTGGAGAGGTTGTAGAGAGAGGTTATATCATCATCAGCTCTTACAGAGAGCAATTAGGGACGTACCTGGGTAGTAAGCTTACTGCGCTATCAAAGCTAAATCAGGACATTCCTTCGATTTGCTAGGATGGTCTGGATCTCACATTTTGGTATAAAATACGGGAGTTGCCAGCGGTGCAAATCAGGTCAGATAATATTTGTTTGTGGAAATTACCGTATCAATATATACCATCTTCGAGACGACTTAAATAGCAGTTTAAGATTGATTGCTAATGATTTAGTTATCTGTGGGGAATTAATGGCCCATGCTGTTTTGAAATTCAAACTCATCTCGACTTTATTTCGGCACGATTCGATAAATGACATCATACTGTAATATAAATGGTGCGAGAAATGACAAAGCATTATGAATTTTAAAAAAAATTCGAAGTAATTCGCACAACCAAAAATAAGAAAAAATAATAATCCACTTGTGCATGAGTACAACGTACGTTATACAGCTCTTTATAAGGGTGAATCCGTAACTTGTACGTAACGGTACAAAGCAACAGGAAGAGGAATCAGTGCAAACAGTTCGGTCGGAGGTAAAGTAAATACTGTATTGCGATTTGTAGGTCGGTTTTTGAAGAACTGTAAGGCATGAGCAAAGGCGACAGCGTATGCACCCTATCTTGAATATTGGTTTGCTGTAAGGGATCCGAATCGCAAAGGATTGGTTGCTAGTATCCAGAAAATGCTTTGTGACCACATGTTTATGAGTTGGTGCAGGGGATGGGCTGGGAATGTCTGGCAGATCGATGACGTACTTTCCAATTCAATTTACTGTCAAAAATACAAATACCCACATTTACTTACGACTGCAAAGAAATATTTCGTCCACGAGCATAATGTAAATAAGTAATACTGAATCGTATATGTGTGGTATTTTGTTCTCCATGTTTTGTAAAGCTGTTTTGAATGAGTGTCTCAAATTTCGTCAATGTGTTAAGTTAATTTAGATACCTAAGATTTTAACTAAACTGCATTAACATATTATTTTGTGCCTGCTATCTTATTTGACCGTATTTTCGACGTTCGAAATTGTTTATTCCGTTCAAACAATATCGAAAGATTTTAAATTTTTTATGATTTCATTCAAGATTATTTTTCTTAGGTTCAAAGTAGTTTTAAGTAAGTTTTAATTGTTGTTAATACAGTGGAACTTCTCTAATTTGAATTTCTCGATAATTCGAAATTTTCTCCTGGTCCCTTGAAATTTATATTAAACTAGCGTAAAAATAATTCCCATAGTTCGAATTATTTTTCGTTAATTCGAAGAAAATCTGATCATATTTAGAAAAGAACTGATAATTTGTATGTAAATTAATGTTTATTGAGACACATTTTTATTGGTCGCTATTTTGTAAGAAGTCATTCTTTTACAGCAATCGTCAATGTTATTGTCTAGACCACGTGACCCAGCCTTCCTCAGCGTTATTGTTTATTGGGACTCATCGGTCAGCCAGCCTTCTGCGTCGCTGTTGTGTAATGCAGTTGGAGTCTTGCCTGTTGTGTGCGATTTTAAGAATACTGTTGCCGTATACAATCCGTGCATGTGTTTATCGTTTGTGTCCAATTTGTTTATTGATATCATACATTTAACTACCTGTATATACACGACGCTACATCGAGGAGCGAGTTGAAGGTGATTGAGTATCTCCTCACTGGTTTAAATAAACTCCACGTGTTCGCATTTCAAAAAAAAAAAAAAAAAAAATGTAAATTGACCATTTTCAATTTTTAATAAATTTATATTTTCAATAAGTGATGTCTAAATAAATAAGTTTTTCTTCCATTTTTTTAATTTAATAAATACCTCCTAATTCGGATTTTCAGTAATTCGCAATTTATTTATGGTTCCTTCAGATTCAGATTATAGAAGTATTACTGTAGTAATTGATTGTTTGTGCCATTCTGGAACTGGTATTTCTGAAAACGGGCGGAGATAATTTTACGATAATTTTGTCACCTAGTGCTCACTTTCATAATCTTCGGTAAAGAGTCAATTGTGTAAATTGTAAAATAAAATGCATCTCTTGCTTTCTCATTTAAAGTAATCTGACAGTCAGAATAATTAATAATCTACAGTAGTAAGGAGTAATACTCGCCTGGTGACCGTCTTTTACCAAACCTCATAACAAATTCAATCCGCGTTAAATCTCATGTGGACTCTTGTGAATACACAAATAAAATTATAAGTTTATTACGCTACGTATGTTTTGTTCCTTCGAGCCATTAGGCGCTGGAACGCACAGAGTGTTGTAGAGGTTCCCAGAGCCTATCTTACCATGTCCCCATTCCATCAAAAAAAAAACCCCATGCCTCCCCCTCCCGCCCCCCTCCCCCCCTCCCCCCACTTTACAGGCTATGTCTCAATTCGTTATCGTTTGCTGCCCCTTCCCATTTTCTTCCGTTTCTAATGACTTAACTTAGTCCACAACCCGAAGGTTGGTTGGATCCTCCCGAAGGAGGCAAACTAAGCCATTGTGTCAGAGGTAGGACGGCCAGTTCCTTTCCTCTGGGACCTATAGTTTAACTTGGAATCCGAACCACGGCTTATACGTCAGAAAAAATAAAAGAATTATTTTGGGTTTTCAGCAAGTGGTGTGAATCGATCCAAATAAAACTACTCGTATCATTTAATTTTTGGTAAAAACCGTTCAGAAAAGCTAGCTTTTAATTACTAATATCCCAGTTCACATCCTTATCAGTGGTATGATTTAATAGGAGGAAATTCTGATTTGTCTGCGTTTACATTTTTTTTTATTTGATCTGAAACTTTTTTTTTTTAATGAGGAAGCTGTAAACAAAATTAAGAATTCAGCTTAACTGCAGTAACCAAAAACAACAGAACAGGAGATGAACTGTTTGTCGGAAGAAAGGAAAATGTCATTTCTAAACAATACCTTTGATGAACGCATAAATATCAGATTTTTTTTTTGGCTAGTTTTTGTAACAAATCGGTTAAATGTTCTAATTCTAGATCATTATTACTGAGTGTACACTTTCATAAAGAAGTACCCTTGTCGAGGTGAAGAGGCTGGATTACTGACCGTTGTAGCAGAGGCTACTATCCAGTGGTTCTCCACTGCTGGCCATTGATTACCTGAGTAAGGAACCCTCGATTTAGGTTAGAGGAAAACGGTCACTTCCTCCCAGCACGCGGAATAGCAGCCGTATTATGAAACCATTGAATTTAAAGACACAAATGAATTGGGAGACTTTCCCGGAGTATCAGCTGTATAAGAACGTTGTAGGATTTTCACCGTAGGAGGACAGAGATCATTATTTAAGTTCGTGTTGTTTCTTTCTGGCTAAGATACTAAACAAGTTAATTAAAATTAAAGTGTAATGGTGTAATCAAGTTAATTGCTTTAGAGTTAGATCATTAACACTTGATTCACCATGGCGAGAATAATGAAGAAGCCTACAACTCATAGGTAAGTACAGTTCTTTTATTGCAGAAAAATAACTTTTTGGCAAATACAACATTCGTCTATAGTGATCTAAACGTTAATGTATGCCAACATTGTTGAAACTTCAATTTTACAAGTTTAAGATGGCAAGTAAGGTGGAAGTTTGAAAGCCGGGAAAAGTGTTTTTTTTTTTTTCCAATTTCAGTCTGTAATCTAAGCTATTTTATACAAAGTATTTAAGCATTGCCCTAGCAACTCATTGGTGTTAACGTCGTTACAAAAGAAGAATAAGTGTCTTCTGTCTACTTTCCGGTTTATAGTTTTCTTTCACAACTATGCAAGGAATCTCTATTATCTATCTGATACCATATTACTTAATTTTTTTCCAACACCGTAGACATAATCTTTCCTATTTAATTGGAGCCATTATATAGATTACGAGTTCATTTTCTATATCAATATTCCTTTTTTTTTTAATTTAAAATTTCTCTTTCAATAAAACGTTTCTAAAGTCTATAATCTATAAACCTTGCCCTTGTTTTACTTAATTAGTTCATCTAAAAATAACCGGATGGTGTTGTTCCTATCTATGGTAACCATTTACTTCTAAAAACAAATCAACTTTCTTCTAATACCTATTCCCCTTTTCTTTCTCCCCATTATATATTATATAGTATATACAGGGGCGGATCCAGGGTTTTGGTTTGGTAGGGGCTTGAGCAGATTTTGGTTTGGGGGGGGGGGGGTGCTTGGCTTGAGTGGATTATTTTGGTTGGGGGCGCTTACCTGTAGTGGGGTTTTGGCTTTTTTGGGGAGGCTTGAGTCGGACAAAAGGTAGTATTTATAGTCTCCTCGGGCCTCTAATCTGTAAAGCTAAAAAAAGAAAACGAAAGGTCTCCAAAATTACAGTGTCGGAGATAAACCTAAATACTTTGGGGGGGGGGCTTGAGCTCCATGCCTCCCCCCCCCCTGGATCAGCCTCTGAGTATATACCATTTTACCATATTAAAACAAAATAAAGGCATGACAGCATTTTCATTAGCTAGCATGTGAGTTCTATGAGAAATGACAATTCCTTTTTGTGTATCTGACAGAATCTAGCCAATAGCTATATTCCAGTCGAAATATGGCTTGTAAAAAATTCCGCGGTACCATCACTGTCACAATCTTAATCCTCCATCCCTTCCTATCCTGTGCTAACCTCTTCATTTTACATACCACTTACAACCCACGTCCTCAGTTATCTGCTTCATATATTCTAATCTCTGTCTTCCTCTACAGTTCTTACCTACGACTTTTCCCTCTACTAACAAATTAACCAATCCACCATGTCACAAAATATGACCTACCAGCCTGTCTCTTCTTCCTGTAAGCTTCTTCCATAAACTTCTTTTCTCACCCATCATTTCCAAAACTCGTTCATTTCTTACTTTGTCTGTCCACCTAATTTTCAGCATTCTTCTGTAGCACCACATTTCAAATGCTTCAAGTTTCTTTCTTTCCGGTATTCCTAAAATCCATGTTTCACTACCGTAAAGTACTGTGCTCCACACATAGAGTTTTAAAAAGTTCTTTCTAATTCGTAGATCAATATTTGAAACTAAAAGGTTTCTCTTTTTCATGAAGGCTCTTTTTGCTAGTGCTATTCTGCTTTTAACATCATTCCTGCTTCGGCCATCGGTTGTAATTTTGCTTCCCAAGTAACAGAACTCACTTACTTCTCCTATTGCATCCGATCCTATTTTGATATTTAATCTGCTAGTATTGGTATCATTTCTACTACATTTCATCACTTTTGTCTTACTTTGATTTATATTCAGTTCAAAATCTTCCTTCAGTATTTTATTCATGCCATTATATAACTTCTCAATATCCTCAGCCCTCTCTGCTAACAAGACAATGTCATCTGCAAATCGTAGCATACTGATTTTTTCTCCCTGAAAACTTATGCCACATGGAAATTTTTCTTTGACTTTCTTCTACATACAAGTTGAATATTAACGGGGATAGACTACAACTTTGTCTCACACTCTTTTTAACTGATGCATATCTCTCGTGATTCTCTACTTTTGTTATAGCCACTTGATTCTTATACTGTTTATGGAGTATTCTTCTACCTCGATACTTTAGACCTGACTTCTTTAAAATTTTGAACATCATGTCCCACGTAACATTATCAAAAGCTTTTTCTAGATCAACAAATGCCATAAAAGTATCTTTGTTTTTCTTGATCCGCCCTTCAAGTATTAATCTTAAAGACAGAATTGCTTCCCTTGTACCACGATTTTTCCTAAACCCAAACTGATCTTCACCTACTATCTCTTCTACCACCCTTCCCATCCTTCTGTATATTATTCTGGTCAGTAATTTTGAAGGATGTGATGTTAGACTAATGGTGTGATAATTATCACATTTGTTGGCTTGTGCTTTCTTTGGAAGTGTGAAGATGATATTTTTTATTAAGATCAGTTGGAATTTCTCCTGTTTCATAACTTTTTGATATCAGCTTGAATAATCTTTCGATTCCTTCTTCTCCTAGGGATTTAAAAAGTTCTGCAGGGATCTCATCAATTCCAACGGCCTTATTTGCTTTCAAGTCATTCAGAACGTCATTAAATTCTGTCCTCAAAACAGTATCTCCTAAGTCATCAATGTCCACAGTGCCTTCCTTTTCCAATACACTGTTGTTCAAGTCGTTCCCAACATACAGTTTCTCAATGTATTCCTTCCATCATTTAGCTCTATCTTCTGAGCTTAAAAGAGTTTTCCCATCGGCAGTTTTAATGTTCATACCTCTTTTCTTCATTTCTCCAAAATTCTGTTTCATCTTTCTATATGCAACATCTACTTTTCCTACTACCATTTCCTTTTCTACTTCTTCACATTTTTCTTGTAACCATTTTTCTTTTGCTATTTTGCATTTCCTATTTATTTGATTTCTAAATTGCCTGTAATGCTCTCTTCCTGCTTCATCCTGAGCATTTTTGTACCTTCTCTTCTGATCTATCAGCTGCAAAATTTCTTCTGTGATCCAAGGTTTTCGGGCAACTTGTTCCCTAAAGCCTAGTGTTTCTTTGCGAGCTTTCATTATTTCGGTCATTAATGCATTCCATTCGTCATCGGTTGAGCTCCTTTCAGAGTTACTTCTTAGTTACTACCTTAGTCTACTATTTCTGCAAATTTTTCGCTTGTGCCAGATTGTTTCAGTTTATTCACTTCCAGTCTGTTCTGCTTATGCTGCTTCCGTATTCGCTTGAATTTCAGCCTGCACTTCATTTCTAACAAATTATGGTCAGAGTCTATGTCTGCTCCTGGGTACGCTTTACAGTCTAGAACTTGATTCCTGAATCTCTGTTTGACCATGATATAATCTAGCTGATATCTGCCTGTATCCCCAGGACGTTTCCAGGTGTATATTCTTCTTGCATGGTTCTTAAACAGTGTGTACGCCACTACTAGCTTATATCTTTCACAAAATTCTATCAACCTGGTTCCTCGCTAATTTATTTCTCCTAGACCAAAACTTCCTACAGTATTCCCCTCTTTTCCTTCTCCCACTATTGCATTCCAATCACCCATGATTATTAGATTTTCCTCCCCTTTCACATATTGTATTAATTCTTCAATTTCAGCGTATATTTTTTCTATTTCTTCGTCATCTTCCTGTGACGTTGGCATATATACTTGTACTAATATGGTTGGGACGGGCTTAGTTTCTAACCTCATCAAAATAATCCTGTCACTAACTGTTGATAATAACTCACCCGTTTCCCTACTTTCTTGTTCATTACAAATCCTATACCAGTGACTCCATTGACAGCTTCTGTGCTAATTATCCTGTGTTCCCCAGACCAGAAATCCTGTGCGTCCTTCCATTTAATATCACTAATCCCAACAACATCAAACTTTAGTTGTTCCATCTCCCTTTTTAAGTTTTCTAACCTACCTGCCCGATTCAGACTTCTAACGTTCCACGCTCCGACTCGTAGAATGTTTCTATCCATTCTGATGACTCCTCCCTGAGCAGTCCCCACCCGGAGATCCAATTGGGGGACTATTTTACCTCCGGAATATTTTACCCAGGAAGAAGCCATCAAGATATATGTAATTTGAGAGGATTTGGTATCATGAAAAAACTACCGCAGCAATTTGGATTTAAAAAAAAAAACTTTAAGGTCATTAGATTAAAGTTTGCGGACTAATTTGAATCGAGGAACGGAGTAATAAATTAGTCTTTTTTGAGATAGGAGAAATATGCGCACAGATCACTCTGTATTTGAGATGAGCACTCCTTTCAAGAAACTCTTACAAAAGATTACACTAAAATCGTGCTTTGATCCCGTTTTATTTTTGACTTGGATTATTTAGTTATTCAGTTTTGTACACTAAAATAAACAGAATATGTGAATCAATCGTAATAAAAATCTTAAAACGAATAGTTCGTTTAGGGATTGTCATTATCAATTCATATTTTGCCAACACCAAAGGACCTAATACTTAGTAACCTTTACATTGCTTTTCACTGATGTCGAATACACTGATTTTCAGAGGTCAAAGCAAGAACGTTATGACATATTCAATAAAGTTTGCTGTTTTAAGGCGCGGAAATTAATACAGCTGATAAACTAACAGTTCTGGAGTAGAAAATATAATTTTTTTAAAAAATTTAAATCATATCTACGGATGATAGTAAATTGAATATAGTTGTCCAGCAATTTATTTTTCGAACTTCCATATTTAAATAGTATTGTTATTAAATAACTCTCACATCCCAGGTTTTGTAATGTACGTTTTCGGTTGTGGTTTATATCGCCATAAAGTTTGAACTTCTTATGTGCTATTGAGTTGTTATTATTATTATTAATTTTTAATTGCGATGGAGCTAACACTACGGTGGCAATCCATTTACTTCTTTTGTTATATACATTTTTTTAAAAAATTTCTTTTATATTTGGAAAGTTAAATTCCTCCCCCATTCACTATTATGATTTACAAATTTTAATTAAAAATTCCTTAAGCGTTTTTGGAAAATTATTCATCACTACACTTGATGAATTGTTCCAATCCCTGACACCGTTACCAACAAAAGAAAATTTTCCTAATCCCTTGTGCATGAAAAATGAGCGCCCGCTTGCGGTAATGGTCGCCTTACTCCTTCCACGCACTATGCCTAATTCTTTGACTAATATCCCTCCAAGTTCCATCACCAACATATGCCCTGTACATTCACAGCACTCTCCTCACCCTCCTCCTTTCCTCCAATGTGTCCCAATCCAGCTCCTTTATCATATCAGTTACAGACTGGTTCCTGCGATAATTTACACAAACAAATCTAGCTGCCCTTCTTTTCACACCTTCAAACTCCTGTATTTGATAACCAAAGTGTGGGTACCAAACTACACCACCATATTCAAGCAATGGTCTGACTAAAATTTGTAAGCCAACTCCCTAACTTCTCTGGTACATCGTCTTATCACCCTCTCCAGTAAATGAAGGATTTGGTAACCTTTTCCTTCCACCTGTCCAATAACCTCTGCCCGATTGAGTTTGTTATCAAACTTTATACCAAGATATTTACACTTCAAGCTTCTAACAAGCAATTCTGACCCCACCCTATAATCGTAATTAACCTTTATATTTGTCTGTGTACCTAATAAGCTGACTTTTCTTGGCATTTATCTTCATTACATGCTGACAAACCCATTTAGATATTCCATCCAGGTCACCCTGAAGACGTTCACAGTCTTTACCTGTTTTTGTCCTATTGTACAACATTATATCATCTGCAAAATACCTAGACTCTGACCGTAATCCATCAACAGAGTCATTCGTTAGAATTATGAACAGCAATAGTCCCAGTACACTACCCTGTGGCACTCCAATATTTACTTCCACCTCTTTCGATAATATATTTCCTACTCTAACACTTTGCTTTCTGGCTTTTAAGAATTCCTCTACCCAACAAGTAACTTTTTCATCCGATCCAATAAATTTCAGTTTATTTAAAACCATCTTATGGCTCACTCTGTCAAAGACGTCAAAACTAGTTACAAACTATCAGCTTGGCCTCCCTTGTTCAATTCATCTGAAATATCTTGCAAATAGCCCACCATCTGGGATTCACATGAATATCCTTGGCGACAGCAATATTGAACAAATGAAACTGAAAGTTAACTAGGAACACTTAAACAATATGCTAAATGGCGTTAATTATAAAACTAAATCCATCGTGCCTTATGCTTTAAAATTCTGGTCCAGGCCGCATTTCAATCTAACAACAATCTGTACTAATATTGCAGTTTGAACGTCACAGCATCGTTCACATGCGCGTTAATACATTGACTGTGTCGCGATCGAAACCTGACCGTTGGAACTACGTACAGTACATGCAACTGAAATACTCAGACAGTAATGCGGCGTCAATGAAAGCAATCAAAATTAAAAGTAATTCCTTATCGCATAAGATCAGTTAAAATCCATGAGAATTTCTATCATGAAGCAAAAATAATTGACCGAATCAACAAATCGTCAAAATTAAACCAATATCCAAACATCAAATAATTTTGTTTTTATACAGGATAAATACTATTGAAATTGTTTTTCTGTTTAAAACGTAAATGAATTATTATTTTTATTGCAATATTTATTGATATCACTGTTATCATTATTAAAAAAATTATACTATAACACACTTCCATGCAAACGAAGTAGAAGGTGACTGGTAGCAACATAATAAATCGAAAAGCAGGTTTTGGATTCCTACGGGAGCACATTCATGAAACTGAACCATTAAAGTTAATTCCATATTAACCAGAGTACTAATATTTAGTAGCCAGGTGATTAAAAATGTTGCTATAGGCTTGATGCTACACTGTACCACCCGCCTACATGCACAAAATAACATAAAAGACGAGAGATCTTACACTTTTTACTTATGTTTACTTCACAATTCTATCGCGTATCCCGGTCTCTGAAACGTCTAAAATCTGTAGACAACGGTCATTTTCTTAATCCTGAGACGAACGGCGCTCTTTTTTATACCAGCTGAAAAGAACAGATTATTGTTAAAACAATGTTGCCCTGTCCTCATGTCCTGGAAATGGCAGATTTTATGTCAGGTCAATGAAATATCGTGGCTTTTAAACAGATGGGCCTACACTTTACGCTCGCTTATAGCCTTACGGAGTACAAATTCGAATTTTAAATTTATATTAGTCACTCTGTGGTTCATCTCAATCATCTTCGCGGACCACAGGTTGAGAAACACTGCCATAGGCTAAAGGAAGCATATTTCCTAACCAAAAACTGTGTTTAAGAAACACTTAGATATTGGTTCAGGTCACTATTGAGTGGTATTTGTCATCAATTTGTTAACACGATGAATGAAATTACGGTCATATACAACAGGTACAACTGAAGGAGCATTCAGAGTAAACTTAGTACATGAAAATAGTATTAAATGCTTTATTATGATACACTAAATGGTTATTTACCAAACAGGTATCAATGCAATGAAGGAATGGATGGATGTAGAACAATGTACTTGAAGAAAATTAAGGAAGGAAAGAAAATCATAAGTAATGGAACATTTAATGTGTACGGGATGGCAACTGCCAAAATGCAGAATTATTGTAAACTTGTGAATTTGAAATGAAGAGAGGTATGTAGATCACATTCCTCTACGGAAGTAAAAACATCGAGGAAGGTGACGTGTGTGTGGAAGTTGATGTTAATGGAGGGGAGGAAGGAGATGATTTCACTGTGAGTTCAGATTTTATCATCTTCATATCTGAACCACACAAGCGGTTTGAAGGGGATGTTATTCTGTAATTGTTTTCCAGGCAGCACAGGAGTAGATTGGTATAGGACGGAGTCATGCGTGTACCCATGGCAGGGCCGTGTGTCTTGTGAGGTACAAGGAAAGTAAAGAATAAAGGTTTCCGAGAGAACGGAGTGGGATACAGAGCTGAGCCACTGATGGGGGTTTCTGAGGCCCTGAGGTTGGTGTACGTTCTAATATAGGGAAGTGAGATTGAAAGAAGAAATTGGTCTGTAGTAGGGGAGTGAGAACTGCGGACAGAAGCTCGAAGAACTACGCAACTATTTTAATTAATAATGCGAGGCTCTGCTGTAAAATTGGGAGATTTCGTTCCATCAGCGCCGAAATCTGTTCCGTGTGTGATCCATACGCCACGGCTAGAGCTTACTGAGCCTTATGGGTATTAGAAACATGATACAGGTTTAATGTTCAAGATCTCTGAGGATTCAGAAGAAAAATAAATTTTGACGAGCGGCGTTGCAAAATGAGCCGAGGGTGAAGGAATGTATGTATTTTCTGGCGAATAGAAATGGTGTGATCTGTGGGGATTGGTCGGTAGGTGCTGGTGCTGCTCTAAGTTACATGACCATGGTGGCTGAACTCTTGTCATTTGGAAAGCTGAAGAAGTTCTTGTTCCTGGACACTTGTCTCATGATTCAGGCTTACACGGAGCTGAGGTTGTTGGAGTGCCTAACTCAGTAGAGGAAATTGAGTGACGTGGGATAGGCATGAGGAACTCCTGGGTTTTTGATGAATAGGAGATTGGAATATTTGGGAAAAGGCTTGAAGTCAGTATCATCTTATCAGTTGCCACTCTTCGCTGTGGTAACAGGTGACAGAACACTACGGAACGGTTTTGAATCCCGATTCAGAGTAGCAAGTGCTAACTTTGGAATTGGTAAAATGAAAGTTCCTCTGAAGACTGAAGGAAAGGTTAAACAAAGAATGCTTTGGTTTATAAATTAGTACAGAATTATGGTGGGAAAAATTGAAAAGTAGGTTCTTGCAAATAAAGAAAATTCGTTGTTTGGCGTAAAGGGGTTGGTACTGTTATAGCCAGACCTGCTTATTATTATAGCACATAGCTTGCACACGAGTTTTACATCTGTCTGCTGCCAGAACCTGCTGTGTGTGATGCACGAAAGGCATGGATAGGGTAGCGGGGCTTTAATTTTCAATACATTAAATGATGTATTCGGGTAGAGACAGGATTGAAAGAGAAGTATGTGTGAAGTGAGCCCCGCGAGGCGGCTAGCATGGAAATGGTAGAGGGACAGATAGATTACCACTGGTCAGATAACGGTAAATGGGCCAGAAAAAGGGGAAATGCCGTTTCCATTCCATGACCTTTTTTTTTTTCGACTGGTTTGATGCAATCCTCCATCCCTTCCTACCTTGTCCTAACCTCTTCATCTCTACAACATATCCCCTACAACCCACGTCCTCAATTATCTGTTTCATATATTCTAATCTCTGTCTTCTTCTACAGTTCTTATCTTCGACCGTTCCCTCCACCAGCAAACTAACTAATCCAGCATGTCTCAAAATATGACCTACCAGCCTGTCTCTTCTTTCTCTAAGCTTCATCCACAAACTTCTTTCCTCACCCATCATTTCCAAAACTCGTTCATTTCTTATACATTTCAAAAACCAGTTCGTCCTCTGACGTGACACGCTGCCTTTTTCATAAATATCTAGTCACTGTTTAAGTTATGAAGTCTTCACGGGTGTACCGCCGGATTTTTTTGTGAGTATCTGTCGATGAGCCTACAAGTACCGATGTTATCGCCGCTGAGGACGACGGAGCTAGTCATCGAAATATCGAGTTGTCACAATCCGGCGGTACTCCCGTGAAGAATTCATTGCTGTTATACGCCGGGAAAGTCTCCGTCCTTACTGTTTATGTTGGTTGTGTGCTGTTGTCGACTCAATATCTCTGTTGCTTCCGCTATGTTGATAAACTTTACTAACTCGTTACCAGCGGAAACCTACTTGTTGATAAAATCGTCAAAAAACAAATCGTATGCTTATATAATTCAAGTAATTATGCTTTTATAAAATCCGTCTAGCCTACTGCGCGTGGCAGTTGGTTACTTATTTGAAAGCTTTATGAAATGGTCCATGTTATGTCACAGGTTTCGACACCGCAATTCAATGTGGAGAATATTTTGATTCCGAATTGTTTTACTCTAGACCAGTGTTTCCCAACGTGGGGCCCACGCCCCACAGGGGGGCAATTTGTTTTTTTTAGGGGGGCAATTTAGAAATTGACTTGATACGACTTTACCGCTTTCTCTTCGGGTTATTTAAATACAATGATAGATATAGGTACTAAATATAGCAAAAAATTCTTAAAAGTATCACACTAAATTGCCATAATAAATCTTTATTAAAAATCTTTTGAATTTGAATTTTAGTATTTCATTATATGTTTTTTAATTTTACTTACTGTGTTTTATGACAATATTAAAGTGTTTTCTTTCAAAAACCCTCCTATATGAGTTTCTTTAATAACAAATAATTTCTTATTAAAAATTATGTATGGGGGCAAAAAAAATGTTAAAAGTGGGACATGACCCAAAAAAGGTTGGGAAACACTGCTCCAGACGAAACCATCAAAATCAGAGGGTTACATTTCCTATTCTGTAGCACTTCACGTGAACGAGATATTAGTTCTGGTGATTGAAGAGGAAAATGTGTTGACCTAGCACTCATCCATGCCTTGTGTCGTAAACCGACTGCGTTAATGTGGCCGGCGCGACTCCTGGCCACGTGGGCTGCTGCGTGACGCGGCGCCCAGGTCCTTCCGCTGCGCTAATTAACTCACTTCGCGCTCTTCCTCCCACGCGCCCGCCATCGATCCCCCCCGGCTTCCTCCTCAAATCGCTCTGCGTTATTCCGCTTTGGTATCCGCGTAATATTCATTTTATACAAGTTATGTTCGGTCCTATGATGTTGAAAAAAAGCAACATGACCACGAGGGTCATAATGAAAGACGAGATCAGCTCATTGGAAACCATGAAAATTCCAACAATGTATATAATGATGGCAGAGACCTGAAGAGATATTTCAGAGAACAATTCAGCAAATGGAAGGAAGCCTCAGGTACAGTAGAGTCAAGGTGGGAAGAGTTCAAGGAGATAATAAGAAAGGGGGAAGAAAAATTTATTCCAAAGCAGAAAATAAAGAGAAGTAGAGAACCTATGTACTATAATAGGGAAGTGAGAAGGTTAAAGAGGTTGGTAAGAAAAGAACATAACAGAGTTAAGAGACAGCAGGGTAGTAGGGAATATTTAAAACAACTAAACAAGGACTTAATAACAGCAAAGAAAATGGCTAAAGATGGGTTTATGAAGAGTATTGTCAGTGCAGGAGGACCATTGACTGATGCATCTAGAAATTTCTATGGCTATATCAGGAAACTGAGGGGAAGGGAGGGTGTAGAGACACTTATAGATAAGGATGGGGAAGAAGTTACTGACGATTTGAAAAAGGCAGAGATTTTAAGGAAGTGGTTCAGTGAAAGCATTAGGGACAATGAATCAGAAACAGGAGGGTCTAGTTCGGAGAACGAGCTTAACAACACAATTAGAAATGACGATAGTAAAAAATTTGATATCCATCCTGAGGAAATCATGAAGGAAATAAGAAAGCTGAAAAAAAATAAAGGGGCTGGTGAAGATAATATTACTACAGATATCTTAAAGATAGCCGGATGTGACATTGTACCTGATCTTGAAATATTATTTAAATTGAGTCTAGACACTTGCTGCTTATCACAGGACTGGAAAAGTGCAATAGTAGTACCGGTACATAAGGGAGGGGTGAGAAATAGAGTTGAGAATTACAGGCCAATCAGTGTGACATCAGTGGTAGGTAAATTAATGGAAAGATTGATATGCAACCACATCAGAAATATATGTGAGGAACGTAAGTGGTTTTCAAGCAGGCAACATGGCTTCAGGCAGGGATATTCATGCGAATCGCAGTTGGTGGGATATATGCAAGATATATCAGATGAAATGGACAAGGGAGGCCAAATTCATAGTGTAGCACTAGATCTGTCTAAGGCGTTTGACAGAGTAAGCCATAAAATGGTAGTAAATAAGGTAAAAACCATTGGAGTGGATAAGAAAGTCATTTGCTGGGTAGAAGAATTTTTAAAAGGTAGAAAACAGAAAGTTAGGGTAGGAAATGTAGTATCAAAAGAAGTGGAAGTAAAAATGGGTGTGCCACAGGGTATCGTATTGGGACAATTTCTATTCATTATTCTAATGAATAATTGTGTTGATTGTTTACTATCTGAAATTAGATTGTTTGCAGATGACATAATGCTGTATAAAAATATTAAAACGATAGAGGATTGTAAACAGTTGCAGGGTGATCTGGACAGGATATTGAATTGGGTTGGTAAACATGGAATGAAGATAAATGCAAAGAAGAGTCAGCTTATTAGATACACAAATAAAAAACAAAAGGTTAATTATGAATATAAGGTGGGGAAAGAATTTCTTGCTGAAGACTTGAAATGTAAATATCTTGGAATTACTTTTGATAACAAACTTAACTGGGCAGGACACATAGGACAGGTCGTAGGAAAAGGTTTCAAAGTTCTGCACTTGTTGGAGAGAGTGATGAGGGGATGTACGAAAGAAGTCAAGGAATTGGGTTACAAAACTGTGGTCAGACCATTGCTCGAATATGGTAGTGTAGTATGGGACCCTCATTTTACGTATCAAATACAGGAGTTGGAGAGGGTGCAAAAAAGGGCTGCTAGATTTGTTTCTGGAAATTATCGCAGAATGCAATCAGTGACGGATATGATAAAGGAGCTGGAATGGGATTCATTGCAAGACAGGAGGAGAATGAGGAGAGTCATGGGAGTGTACAGGGCATATACTGGCGATGAGGCATGGAAAGATATTGTAATAGGTATGAAAAGTAGTGCATGGAAGGGAAAAGATGACCATGACCACAAGCTGGCACTCGATTTCAGGCACAAGGGTGTAGGAAGATTCTCTTTTTTAGGTAAGGGTGTCAGGGATTGGAATGAGTTATCAAGAGAAATGATGAATAATTTACCGAAAGCTTTGAAAGAATTTAAAGAAAAAATTTGTAGAGGGCAAATGTAGGTAGGTACAGGATAGGGGGAAGATGGGTGTGTAGGGAAATTGCCACCGGAGCCTGTGCTCCATTGCAATTAAATTATTGTATGTACGACCTGCTGCCAGATTGTGACGTTCTTTGCTGCTGTCACGTGACCACATGCAATATTTCTTCGTTTCTGCAGCGTGCTGTCATGGAATTCTTTGTTAAAGTGAAAAATGAGCTGCTGAAGTTCACCTCAAACTGCAACGTGCCTACGGAGATTTCTGGATGGGTGCCAGCAGAGTTATGAGATGGATGAATTATTTCAAAGATGGGAACACAAGTTTTCAAGATGAGATACTACTGGGCGCCCTCGAACTGCCTGAACGGAATATAACAAGGAAAGTGTTGATCCGATCTTTAAAGAAGACAGACCAATCGCTGTAAATGACATCACTGCAAAACTTGCAGTAGGACATAATGTGGTGCAAGATTTAATACGATTCTTAGATTATCGAAAGGTTTGGAGGGAAGATCATCCTTCAACAGGATAATGCGCATCCTCATATTACTCAAGCCACTACTGAGAAGATCAGAACATTCGGTTGGGAAACTCTTCCACATCCTCCCTACAGTCCCGACTACCATCTTTTCGGTTCCGGTGCACACGTGCGTCATTTTACGTGCACGCGACATCCGATGCACACGTAGCAGGCGGCAGTAGGCGTCCGACTGACGATGGACGTGTATAATAAGAAGCGGGTGATTTTTACGTACTTTATTTTTAAAAATCAATTATTAAGTAAACATGATAGCCGTTATTAGTGGTATAGGACTATTCCAAATAACTTATTTTTATAAGAAGCTTGAAAACAATGAAATAAACAGTCCAAAATGACAACCTCTGCTGGGCACTGCAGGTCCAAAAATGCCCTTCTATTTTGTTGGTGATGAACCATTTTCCGTTTCACCAAAGATGTGAGGTCTTACAGTGGTAAAGTTTTATCAGAAAAAAACCCAAAGATTTTCAGCTACAGATTGTCACGCGCCAGGAGAAAAGTAGAAAGTACATTTGGCATTCTGTCCAATAAATGAAATTTTTTTCATAAAACAATTAAAGTAAATTTGGATTTATCTATCCTATTGATAAAGACGTGTTGTTCACTTCATAATTTTGTAAGAACGAGAGATGGGTACAACATTCAAGATGAAATGAGTATAGAAGGTTTCGTCGATATCGGAAAGGACGCCTCAGTTCCAACAAGAGGAACTACTTAGGAATCTATCCAAGCAAGGAACATAATAGCAGCATATTTTGTTTCTGATGTTGGCACCCGGTAAAGGAATTTTATTTAAGAACATTTGTGTTTGCAACAGCAATTTACTATACTTTTTATAGGTATGATACATAAAATCTAGATTGTAAATACTTTGCGTAAAACTGGAATTATAATAAACACGAAATATTTTACTTATATATTTCATTTTCGCCTTTGTCGTCCTTCTCCTCGAATACCTCAATGAATATTCGACATATACTGGTCCAATCTCTCCTCTTGATTCCATCCTGATAATTTTCTGACGGATGTCCGAAATTTGTGGATAAGTCTTAATTTCGATGACAATATTTTCTTAAACTATCAACTCGTCTGCCATGCTTGCCGCGCTAGCGTGTTCTGCCGCCCGTGTGCACCGCTCCAATGGACACAATGTACTTGGAGACCGCAGTAACGTGCGCGGCGACCCTGCGTGGTGGGCGAGAACAGGGGAAAACGACCGCTGGGTCGTATCTGTTCCTGTGTACTCCAAGCCGCTAGTGCGGCATCTCAGCGCGCACGCCGTGAGAAATGACGCTCGTGTGCACCGGGCCTTAAGGAATAGATGCGCGGCCAACGCTACGACACGTTGGAGGATAGTCAGTGACTGCGGTCTGCTGGAATGGAGTTCTGTCCTAAGGATATTTTCAAACTTGCTGAATGATGGAAAAAAAATGGGTGTACAAAATTGGAGACTATGTTGAAAAGTGAAAGAAGAGTTTGCAGACTAAGAAGATGTACTTGGTTTTGCTTAAATATAAAAATTGCTAGAATGTGTTGCCCACTACTATAAGTATGACCCTCGTATATGATGACCGTTACGAAAAATAAAGGTGCTGACAAAAACACATTATTACTGTTTCTCGAACAATTCTGCTTACGAGATTAACGCTGCATACAATTTATATTAGTATGATGGCTGCGAAAACGGCAAAATCTTTTATAACACTGCAGCATAGTTTTTGCAGACATTCTCGTCCCTTTCCAGAATTTTAAATTTACATATTCTCAATTTATTTGTTAAAAATGTACTTTAGGTTGTTATTGTCACTGTAATAACGGAGATGGTATACACTGAACATCAGAACTTATTTTTAGAACTAGCCTCGTACCCGCGACTTCTTACGCATGGATTAAGAATTTTTTTGCCAGAATTGAATATAGAAAGTTGTTGGCAACGAAGGATTAGTCCCAAACAATATCGAGTCGGCATAATATGACAGGAAAGCTATCACTATATCATCCTACCGTTGAACCAGTCTCTTCAAGAGAATCAATTTCCAACATTTTTTCTGTCACCATTCGATAAGGTCTCAAAATTTCGTGACTACAACTGTTAAACATACTGGAAAAAATGTCCTGTGCCCTTCATACAGATTTTCTTATCAAATTCCATCAGTATCGATATAGCCATTTAGTCGTCAAAACGTACTAAAAGACAGAGACTTACTTCCGTATTTACAGTATTATTACTGCGGTTCACACACACACACACACACACACACACACACACACACACACACACACACACACTGACCGCGAACAACCCCTGAGGGATCATTACAACTTAAAAAAGTGTACACCTACAGCATTGCAAGACTACCTATTATTTGCCTCGCATTGCACCTCTAATTTTGTAATATCTACATTCAATCCGAATAACCTACGGCCCAGGCGTGACTCTTACGATCAAAAACAATTTTTAAAAATCTTAGCCTCCACGGAGATTTGAACCGGAGACCACGACCCATATATTTGTAAGCAAGCGCTTTAAGCACTTTTTTTATATTGTTTCACTTTCACAAAATGTTACAGTAAAATAATACATTTTCTAGTCATTACAACTGTAGCGTAAAAAAAGAAAGTATTTGAATTTCAATATATAATAATTGGATTACAATCATTTCCTTAAAAAGGCATTATGTTATTCAGGTAGTTAGCATAGTTTTCTTTGTAGTATCGATACGACATAGCTCGTTTGTTTTCTGTTACTAAATATACCAGTATTCTTGTAGATTGGCTCTTTCTTTGTTGTGTATTATGTAATGGACATAATTTGCTAAAAGCCAGCATGTTGCGTTGTTCCTTTGTTTTGGGTAAGAACTAAATTCAGGTGTCATTATATCTTTGATTTTAAATGCTGTGTCGGAAGTTCTGTTGAGCACTCCTAGTTTCCACCTCGTCCACTTCCAGATCGGTGGTACCATGCAGCCAGTCAGTCTGTGCTCTATCGTGTCCTGTTGGTTGCATTTGACACAGTTGGGTGAGTGAGCGAGGTGAATCGTATGTAGACGACTGTTTGTTGTTACACAACGATTAATTACTCTGTACCATGTGGATCTTACTTGTGATTGTAGGTTTTCGTTTTGGACGTTCTTCCATATGTTCTTCCAGTTAACTGTTGGGTTTTTTCGTTCTATATTACTATGATATCTATTGTCCATCAACAGGTTGTATATTTCTTTGTTATTTGTGGCAGATATATTTCGAATCTTGTTATATATGTAACTGTACTCAATAATAAATGTCCGGAATTGCATCAGCGTCGGGTTAATGTGACGTATGTCGATCGGTGGTTCTGTACTGGCGGGTAGTAGTTGATTTATTAGATATGCAGTTATGCTGTCTGGATACTTTTGCCAGTTCCGTAACATGTCTTTTATAAATATAGCAAGAGATTTATATTTAACATCTTGTAGCTCGAGACCTCCTTTGCTGAGGGGTAGAGTCAGGGTTTTAAACTTTATTTTAAATATTTCCCCTTGCTGTACAAACCATCCTATTGCCGACTCTATATTCTTTGATATCTCGTTGGGAATGGGCAAGATGTGTGAAGTGTACCATGCCTTTGATAGTGCAATGGAATTTACAAATCTCACCTTTTGAATCATGTTCAATTCTCTTATGTTTGTTGTTGTTGAGTAATGCTCTGACAGAGTGCAGTATTTCTTTCCAGTTTAGCGCCATCATGCTCTGAATGCTGGGAGTGAAGTCAATGCCAAGTATTCTCATCTTCTTCACTTCTGCCCATTTAGATCTCATTTCGTAAATACCTCGCCCAATGTTCATTACTTTTGTTTTCTTATTGTTGATTATTGCGCCCGACGCTTTACAGTATGATTCTAGTATATTTTCCACGATTTTTAGCTCACTATTGTCTTTTATCAACACGGTGACGTCATCTGCATATGCTCGGGTGGTAATTTTTTCCCCATTTATGATGATTCCTTCCAGGTGGCGGTTCAAACATATTATTAGTGGTTCTATTGCGAGAGCAAATAAGTCCATAGACAGAGGGCATCCCTGTCTAACTGATCTGTTTATTTCTATTTGCTTAGATAATCTTCCATTGATCAGCATTCGTGATGTTGCACCTCCTAAGATACTTTTTAATAATTTTATGAAGGTACTATTGTAGCCCATGGTTTTTAGTGTTCTGTAGATGTGCTCATGACTAACCATATCAAACGCTTTTTGGAAGTCTACGGAGAGGACTGCTACTCGACATTTTGCTGCCTCCACTGCAGTCATGGTGTCTCTGATGTCCATTAGCGTGTGTATTATCGACCGTGATTTTCCAGTGCACGCTTGGTGTTCGCCAATTACTTTCTTGATATTGCTTTTTATTCTGATTGCTATTATTCTGGTAAAAAGTTTGTAGTCGGTGTTTAACAAAGAAAGTGGCCTAAATTCGTTGGCGTTGATAGGTTTAAGGCACTTAGGGATTAACACTATCAGGCCTTCCTTGAATTCTTTCGGGATTGTCACCATTTTTAATATTTCATTGAAGATATCCGTCAGTGGTTCCTTGATTTCATTCCAAAACGTCGCATAATACTCTACTGGAATGCCGTCTATACCGGGGCTTTTGTTTCTTTTGCTCCTCTTTATTGAACTCCATATTTCTTCTACGGAGATGTCTTCAAGGAGAAGTTGGTTGTCTTCTTCAGTGATTGTATTGTCTACATGTTCCAATATTTTTTCCGATTCGAGCGTGTTAACTTCTTTTCTACTGTAGAGCTCCGTATAAAATCTATGGAGGTATTCTGTTATTTGTTGCTGGTCTACCAGTAGCTCATTTGATTCAGATTTCAGTTTAGTAATGGTCCTTGCTTTCCCGTTTCGCTGTTCCGCTAATACATGGTATACGGATGCCATTTCACGGTTCTTTAGCGTTTGAGTAGTAATGTCTTTGGATCTAATTTTTAGACCTTCTAACTGTTTCCTTTTAATCTCTGTTATTTTCGCCTTTATTTTCCTGATTTTTTGAATGTTTTTCATTGCAGTCAGATGATCAGTGTAGAGGTCTCTTAAACATCGGTAATAAAATTCTTTAGTATCGTCTTGCCATTTTTTCTGAACACGAGAATAATTTTTTAGGCTGTACTGGATCCTTGGTTTGAGGCAGTGCGTCCACCATGAAATTTTGTTTGCATAGTTGACAGTTTTACACAATGCTGTTTGGATTCGGGTGCGGACCTCATTTTTAAGGTCGTCACATTTCAGGATTGAAGTATTTAATTTCCAGCATCCTGGGTGTTTATATATCAGTTGTCTTGGTAGGATTATTTTCATTTGTACGGCATGATGGTCTGAGAAGTGAATTGGCCAGATCTCTATATTTTGTATTTGATCTTGCAGCGTTTCAGTGACACTAGAATCTGTCCAATCTGCTTGCTGAGGTGTTGGATAAAAATGTGAAACCTGTTTTAGATGGATATTTCTTTTCCCAAGCATCTATTAGACGTAATTTATTTACTACTCTCTTTTAATTCATTACTGGAGTTGTAGTTGGGTATTTGGTCAGCTGGTTTCAAAACGCAGTTGAAGTCACCTCCTATTATTCTCTTTGTCTTCTGATTACGTAGTAGGTACGCTATTTCAGATTTGTAAAATGTTGCTCTTTCCTCAAGTTTAGAGTTCCCAGAGGGTGCATATACATTAATAATGTGGGTATCATCCACTGAACAAGCCAAACCGCGTCCGTTTTCTAACATTGCAACTTGTTTGAACTCTATTCCTTCTCTCAGCAGTATTGCCGTGCCCAAACCAACATCTGGGCCCGAGTTAAGTAGAATATTAAATCCTGTAATTGTTTTCAAAAATTGGGGGCGTACCTCTTGCAGCAGAGCAATATCTGTGTTACTATTATATATAAATTCTACGAGACTTCTCATTTTAGCGTGGCTTTCTATAGAATTTATATTAATTGTACTTATGTTGTACAGATGTGTCATCTTTTTTGTGTAGTTTCATTTCTGCTCCGCTTTATTGCATTTAAATTTAAGGGGGACACGCAGTATGTCTGAGAGGGCGTTGTTCCACTACCGTCTGCCATTTTGATTAATATTGTCACACATTGTTGAACAAACAGTTGTTTTTTATCTTCGTTTTTTTTTAAATTTAATAACAATTAAGACCTTGCTCATACTTCTTATTCGCTTGGAATATCCTCTTTTTCTATGTCAGCGATGTCGTCCGACCAAAGTATTTTAGTGTTTCCACAGACGTTTTCTATTTCAAGAATCTCGCTGGTCTTATTTTCATCGTTTTTGCCTTCCTTATCGGAGTTTGCACTTTGGGCGGGTTCAGCAGCATTTGTCTCCCTTTGTATGGCAGTATCTTTTCTGGATTTTTCAGCCAATTCTTCCGCTATGGAATCAACTCCCCTCTTATCAAGTCTTGGTCTTTTGGTGTTGGGTGTGTTTTCATGCTTGCGTTCTTCCATTAGCTTAGTCTCGTTTTTCTCAGGTGATGGCGTTGTCACAGGATGTTGTTTAAAATTTTTCTTGATTTCTTTTTTCTCAGTTGTTTGCATTTCCAGTGAACGTAGTTTAGCGGTTTTGTTGTTTCCTTGTTCTGTTGTATAGTTTTTCTCTTTTTCCTTCTGTTGTCCTTGAGTTGCTTCAACATTGCAAGGATTCCCGGTTTTCACTCTGATGTTAGACAGGTCATCAGTTTCTATTCTGAGAGTATGTTCATCATTTATGTTTCTATTTATTAAGGAATTACCATTTGCCACGCGAGCATATGATGCTTTTAACGGTTCTCCACTGAAGGATGTATCAGGGACCAAACGCTCAGATGGAAACTGCAGAGGTCTCTTCTTGGTGCATTCAGCTTTGAGATGTTCGTTGGAGTTGCATATCACACACGTACGTGGCTGTCCGTCGTAAATAACGAGTGCTTTAAATCCGGCAATGTTTACATAGGATGGTACGTGGCACTTTAGATCTATTTTCACGGTTCTAATTCCGCTGGCTACAATGAATCTTTTGCTACCATATCTTTTATCAGAGGTTACGCTCATGACTGTTCCAAATTTGTCCAAAGTTTTTCGTATGATATCTGCACGGATTTCAAAAGGAACATTATGTGTTTTTACGTGTCTTATTCCCAGGCCAGCATGTGATATGGAAACGTTGCTTACCTCGCCATTGCTGTGTACGAATTTTATTTCTCCGTTGGTTTCCCTCAAAATTCGGAGGCATTCTTCTTCATCTCGTAGCTTGACGTATATAACATTAGCAAGGAAGTCCGCCTGGATACCATACACACTTTCTTCTCGCAGTCCAATTTTACTATATAACCACTCATCAATTTCGACTGCTTTTGGACGCAAATATCCATACGCAAACGAGAATTTTAGCGTGGATTTTCGAACGATTTGCTTAACTTCCTTGACTCTTGAATTCCACTACACTTGATTGTATTTACTCCGTAGGCACTTAACCACATAACACAGCAGGAAAGTGCGAAGCGACTGCTCGCTACGGTTGGTCGCGAGCGACTGAAGCCACTGAGCTGTCTGACCGATAATCGGAAAAGCAGTATACAGAAGTCCATATCCAACGCATCTGTCTATCGCCATTCAGTAGTATTTAGAAATTATGAGACAACATGTATTATTTAGGCAGATAATTTTTCAACCAAAGGTAGACAGTATTTTTCTGCTTGTTTCAAAGGATAAGTGTGCAAAGTTTCATCAAGATCGGATGAAAACTGTGGATTTGTATGAAGAATAAACCAACAAACAAACATACATTCATTTTTATATATATAGATGGTTGTGGCAAATGAGACTTTTAGCAGAGAAACACAGACGATTTGTGCAGTGCTAACGACCTAAGGAGTGTTTTGGTGAAATGATTCGTATTCACTGTTCTATTATATTTTAATTAAATATCGAATTTATTAAAAGAATAGAAACATTAGCGATGTAAACAAGGAGAAAAGAGGAATTCCTGAAATGGGATGGTATAATCCATGATCGAATTACTATAGACGAAGGAGTGTTAATTCTAGTCGTCGAAAGGTAAGCGAAACGTGAATTGGATTAATAAAGAAAAAGTTTTTCACCTTGTTAGAAAAGATGAAGGTATCGACCGTAAGTTGGGAATGTCCGTCATTGTAACTCGTAATGGTAAATAAATTTAGAAAATGTATCGGCAGATTTATATGTGTGTTTAGAGAGTGGCGGTCAGAAAATTTTCCCGAAATTTCACGTTACGTATTTTGCTGCCATCATCACCGTTTGTGGCAGAGATCGAGAATTTTTCGGACGGGACGTACGGTGAAAACTAGAAGAGGAAGAAGCTTACAAATGTTTGATAACGTGGAAATTTTAAGCAAATATGTCTATATGGCAATATAAGGAGAGGAATGCAGAAAGTAAGCTCGTGGGGTAACAATCCCCTTCAGTATATCGCCTACTTAAAGTATCCTCTTCAACTGTGCGTATGTGTATCTCATTCATGTGGCTTTCACGTACTTCTTACCTGGTCAGCAAAACGTGAGCGCTGAACGATGTTACCTACCTTCAGCGGACGGCCTTTTCTAATGTTCCTCATAAACTTACAAGAAGTTAAAAATGATTCTCCAAGCTAGTAAATAAATACGCAAATATTCAGAGATTAATGTTAACTACTTAAAGTTAAATGCATAGTTTCTCTTTATGTAGACTCATCAGCCGGTATGATTTCCCTTAGAAGATTTCACCAAAAGATAATTTATCAGGTCATTTATTTCTTCTTAAAATGACAGTTCTGTTACGTTCACAAATCTTTTTTTTTTAATATTCCCTAATTATCTCTAAAACCATCTTTCATATAAACGTTCGTGGTGCATTGATGATTACCAAGCGTCTTTCACAAGTGAAAATCCTTAAGAATCACTGCATATTTTAATGAGAGTATACATACAATGAATAAAATAGCGTGGTAATAACATTGTCATAAGTTTTGCTATTACGCCTGTCAAGGCCGCAAGATGCTGAGTTCCTAGACTAGCAGTCTCCTAGTCCTCTTATGAAGCGGCGGCCAGAGGATGCCTGTCTGCAGACCCCACACACACAAAAGCTGTTTTGAAGGGAGCGATTGGATAGCCGGTGATCCTTTCTTGGTGAACACACCAATTCACAAGGATTTACGACCGGATATCTACAGCGGTTGACCCATGGGAATTACGACTATCGGTCTAAACCAGAGGTCCCCAAACTTTTTATCACGTCGACCTCTTCACAGAATATTTGCCTTCTTATCGACCCCCAGATTAAGTATTTAATAAAAATGTTAAATCTTTTTGGTATTTCTGATGTTAAACAATAAGGAGACCTGCATAACAGCCCAACGAAATAATTTGTAGTCTACAAATTCACCCCATAATATTAATAGAAAAAGGAGATATTTTCCACTGTTATTATAATATTAAAAAACAGTTACATAATTGTGGATAGACGGAAACCGTTCCTGTTATAAAACATAAAATACACAATTATCTTTGAAAATTTATCATAAATTTAATTGATCCTCTTTAGTATTAATCTACCCCCTTTCGACCCCCGTGTAGTCGACCCCTGGAGAATTCTTATCGACCACTTGGGGTAGACACCAATCACTTTGGGGACCCCTGACCTAAACGGAATAATACTGGCCAATCTCGGTAAGGAAAACCTGGAACGTTTGGCGAGATGGATGGAGTAGGTTGCTGTTCTTGAAATTCTGTTCACATGTGGCATCTGGGCCGGGAAATGCTACTATTGATGGCTCGAGAGGACTCTGGTAGGAGGAGGAGAGAGAGAGAGAGTTTCAACGGTGTCTTGTGATCCATCAGAGAGTGTGGTCGGGGATCGTGAGCTGGTAGAGATCAGACTTCAAGTTGAACGTTTTGTAGCCCATATAAGGTCGGAAGGGCTGACTACTATCACAAGAGTCGTTGCATTCCTGACGACGTCTATCACAAGAGTCGTTGCATTCCTGACGACGTCTGCTGCAATTAAAACGGTAAAATGCTACAAAGGTTGCCGGACACAGTGCTCACTCGTATAAATCACATTGCAGCACTTTGAGTATAGAGTCGCATACTATACCGAGTTGTAAGACTGAGCTAAAATACAACGGAGAGCGAACTTTTAGAAGCAGTTGAACGAGCATTAGTGCTCGCAATATGAATTAACGTACGTTGACCCCAATACTCCAGAGTGTCTTCTTGCATTGTAAAATGATTCTTGGATATCTTTAATGTCCATTTATTTCTATTTGTTGATGATCAACTTTTGTAAACTCAAATTAAAATTAGAATATAATGTTTTATTCGATTATTAACACTTTACGGCCTCTGTTGCAGGGGAAGGTTTAATTTTTGAAGTTTTGACTGTTTGTGAATATGCCTTACGTTAAAGAAACCTTTGTCTGTTGGTCATATGTTCTTTTTATAAAATAAATTGGACAGGTTATGACCCATGTCTAGCTCGTACACTACGCTTTATAAATTCACATCTCTTTCACAATTAACTAAATATTCAATAAAATTAATGTTAATTAATAATTAAATTAACAGCACTAAACCCATTTTTACTACAATATATTGGACAATGATAAACGTTCTTTTGTGAGACAAGTAGTGGCCTATTAACTGCTTCTAACCCTTAAGCGATGACTATCTCTAAACAGAGGAATTTTTATGCAATTAACAGCTTCGCTGAATCTGCGTGGAGTGCACTAATTATATTAACAATTTCACTTCCTTATCTTACTGACGAATTTCTTTTGGTCTCAGTAACAAGGCACTTTTACTCGCCTCCGACGAAACTTCAGCCTTATATTGAGTGACTATGGGAATGTCCTGAATTACTAAAACCGGCAAAAGCCGAAGTTACTTACTCATTCGTGTATTTCGCTGGGATTCTCTGGTAGACAGACGACGCAGGTTTCATTAGAACTTATTGATAAACATACGTTACCCACTTTCATTTACGAGAGCGTTGAAATACTCTCTCCAACCTATTTGGTACGCTATGACAGGAGAGATAAGGTTAGAAAAATAAGGTGTCGCACTACGCTTATATGAATTAGTTTCTCCCTCCTGCCATTCGGGATAAGACTGCATAGACTAGAGATTAGTTCTGATGCAAATCACCTTATAGCAACCAAAAATTTGTGAACCGCAGAGTATATATGTACACACTTTGACAATAAATTTGGCCGCCGCTGAAATATTCTACCACTCTTATTTTGAACAGTGTAACATCAATGTCATCCTAATAAACTGAAACGCAATACTGGCTTGCCAGTATTGGGTTACTGTTCCCTGGGATGACATTGATGTCGGATTGTGCAAAATAAGAGTGATAGAATTTTTTTGCGGCGGCCAAATTTATTGTCAAAGTGTGTACATACAGAAGAAATTCTAAAAAATGTACACTGAAATAAATTCATCCTGCGGCCACGCACACATAATGTCTTATTCTGATACAATTTATCGACGCGTCTGTACGGTTCAGTTGCAGAACGGTACGGTTCTGGTGGAATAATTTTCTCAACTGTGAATCTGACATAGTGCAATGCACGAAAATCACTAAATTAACTGTAAAATAACCTGAATAATCTCTTTATTTCTCTTACTAGAGCTATACCATTAAGAAACAAGACGCTAGGCGTCATATATATATATATATATATATATATATATATATATATATGAAGTTCCCCGTTTTTTGGGTGAAAGGAAAAAATTATTTTTATTCTGAAGACCATTCCCCTGTTCTATTGAAATGTTTCTTAGCGGGGTAAAATTCACTCAAATGTACCGCGTTAAACGAAACGAGAAAATTATTCCGCCGCGGTCAGAACCGGAAATGAAGAAAATAATTTTAATCCGTCTGAGTAATGCCACGTTATGAGGCCTTTTTTATACTGTTTGCGTAACCTGTGGAGCAGAAAGTTGGATTCACGCGTTCCGCCATGTGAGAGCACAGTGAATTCTCACAATGACGGTCCAGCCCGCGGCGTTACACAACAGGCGGCACTGATTCAAAGCGACTGAACGGTTTCCCTCAGCCAGCATTCCGGGAATAAGCAGCCAGCGCGCTAATTGAATTCAACGCCCTCAGTGAGTGCTGGCGAAACTTTCTACAGGAAATGACTGCTAAACAGTAAACTTTATTCCAAAAACTTCCGTGCAGCTTCTTGTACTGACGTAAGGTACGAGACAGATTATCCAGTTAGTATGTTGTTACGAATGGATTGATTACTAGTTACTCTTTTGTGTTGACGCATACCAAAGGTTGTGGATTCATTTATTTATTTCGATTTTGATGCTAAACTGAACTTATGGAATATTAAAAAAATGGGACTAATGGAACTCAATCAACAATTGTACTATAATTGTGGGATTAGTTTTTAATATATATATATATAGTTGAGCAAACAATGCCCTCAGTTGGCAGATGGGAAAACCACCATGTCAAGATCGCCTGCCATAATCTCTATAACTTGACACCGATTTGCTCCATCCGGGCCACCGACTGCAACGTTGCCGAATTTAAATTTTTGAGACGTCCAGGGAAAGCACGGAGTGGAAAATACTGTGGATAGTGAAACGCAGTTTGTACAACCTCACCGCGGTTGCAGTTCTGTGACTCTACCCAACCCCAAGTGTGGAGAATAGAAGCTGTTCTTTCTGTGCCACATCTAATATGAGTTACCAGACTGTATCTGCACACCTGTGAAGGTAGGTAATTCAGTACGTGAGTTAAATTCTGTGGCCACCATACGCAGCAAGCCGATTTAAAACCCGTTGACAAGAATATGGTACGAAGCACAGAGTAATCGATCGGAATTAGATAAGGGCGCTTTTGTGGGCTGCTATTTCATTGGGCTCTCTAGCTGACCGATTACAGAGAAAGTAAATTGGCTCAAATTCACGGCTTCTTTCTTACTGCGTATGTTGTAGACTGACCTTGATTGTGACAATGCAGAATGCTGCATGTTCTGGGCAACCTATAATTTTGACCAACGGACTTCGTAGATCTTGAAAGGTATAACTGTTATAAACAAACAGGGCACAACCCAATGGATATTCCGGAAGAGCAGATGCACATAAGCGCCTCATCACGGTAAGCAATAAAGCTCGGTGATTTGGCTGTTGTTTGACCCGTCGTAACTGGACACTGAAGCAGTGAAAGTTGATTCTGTCGTGTGGTAGGTCGACGTTTCCATCATTTTCATCCGAAGAATGAGTATGGATGTGGTGTCTACCCGGAGTACGGCTTCGTGGTGGTGAACAGCGGTAACTAAAAATGAGGTGTTGATAGAGTGAGCGTGTGGCTCTGTTTCACGGCCTTCGGCATTTGACTGCTGGTTTTCATCCATAATACGATGTGCATTCAAGTTCTAAGGTCTCTGATACTTTTTTTTTTGTCCAAACTGGAAAGAAATAGAAACATGTGCATTGTTTTAAAATGAGTGAGCACTTGTTGTTAATACGTGACAGAGATGGCAGCACTGTACGACAGATGGAACTCTAGTGGCAGCGTCGAGAATGAGAACAGTTTTAGATACTTAAAATGGCAACATCAGATTAGCTTCAGCTACGAGCGCATGCGGAACTAGTGTACAGCCGAGAGTGAGCCTTTCCTGTTTACGTGTGTGGTTGTTAGTGAAGCGGGACTACAACAGTGTGCGGCATTTGCGCCGAGTGTGTATATTAGTGAAAACCAGACGTAGTGGACATAGCATTAGAATACAAAGTATCTGCTAAATTAATTCGAAGGAAGCGAGTGTACCTCGGATACACATCAATCTATCCGAAACTTTAAAGATCGTGAAGGAGGCAGGATGGCGGAAGCGAGTGGCGGTGCTACTGCCAAAGCAGCAGAGGAGAGGAATGAACCATTCATTTATCAAGCAGAACAAGACATGTCAGAGACAACAAAAAAGAAAATAGAAGAACACAATGAGGACAGTGAAGAAGAAGTTAAATACAATCTTAGAAAGAAAAGAAGAGCTACCGGGAAAAGAAGTATACCTATAAGCAACAAAGAAGATTTCGATACAACAGAAATAGTGCCTAAGTTGAACAAGCTTGTACAACGCGTTGTAGCCGGATAACCGTCGCGCAAAATATCGGTCTTTTTAGCCCGCGGTGGGGCCCAAGCCGCCTCAGCAAACACTGGTAACGTCGAGAGAGCGAGAGCCATTCTATTTAAACGCAGACTGCCCTCCGTGTAACTGCGTTAAGTCAGTTTCTGCATGCATATACGTTGTTTCACCTCGTTTGGTACAAACACTAGACTAGTATGTATAGTTATCACCCTGTGCACTTCCTCTGACGTGTATATAATGATGGTAACTTTATGTGTGTTTAGACTTTGCATGTTTATGTTATGAAAATTAAGCGTGAGCAAACATGTAATTCATACAATTTATGTCTTTTCCATGGCCTTTTGAATGAAGCATCCCGCCCCTAGCATATGACAATTTAGATAGAGTTAACGTCTAAGCATGATTTTGAACCGGTTGTGGTACTCAAAAAAGTAGGACACAGCACCAGAGTTACACTGACTTATGAAGAATGAAACGTGCTAATCCAAGTTTGGACGTAGTGTCCGACTTATTCAACACCGCATACCCCCAGATCGTAGTTTCACGCGACAAACACACAGTCGCCTGCCGAACGGTTGCTGGGGTTAAAATAGTATCTTTTTACCCAAATACTGAGCCTAACAACCAACGGTGATTCATTTTGGAGGAACCTCATCAGCGTGAAACTCGCAGTAACCGGCGCCTTGGCCGTTGCCCACGTCGAAACGCAATACCATAGACTTGTTAGCCGCGACATAGGCAGAGTGCGCGGCAAGTCGAAACTCTGTTACTTTTGAATGTCATTAACTTATCGAGGACTCTCGGTCAAAAATACAAGAAAAAAATTGCCTTAAATGGCTAGGAATAAAAAAAAAGTTCCTTCCTACGGACAAAAACACCACTAGCCGTGTTTTTCGCTGTCGCAGCTACTATAGGCGATAAACGGCTATTTGCATCTAAAGTGGTACTACAACAGATTCTAATGAACAGCCGGATCGGGAATTGAACTCTCCACCTCCACATGACAGCCCCAATTCTAAAAAAAAACTCACCTACCGGGCACGGTAGTTATATCGGCATATAAAAAATTACTCTGAAAGGAGTACTGCACGGGGGCGATCCCGACACTAGCCTCGAGTGATTTTTTGTGAAACGAAAGAAAATCTGACTCTAAATCGGTGCTGCATATCCTCGCGAACGATATATCCGAACGTTACTGCTCACCCACCAGGCTCGATATTCTATGATCCTCTTGACTTTCGACATCCGATGCACGTTTTCGATGATAATAATAATAACATCGTCACTGTTATATAGCTAACGTTCAGACTGTTAGAAATTGTGTAAAATCTTTCGTAGTAATCTTGGGGGATGCTACAGCACGAATATAAAACTTTGTCTCGTAACGTTTTTAGACTGGTTTGTGGAGGAGATATTACTCTAACTTCCCTTGTTCAGAACTGACTTCGCTTGATGTTGTGATAAGCCAGTCGTCTCTACGCATTCAATATAACCTACATCTCCAACTGCTGATTCATTACTTTGCTTTAAAAACTCACACATCAGGGTAGATATTCAGACCGGCATACAAGCAATAACTCTGAAAAGAAGACGAGTGGAATGCATTGAAGAAAGAACATGAAATCACCTGTATGACACTGCAGAACATTAAAAATTCACCAACCAGTCTCAAAAATTAAACCTGCATCGTCTGAAACGTGGACGAATGTAATCGTTTAATCATTTCTGCACTGATCAGCATTTAGTCTCTGCAATATAAAATATTAACGGTAATTCTAAAGTAAATGAAAATGTGCTGGGCTTAAGAATATTTTTTCTTTTTACTTATGGTTTTACGCCTCGTCGAAGTCGAGGAAATTAGAGGCGGGATGTGACTGGAGACAAGGAACGGGAAGGTATTCGGCCATCGCCTTTCCGAAGGAAGCAACGATTTTGACGTCGTGTTTGGACGATAAACCTATCGTCAAACGCTTAGAATCACCAGCATTGAGCTGATACACAGACGAAAACAGCAGTACCCGGCTGGCCATCTCTGTACAGTGGCACTAGCAGTCCATTTGGGTAGTAATCAGGTCTAGTCCGTGGTGGTGGAGGTAAACGTGTTCAGTCCTGTCCTTAGGTAAGGCTGTTACGACTGAAAAAACTCTGACCATACATACCAAGCGACATTACATTTTATTTGAAAGTACTGAGAAGTAAGGATTTGTTGTCCGGAATTATGGAGAAGTGTTCTAGTGTTGTGTCAGCGCGAGTTAAACATCGTGCTGTTATCGAATTTTTAACTGCTGACAAAGAGATTCCTACTGCGATTCATCGTCGTTTCAATGCTGTTTATACCTGCAATGCCGTTGATAGGTCTACTGTAAATCGATTGGCACTAAAATTTTGTGATTGCGAGAATGTAAAGGCCATAATTGTAGATGAAAAATGCAGCCGACGTCCGATCACTTCAGCAAACGATGATCATCGCATACCTCAACAATTTGATTCCACCGGCGAATCACTCAAAAAGCTTATCGCAAACCATACTGGAATATCCAAGGAACATGTCGGCTTCATTATTGAGCAACTGGGGTAGAACTGCATCCTCTCTCACGCCAATGCTGAATTTATTAAGCAGGCATAGCCCTCAACTGAAGGCAACAAGACACACTCACGGTAGCCTCTGCACGCCCCACACAATTCTTCTTGATATTTTTTTTTCTTTTTTAAGTCTCGTCAACAACGAGGTCATTGGACGCGAGAAAGGACTGGCGGCAAGGACTGGGAAGGAATTTAGGCATGGTATTTTGAATGAATAACTCGGCATTCATCTGGAGTTGGTGGTCGGGGTTTTCTTTTTTTAATGGTTCTACTCATCCATCATGCTCGTTATTGCTGCAGTCATTTCACGTGTTCAGTTCTGTCCTTAGGTAAGGCTGTTACGACTGAGAAACTAAGTAGTTCGTTAAAGGATTCAGGAGATTAATTAACTTGGATTCTTTCTAATGTAGAAGTATTCATAAACGTTACTACTTTGTGTGAATCATTGTACGTTCAAAGTAATGTGTTGAGGATGAAAGCTGTTGTTGGTGCATTCAGTTCTACAGCGCCGAAAGACGGAGTGTGGTTGGGTGAAGGGTGGAGACAACCACAACCGATCGCTGGTTGTATTCTCCCAAAGGAGGCATACTAAGCCATTGCATCAGTGGTAGGACTGTCGCCTTCTGTCCTCTGGGAACTGCAGTTTAACGTAGAATCCGAATCACTGAACGTTCAGTCTTATTTTCCATAGCTGACAGACGTTGCAGGTAAAAGTAGTAACTGTTAGTTACTGTCCTACATATTTAGTTTGCATTGTCTGTGATATGTGTGCGGAAACTCTACATGCTTGCCAATACGGATTCTCGCCGACAAGCAAACACAGATTTCGAGAGTGATTTCTACAAACTGATGAACAATTCAATTTTCGGCAAGACAATGGAGGATATTCGTAGACACCGCGACGTTCATCAAAAGAAACCCGCGAAGATTAGGTTTTTGCTTGAAATTTTTTATTTTATTTTTTACTAGACTTCGATCACAGGCCATGTTACAATGTCTTCTCTGGTTCATCATAACACCGTATGTCTCTGGCCAATTAGACGCCGTCCAGTGTGTTTGTTAATAAATGTATTGCATGTCGTTATCGCGTCTCTGCATGCCATTCAAGTACGAAATTATTTTTTTTTTCATTCAAGAATGAAGCCTAAAAAACATCTGCTGTAAACATCAACTGGTAATAAGACATATTTCGTGGATTATAACTTGTAGGGAACTACACATATTTCGAACGATTTTACCAAATAAATATATATATGGTGGCTGTAATGTACAATTATTCTTAAATTATATCACCTAAGGAACCTGTGTATAAATTTTCATACCAATCGGACAATTCCTTCTAAGGTGGTTCGCATTCACTTTTTCCATAACAAAACATGATATTAAATCTGAACAGAGATCTCAGCCAACATTTAAATATCGTCAATTTCTTCCATCTTGCAACGCGATCTGTTGAGAACTAAATAACAATCGGTCGCAGTGTGCTGGCAGAGCGAACAATCGGCCGAAGTCGGTTACAGTGTAGCCCGACATGCATTGCCGATTCAGCGACAAAGAGCCACCCATACTCGTAAGTGCTTTGTTGTTGATCTTTTGCTGCCATTTCCAGCGAAAAGTGGTTACCTACGTTAAATTTACTAAAATTCTGTCTGGCAGAAGTGAGATATTCAGCAGCTTTTATTCAACAAAAAGATGCATTCAGGAATAAAATTTTAAACAGCAAAGCAATTACGTTAGTGCATAACTAATAGAAGGTGGGAAAGTTGTCTACCTTCATGCTTAGAAAGGCATATAAACATGGCGTAGCAGTCAATAACAGTTTTTCAGACGTTATGTAATGTATACTTTGCACATTAAAGTAGCTGTAAAGACAGTTAAATTATGAATATGTCTATTTTATGGGGTGATATTTCAGCAATGAGAAAACAAAGAAAAACTTACCATCATTTTTTACAGTACAGAGAAGAACTAAAATTATATAAATATTAGAACTTGTTACTACCACATGCGGATGTCGACGGATATGAGTAGAACGTAGATTTTCCTAATAGTCAGCAGCGGTTTTCATGTTAAGATGAAATGTACATGAGCGATAGCATAGCATGAAGTAATTGGTTTTCAACTTCCTTGTGTGTACTGGGCTGGAGAAATGTTTTCACAATCGCTCTAAAGCTCCTGCCGTTTCACGCAGCATTCGCGGAGGTACCGAGCGTGGTGGGTGAGTGGTAACGCTCTACCACGCATTCAGGAGGGCGCTGGTTCGAATCCCCGTCTTAACCTTTAGCAAACTATGTACTATTCTACATGCAATCACAAATGAAGATGACTCCATTATTTACGTTAAAGGACGGCAGAAGGCTCGTTGGTTTCAGAAGATTAGTCTGCTACAATATTGAAGATTTAGGATGCCCGCCTCTACATGAACTCAAGAAAAATAATTTGATTAAACTTTGTAAGGGACATTTATTTTGTAACGCTATATGCGCTGTTGAAAATGTATTTTTAATTGCCCAATGGTGGGTGAAATAAAAAAATAAGAAATAAAATAAAAAATATATTATTTATTTAAACACTTTCATATACATAGTTAATAAGGTCCACAAACATTATATCCGGGTTCATAATTCTTAATTACAATATTATTTACATCATCAGATACTAACAAATTTTTATATGCAATGAGTTCAAGTCTTAATTGCGCATAATCCAATGATGAACTGTATGTCACTTGAGCTACACGAACATTATTAATATGCATGTCAATCAGTTTTTGCACTGTAGCCATATTGAAGTCTCGTAGCACTTGATTAGCTAGAATGTCCACAAATTCAGTATAATATCTTGCAACCAAGTAGCCCTACTTCTGCTTGACGGTCAAGGCGTTGGTCACGGCCGGCTGCGAGTCGACGAAGTTCCTCCAAGTAGACTGGCCGAAGAAGACACCGCTGGCAGGATCATCATTAGGGTGGAAACAAACAGTCTTCACCCCGGCAATCGTTCGGCAGGAGACGGTGTGCTCACCAAGTAGGATGCTGTCGGTGCCGGCGTTGAATAACTCGGACACTACGTCCAATACCTGGATCAGGACGTTCCATTCGTCGTATGTTAAAACAATTTTATTGTGTCCCACTTTTTCCAGAACTACAACAGGTTCAAACTCGTGTTTGGACGATAACCCTATCGTCAAACGTTTCGAGTCACAAGCGTTGAGCTGGTACACCGATGCGAAAAATAGAACTTGGCGACACATGGTGAGACAGCTACGTGTTACTGCTTCAAGACAAACGGCAAGACTGGAGGAGTGAGGGTTGGAGCGAGCGATTATTGGAAGAGTGGAGGTGAGGCAGTAGTGGGAGACATGAGTCACTGGCTTGGGGGACACGAAACGCGGGTGCGTGTGAAATGTATCGATTGAACGCGTGGTGATTCATACTTCGGTTTAGGTTGCAGCTGAAGGCGTGAGTCATAGAGGGAGACATGAGACACACAGTCGCTTATTGTTATAATAAGATCAATGTGAGGTTACAGATGTGAGATTGCAGTCGCTTATTAGGTTACAGGATAGACTGCAGTCGCTTATTGGATTATTTAATTAGTTTCTCGGCTCCCCTATTTTAATTCAATTAGTCTCCCCTAGTTCCTCGGCTCCCCTCCTTAATTCAATTAGTTTCTCGGCTCCCCTACTTAATTCAATTAGTTTCTCGGCTCCCCTACTTAATTCAATTAGTTTCTCGGCTCCCCTCCTTAATTCAATTAAAAACTGGCAACTGACCACCGTACATAAGAAATACATGGGGAAAAACTGGCAACAAACATACGTCTAGCCACTACTCTCCACTAACAAATTAACCAATCCAACATGTTTAAATAAATGACTTACAAGCCTGTCTCTTCTTTCTGTAAGCTTCTTCCACAAACCTCTTTCCTCACCCATCATTTCCAAAACTCGTTCATTTCGTGCTTTGTCTGTCCACTTAATTTTTAGCATTGTTCTGTAATATCACATTTCAAATGCTTCAATTTTCTTTCCTTCTGGTATTCCCAAGGTCCATACTTCGCTACCATAAAGTAACATGCTCCAAACATAGAGTTGTAAAAAGTTCTTTCTAAGTCCTAGATTAATATTTCAAATTAAAAGATTTCTATTTTTCATGAAGGTTCTTTTTGCTAGTGCTATTCTGCTTTTAACATCATTCCTGCTTCGGCCATCAGTTGTAATTTTGTTTCCCAATTAGCAGAATTCAGCTACTTCTCCTATTGCATCCGATCCTATTTTTATATATAATATACTGTGATTGGTATCATTTCTGTTGCATTTCATCACATTTGTCTTGCTTTGATTTATATTTAGTCTAAAATCTTGGTATTTTGTTCATGTCATTCAGTAACTTCTCAATATCCTCAGCCTTTTCTGCTAACAAGAAAATGTTATTAGCGAATCGTAGCATACTGGTTTTTTCTCCTCTACGAGATTCTAAAGGGGATGCAACCACCGAGGAAACATTGAGGACAAGTGTGCAATTACTTTTTGGTTGATAGTACAATTTTCTCAAAATAGATCAAGGCAGCCTGAACCGTGGAAGTTTTGAGCAGCAATTACAAGTTCGCACGATGAGTTGAGGTGTTGACGAGGCCTAATATGCTGGGCAGCTACCTATAAGGCTGAAGGATCTTGAATGATTGAACTGCTTTGTTGTTTCTGCTTCTACTTAGCGCCACAAATCATACGATATTTTACAGCTCTATCAGTAGAACCTTCTCGTTGTTGATATGCTGAAGACTCCTTGACAGTGTCTCTCGATAGGCGGTTAGGTGCCTTTTACCCGCTGTTGTGGACGAAATATTCACCACTTGGACTTGGCTGGTAGGGTTGGAGAAAGGTGGTTCGCCATTCCTAGTCAGCAGATTGTCTACAAAAGTCATACGTTTAATCCAAATCCAATCCGCTGTGAGTGTGGAGTAATAGAATACAAGCCATGTTAACGCTAATCCGTCCGTCAGATGCAGTCTTAAAAATGGGCAGTCCTCTGGTGCCTTTGGGAAAAATAGGCCCATTCAGGGCCTATACCGGACTTCACTCTCTCCGTTATTTTTATTTATATCCATAATACGAAATAAAGAGCTAATCACAATTATCAGTATCAATTACAGTCGTTTACAGAAAATCAGAAAATCTGAAGCTATTAGAAACATGGATGAAAGGAACTTGTTGTCTTCCAATACACAATTACTCTGTGAATATATATCCTGTCGAAATTCAACTAATCAGTGGGGTTTTAAACGAACATAAATAGATTTTTGAATATGGAAATAAAGATCTATATTGTTGTTGTGCAACTGTTTATTTACTGGTTACAAATTTTGTAAAGACAACTGGGACTGATTTCGTTTCATACGCGTTAGTGAAACTAGAGAATGACAAGTATTTTTCATTTAATAAGGTAATACTGCATAGTTCGCTCCCATTTGAAGTTAATAATCCATATGATGTAATCATTCACAAATGAAATATTTTTCATAAAAATAATTGCTTACCAGCCAATGACACAATGCGACATGAGAAAATCATAGACTGATAACTCTAAATTAGTTAATATTCCACTCAACTAAATTTTTGCTTTCTGGTAAAGAGCTGACTATGCAAAAACTCAACCAAACTCTTACACGCACTGTTCTCCGCACCGGTGTAAGTGTACCGATTTGTTATAGAGTGATCGTCCTGTGATGAAATAAGCTTCGAACCACAATGAAGCTGATAAGTATTCTTCGAAGCTGGACTTACTGAAAGGCTCCCTACGCTAACTAAGCCTGCTACTTTCGAAAGCTTATAACTTATGAAACCTAATCCTAAGAGGATTCTGTATTCCAGAAATCATTAGTATCGAATACCTTCTGACTTCCAGTATGCTTATAGAAACGGATGCTAGAGACATCAAAGAAGGAGCGGAGAAGATGTAACGATGCAGTTCTTTTGAGAACATACTATATTTACAGAGAAAAAATTATAACAGGATTAGATTCAATAGGTTTCATATTTTTTTATAGGTTTTCTGTAATTTCAGAACGGTTTAAATGTTGTGAAAGAGTTTCGGAGTATGGTGCAATCTCTTGACTTGGCCATCTTGGCTTGGATGTAATGTATGGCATATGGCTCTACGCCTATTCGACATCGAGCTCATTAGGGAGAAAATAGTTGCTCTCAGCTATAATGAGGGAACGAAGCCGATTTCATCCGAGCAGATAAGTGCGAATGAAGAAAATAGTGAATTCATAAGAAATATTACGTTAAAGAAGAGAATGATATGTCTGGAGGATTAAATAAACTAAAAGTTCTAGGGTTCGAAAAGAGATTTGTTAGATTACATTGGGAATGTCACCAAGGTTATTTTTGATCACGTGCTGAAAATTGCTTGGTTGAGGATGGCTGCATAATCCCCCTCCCCCCTTCCAGGAATTGGGCAGTGCACGGCATGTGTCCAGTTGTAGTTGGAACAGCGCTATTTGTCCTGGTGCGGCGACTGTGGGGATTTAAAAAAATCAAAATGTTTCAGATGTGTTAAAATCTACGTCCTTAAGTTGGAGAAGATATTTAATGCATTTTGACGGATTAAAGTGATACTTTTCGGCGTTAATTGTAGAAACTAATGATTTATTAGCGTTTTATAAATTCGGTGTTCTGTGTCGGGCGCTGTGTCGGAATTGATGTTATATGAAATGACTGTTAGTTCGCCCCAGAGACCTGCGTTCTTTGATGATGAAGTCCGAATTATAAATGTAAAATGTGAAAAAACGGTCAACGCAGCAAGTGGTGGGGGTTGGGGGAATTTATTAAGGACTTGTAATGTCCTGGGTGTTATTTTTGACTCCCATCATCATTAATTGAATAAACTGACTATTTTAACCTACAAATCTAGAAGTCGTTATGCATTTTTTTTTACTTATTGCTTTACGCCTCGTCGACGTCGAGGTAATTAGAGGCAGGATGGGACTGGGGACAAGGAACGGGAAGGAATTCGGCCGTGGCTTTTTGCCTGGAGTGATTTGGGGAAACCATGGAAAAGTCATTAAACAATATCTACGTCTATGTGATTTCTTTAATTATCTTACTTGAAACAAACCAAAAAACAAAAGAAACCAAATCCTAGCTGTACCTCCAACATTATTAATAATACATGTTATTCTTGCGTATTTTATAGTTCTAACTTCAAATAAATGCTCACATCTTACATAATACGCAGCTTTCACATTTACCTTGATTAATTTAGTAGTATTCTGACTACAACTTCATTTTTTGCACTACGTTCAATTAAAAAATTTATTATTAAACCCATTTATGATAGTGATGTAAGAGAAAGGAAAAATAGAAGCCTAGAACTTTCAATTAAATCCAACATATAATTTAAGTCGGAACTACTAATCAACGGGCTAAAATAAACATTAAAAATAAATCAATTCCGTCACAAGCTCTTAAGTGAATATAAATTGTCAACGGTGATTCTTTAGTATAAAACCTAATAATTCTTTTCGTGGCAACTGAGTCGAAAGAAACTGCATCTTCAGCAAGGAATTTTTAAATAAAACTAGCTTTGCCCGCCAAGTTTTTTTTCTAAATGAGTACACAAACGTCAAGCAGATACATTGACATACACAAAATAAATGAAAGTCTGATTCTTTATGCATAAATTAAATTGAAAAAAAGTTTATCCTAGTGCTTTGGGATATATAATATTTTTAGTCTTTCCGTCGTCTGTAAAGGTAGGGAACCCAGCGTTGCTCGGGGGTTGGACTTGAAAATTCTGTTTATCCCATTTGATCAGATTGTGATAAACATCCATTTTCGAAGATTTCCCTACCGTTTTGAAAACTCATGCAAAACACGGAGAATTTGCACTTGTAAATTTTTCTAGGCAGATGAATGGAAACAGCGGATGCAGTTTTGTAAACTAATTGTAAACACCTTTATCACTTATTTTAAAGTATATGTTCCTTCGAGACCAAATAAACATTTTACATTTGTGTGTAGTTAAAAAAAAATTCAAATAATTTTTAAAATTCAGGTTCGAATTTCTTGGTGAGCAATTGTCTGATCGGAATCGGTCCAATGTTGTTTAACAGAAAATGTTATGGACTCGAAGAATATCGCTATCTACTTTGACCAAATTCCCCACCGTTTTCAAGTTACTGCAAAACTGAATAGTTTCATATGTAAATTTCGGTGAAGTAGGGTGAAGGAGGAAAGTGTGTGGGTTTTTTGTAAACAAAACGTAGACAATATTTTTCTCCTTGTTTTAAAATAGGCCTATACGTGTACGAAATATCTTCTAAATCGGATAAAAACAGTGAGTTTGTGTAAGGAACATTAGAAATTAAGAGGGTAGGGAGGAAAGGGTAGATTGGACTCTAAATAAATATAGACTTTTCTGTTTGTTTTAAAGTATACATTTGCAAAGTTCCTTCAAAATCGGATAAAAACTGTAGCACTGTATAAAGAACATAAGGCAAAAATGAATGGTATATAAAGGAAGTTTTGTTTATTTAAACCAAATATTGACAGTATTTTTTGTTTGTTTTAAAAGTATTCGTGGGCAAAGTGTCGGATAAAAACTGTGGTTATGTATAAAGAACTTGGACAAAAAATAAGGGGAGGAGGTAAAAGATAGAAGTGGTTGGGTTCTTGCAAACTAACTTTAGACGTTATTTTTCTGTTTGTTTTAAAGTATGTATGTGCAAAGATCCATCGATATCGTATAAAAAACTGTGCGTTTGTATAAATAACATTGACAAAAATTAAGGTAAAATGTTGTTAATGGGGAGAGAAGTTGCGTGGAGTAGATCAAACGTTGACAGTATTTTTCCTCCTTGTTTTAATATATACTTAATTTAAAGTTCCATCGAAATCAGATAAAAGCTGTAGTTTTCTGTAAAGGTCATTGGAAAATACGAGGGGAGGAGGAAAAAGAGGAGAGGGTTAGGCTTTGGCTAACCAAATGAAGAAATTATTTTTCTGATTGTTTTTAAGTATACATGCGCAAACTTCCTTCAAAAAACAATAATTAAGGGAGCAGAAAGGGGAGAGGGATAGAGTTTTTGTAAAACGGATGTGTACAGTATTTTTTATATTTGATTTAAAGTATATGTATGCAAATTTCCATCGAAATCAGATAAAATCTGTGTGTTTACATAAATTTCCATCGATATCGGTTAAAATCTTTGGGTTTGTATAAATTAAGGTGTGTAAAGAGTACTGAGGGTGTTTTTTTTTTTTTTTTTAAAAAAAAGTTCATATTTCAGAAACCTTCGCAGTAGCGCACTAAACCACTCTCCGGAGTTTAGGCCATACAAAGAAATATTCATATAGACCCGGCAAGGCTTCATTATTGCTAGACTAGAGTTTTGTTTTTGTTTTTTTGCTGTCGTCAGTCTTTAGACTGGTTTGATACAATCCTCCATCCCTTCCTATCCTGTGCTAACCTCTTCATTTCTACATACCCGTTACAACCCACGTCCTCAATTATCTGCTTCATATATTCTAATATCTGTCTACCTCTATAGTTCTTACCTTCAACTGTTCCCTCCACTAACAAATTAACCAATCCAACATGTCTCAAATTATGACCTACCAGCCTGTCTCTTCTTTCCGTAAGCTTCTTCCATAAACTTCTTTTCTCACCCATCATTTCCAAACTCTTTCATTTCTTACTTTGTTTGTCCACCTAATTTTCAGCATTCTTCTGTAGCACCACATTTCAAATGCTTCAAGTTTCTTTCTTTCCGGTATTCCTAAAGTCCATGTTTCGCTACCGTAAAGTGCTGTGCTCCACACATAGAGTTTTAAGAAGTTCTTTCTAATTCCTAGATCAATATTTGAAACTAAAAGGTTTCTCATTTTCATGAAGGCTCTTTTTGCTAGTGCTATTCTGCTTTTAACATCATTCCTGCTTCGGGCATCGGTTGTAATTTTGCTTCCCAAGTAACAGAACTCACTCACTTCTCCTATTGCATCAGATCCTATTTTTATATTTAATCTGCTAGTATTGGTATCATTTCTGCTACATTTCATCACTTTTGTTTTACTTTTATTTATATTCAGTCCAAAGTCTTCCTTCAGTATTTTGTTCATGCCATTCAATAACTTCTCAATATCCTCAGCCCTCTCTGCTAATAAGACAATGTCGTCAGCAAATCGTAGCATACTGATTTTTTCTCCCTGAAAACTTATGCCACATGGAAATTTTCCTTTTACTTTCTTCATTGCTTCTTCTACATACAAGTTGAATATTAACGGGGATAGACTACAACCTTGTCTCACACCCTTTTTAACTGATGCATGTATCTCGTGATTCTCTACTTTTATTACAACCACTTGATTCTTATATAGTTTATGGAGTATTCTTCTATCTCGATACTTTAGGCCTGACTTCTTTAAAATTTGAACATCTTGTCCCACCTAACACTATCAAAAGCTTTTTCTAAATCAACAAATGACATAAAAGTATCTTTGTTTTTCTTGATCCGCCCTTCAAGTATTAATCTTAAAGACAGAATTGCTTCCCTTGTACCGCGATTTTTCCTAAACCCAAACTGGTCTTCACCTACTATCTCTTCTACTACCCTTTCCATCCTTCTGTATATTATTCTGGTCAGTAATTTTGAAGCATGTGATGTTAGACTAATGGTGCGATAATTCTCACATTTGTCGGCTTGTGCTTTCTTTGGAATTGTGAAGATGATATTTTTATTAAAATCAGTAGGAATTTCTCCTGTTTCATAACTTTTTGATATCAGCTTGAATAATCTTTCGATTCCTTCCTCTCCTAGAGATTTAAGAAGTTCTGCAGGGATCTCATCAATTCCAACTGCCTTATTTGCTTTCAAGTCATTCAGAGCTTTATTAAATTCTGTCCTCAAAACAGGATCTCCTAAGTCATCAATGTCGATATCGCCTTCCTTTTCCAATACACTATTGTTCAAGTCGTCCCCATCATACAGTTTCTCAATGTATTCCTTCCATCGGTTAGCTCTATCTTCTGAGCTGAAAAGGGGTTTCCCTTCGGCAGTTTTAATGTTCATACCTCTTTTCTTCATTTCTCCAAAATTCTGTTTGATCTTCCTATATACAACATCTACTTTTCCTACGACCATTTCTTCTCTACTTCTTCACACTTTTCTTGTAGCCATTTTTCTTTTGCTATTTTGCATTTCCTATTTATTTGAGTTCTAAATTGCCTGTACTACTCTCTTCCTGCTTCATCCTGAGCATGTTTGTACCTTCTTCTCTGATCCATCAGCTGCAAAATTTCTTCTGTGATCCAAGGTTTTCGGGCAGCTTGTTCCCTAAAGCCTAATGTTTCTTTGCCACCTTTCATTATTTCGGTCTTTAATGCATTCCATTCGTCCTCGGTTGAGCTCCTTTCACAGTTAATTCTTAGACCTAAGTCTACCATTTCTGTAAATTTTTCTCTTGTGCTAGATTCTTTCAGTTTATTCACTTCTAGTCTGTTCTGCTTATACTTCTTCCTTATTCGCTTGAATTTCAGCCTGCACTTCATTACTATCAAATTGTGGTCCGAGTCTATGTCTGCTCCTGGGTACGCTTTACAGTCTAGAACTTGATTCCTGAATCTCTGTTTGACCATGATATAATCTAGCTGATATCTGCCATTATCCCCAGGACGTTTCCAGGTGTATATTCTTCTTGCATGGTTCTTAAACAGTGTGTTCGCCACTACTAGCTTATATCTTTCACAAAATTCTATCAACCTGGTTCCTCGCTCATTTATTTCTCCTAGACCAAAACTTCCTACAGTATTCCCCTCTTTTCCTTCTCCCACTATTGCATTCCAATCACCCATGATTATTAGATTTCCTCCCCTTTCACATATTGTATTAATTCTTCAATTTCAGCGTATATTTTTTCTATTTCTTCGTCATCTTCCTGTGACGTTGGCATATATACTTGTAATAATGTGGATGGGACGGGCTTAGTTTCTAACCTCATCAAAATAATCCTGTCACTAAATTGTTCATAATAACTAACCCGTTTCCCTACTTTCTTGTTCATTACAAATCCTACACCAGTGACTCCATTGGCAGCTTGTGTGCTAATTATCCTGTGTTCCCCAGACCAGAAATCCTGTGCGTCCTTCCATTTAATCTCACTAATCCCAACAACATCTAACTTAAGTTGTTCCATCTCCCTTTTTAAGTTTTCTAACCTACCTGCCCTATTCAGACTTCTAACATTCCACACTCCGACTCGTAGAATGTTTCTATCCATTCTGATGACTCCTCCCTGAGCAGTCCCCACCCGGAGATCCGATTGGGGGACTATTTTACCTCCGGAATATTTTACCCAGGAAGAAGCCATCATGATATATGTAATCCTTATACATATAGATTAAATGCATACATTTGAAAGTTTGTATTTAGTTAAAATTATATATTTATATGGTCTATCAATTTTAATTACTGTTTTATTCAATTTCAAGCTCATTGCAATGGTTTTGGATGTACAAATTTTTTGGTGATTCTATTTGGCATATACACAAAAAAATCTCTCGCTTCGTTTTGGAGATAATATATGATGAACACGGAAAAGTTGCATGTATAAATCAGTCTTAAGAGGGGTGAAAGGGGAATTCGGGTGCAATTTTTAATACTAAATCTAAGCATCATTTTCACTTATTTTAATGCATATGTGCGCAAACTTCCTTCGATCTCGAATAAAAATTGTAGATTTGCGTAATTTCACCAAAACCATAAAATAATTTTTTAAAATTGAAGTTCGAATTTCTTGGTCAGCAGTTGTCTGATCGGAATCAGTCCACTGCTGTTTAACAGGAAATGTATACTCTAAGAATATCGCTATCTACCTTGGCTGATTTCCCCACCGTTTTCCAGGTATTTTCTAAAAACTGAATGGTTTTAAGTGTAAATTTTGCTTAGTTAGGGTGTTGGGGGAAAGTGAGTTTTTTTAAACCAAATGCTTGTATACAGTTCTTTTCTCTTTGATTTCATATATACATGTGCAAAGTTCCATCTAAATCGAATAAAAACTGTGAGTTTGTGTAAGGAACACTGGAAATTAAGAGGAGAGGTAATAAAGGGGGAAGGTGTTGGGATTTGCCAACCAAATGTATACAGTATTTTTCTGAATATTTTGAAGTATACGTGTGCAAAGTTCCATTGATATCGGATAAAAACTCTGGGTATGTATAAAGAACATTGGCAAATAAGAAGGGGGTTGGAAGAAAAGGAGAAGAGTAGTTGGTTACTTTTAAACCAATTATAGACAGTATTTTTCTCCTTGTTTTAAATTATACGTTCCATCGAGAGGGGTTTGGCTTTGGTAAACCAAAAGTAAACAGTATTTTTCTGTTTGTTTTAAATCATATGTATGCAAAGTTCCTCCAAACTCAGATAAAACTGAAGCTTTGTACAGGGCGTACGCCGGAAAACGCTACCCTCCCAGTCTGTTGCCGTCGGCAACTTGCTCGGTCAGTCGGGCCAGCAGCACCCGCCAATCGGCACCGTGAATCACCGCACTGTTTAACACCTCCGCTGCCCCAACAGTGCAGTGACGCAGTATATTGGGACCCTTACATTGTTAAGAACGGTTTCTTTGCATTGTAGCTAGTTTGTGACTTCAGTCTCTTATTAATCAGTGTTGTGAATAAACGTTTCTTCGCGGTTTGGCTGGTTTGGGGCTTCATACTCTTACTAATCTGTACCGTGTTTGAGTGTGAGTAAAATTATGGTACGTTACAGTTTGCAACAAAGAATATTTCTCTACGATACATATGTGAAGAAGAAGTCGTTTAAAAAGTGTCGCAGTAAATTTCGTCGGTAATTTCCTGGCGTTTTACTGCCAGCTAAATCAACAATTCTGCGTCTGGTTAAAAAAGTAAGAGAAACGGGTTCATTTTTTAACAAAAAGAGACTGTCGGTCAACCGTATTCTCACAGAGGAGAAAATTGACGATATCGCTTTTCGACTAGAACAGTCACCCAAAAAATCATTAAGTCAGTTAGGGCAGCGTGTGTCTCGAAAAAATGTTCAGAAGATGTGAAATGTGCATTACACAAGAGGGTCAACACTTCCAGCATCTTTTATAAGGTAAGCTAATGAATACGTCACATTTAAATGCTTAGCACACAAGTTTATGAAGTTTATGAAGCGTAATTATTATGAAATAGTCCGCGGCCGACGGTCGAACAATGCCGGAAGATGAGCGCTCGCTCGCCGGGAGCAGTTTCTTCCTTGTAGCGCTAACAGTGGGTTGCGTTTCCCGGCGAACGCCCTGTATAAAGAACATTGGCAAAAATTAAGGGGATGTAAATGGGAAATGGGGTTGCGTGTTTATGGAAACCATATGTAGGCAGTAGGAGCGCAAAGAGAACGAACATTCATTTTTATACATAGACTACAGATATTCTAAACAAATAAATACCATACGAACTCAACTGCAAAAACTACAGCTGATTTAAACACCTTTGACGTCCATCCTCGTCGGCAACACTACAAAATTAAATGCGACAAAGACTTGCAGAATCATGCTAGACGATTTAATCTATATATATAAGGCTATAAAAACAATAACGAAACTGTGGCCTAAATGGACGCTTTCCAACATTAGTTCTGCAGTGCGTGAACTCGAGCAAGAGAGCAGCAGCTACGCCCTATGTACTTTCTGACACTGCCATATCTTTCCCGCTAAACTTCGGGGTGGTCCCATAAACTAATCTCTTTGGAGCCTCATCCTCGATAAACATTCCCTTCCGTTATGACGATGTGTAAACCAGTAAACGTTGCACAGCAGTTGTGCTCCAGATGAAGCCGGGATTTTCCTTCGAAGCTGAACGTGCTAAATGGCCACATTAGATTGGCTGTCCTGGAAAGTGAATTCAACCACAAAAATGACCAAATGCAATTCTATACTCACATAGGTACGTTAATGATATGGAATGGATAAGTGTGAAATAATGAAATTGAAAACCACGAATTTACAAAAAAAGCACAACTTTATTTTCTTTGAAACAAATAAAAGTGAATGTACTTTATTTCTTAGTATGATCAAGTTAATAATAATGTGAAGAAATATATGTGATTAATATTATTCATTACATAAAAAATTCTTAGCAACTCATATTGATGAAGCTCATTCGAGGGCACGTAATATTCAACAAGCATTTTAAAATTGAGTTCTGATAATTCTGTGGCACAAACCACTTAATTTACTGTTCGTAGGTGGAGGTGGTCAGAAGTGGGGTGATGTAATGACTACTGTATTGCCATTGCGTGATCTCGATTCTGTGACGCCGAAGCTGCGACACGTGAAGTGCAGGCAGTAGTCGTGGTGAACTGCTACGGGCAGTCGAGCTCCGGAGGCATCTGGTATTGGCGAGCCGCACAGCTCCATGATCGAATGCCTCTCTCGGCGTCGCTTCATCCTAAACGCATCCTTCGTCTCCAGCGGCCTCGTCCAATCATTTCATCATGCATACAAGCTCGCGAGCCGATAGGCAGAAACCGTCCAGCATTAGTGTACTTTCCAGCCTCAGCCTCGTCTTATTTCCTAATAACTTTCACTTTCGCTCACTCAGAATATCCACGCATACGATCAATGCAGCCACCACTATTCCTTTGAAGGCGGGTACACATCAGTACGAGGTAACGCTTGAACGGGTCCGAGGCGAGCATACCAGTGTGTACTGTACCTGCAGCCGAGGCGCGGCAAACCGGTTCTGCCCGTTCGCCGAACGATCCGAGGCGGGTGGAAGGCCATCCATCCCGAGTCGGTACTTCAAAGAGACTTATGGAGTGCGACGCCTGCTATGTGGACGGGTATTTCCAGTCGTGCGTCTGTCTTAGTTTACACTGCCACGTTGGCACTCAGTCGCCGTTTATGCACATTTTGCGCTGAAATTTTGTTCTAGCCATTTTTAATCATAAGATGGGACGACGAAAAGGTATTGTCTTTTAGTAGAATATGAAAGGCATCCCACGTTCCATGTTGTAAAACGACAATAATGCGTTAAAAAAATAGGATGCTTGGCGCGAAATAAAACCACTTACTGGAGAAAAGACTGAAGGTGTTTTCTTTTTTTAAAAATAAAAAAAAGACTCATATCTACGATGGTCACGCAGGAGAGAAGAAAAATACAGTACTTAACAGCGTGGGAACAGGCAAGGGAAGTTAGTCCATAATGTTCAGTATTTCAATCAATTTAGTTTTATACAAATAAAAAGAAAGACAACACATTAAAGTTTAATTTATTGTTATTTCGATGAATTCTATAAAATATTTACAATAATTATTAAGTAATGATTTAAGTGTTAAAATTTATATGATTCCAAAGTAATTTTAAATAATTAAAGGAATTTATTTTCAGTTCGAAACGACATTTATGTTTCTAAGTGACTCGGTTGGGAAAGTCTAAAATTCTTAGATCATGCAGCTAATTTTCGAAGAACATCAACCAGCAATTGGAGCACTAGGCGCAGTTAAATTGTCACCACGCTCCGACTTCACAGCACTGACAACTCGCCAGAACAAACGAATGGACGGATATCTGTATTGTTCGAGCAACCAAAGTGTACATAATGATGTGAGCCCGCCTTGGTTCTTCGCTGTGACTTGCCAAAGTATTATCGAAATACCAGAGCCATCGGTGAGTGGCATTAAATCGTATTTAGTCTCCTATTCCTCTTGTCTATCAAAAATTTCCTCTTGGCCTTTCTGGAGTTTTAGAGTGGTACACCGGTTTCCTGCCAACTTCCCCGGAATTGAAAAGTTTGTTGCCCGCTGAAATTCCAGCCATGTAAACTGGCCACCCTCCCATCTTGTCTGGTCATCATCCGTTGTAACTCAGCTATCCTGTAAATACATATAACACGCATATCATTTTTATGATTTGTTCGTGATCCGATTTAATTGTTTTAATCACACATGTAACAGTACTAGTGAGACTGCAGTCGGTTGGAATAAAGGTCCGGACTTTACTTCAAAAAAAGGAGGAGGTTCTTAATTCGTCTGTATTTTTTTATATATTTATATTTGTTCAACAATATCTTCGCCAATTTTGAACCGATTTAAATGAAATTTTTTTAGTGGATAGTGTATACCTTCAGAGTGGTCGCATATGAATTTGAGTAACCACCCCTTCTACCCTTTTACACTGCTTGATTTTTATACAAATCCACATTTTTTATCCGATTCCGATGGAACTTTGGACATGTATAGTCAAAAATAAAGAGAAAAATACCGTCAATTTTTGGTTTGAAACAACTGAACTTCTCTCCCCTTATCCGCCCCCTTAATTTTTGTCAATGTTCTTTATAAAAAGCTACAGTCGACACCATTTAACTGATCTCCACGAAAGTTAGCATTTATATGTAATTTTTCGTGGAGAAGGTATCTGAGCAAAATAATAATAATAATAAAACCACCTTCTCTCTCTCCTTACAAACCTTTAATTTTGTACAAACCTACATTTTTTATCGTATTTTGATAGAACTTTGCACACGTATACATTAAAATAAAGAGACAAATCCTGTGAACATTTGGTCCGCCGAAGCACAACCCCTCCCTCCTTCCCCACCCTTAATTGTTGTCAGTGTTCTTTATAACAAGCTACAATCGACACCGTTTGACCAATTACCATGAAAGTTGGCGCTTATATGTATTTTTTCACGAGAGGGTTTCTGACCAAAAAAAAACAAAACAAAAACCACCCCCTCTCCCCATTAAACCGCTTAATTTATATACGAACCCATAGTTTTTATCCGGTTTAGATAGAAAATTGCACACTTTTACTATAAAACAAAGAGAAAAATAATGTCAACAGTTGGTTTACAAAAATTCAACCCCTCTCCCCGTTTCCTCCCCCTTGATTTTTGCCAATTTTCTTTTTAAAAAGCTTAAGTCACCATTTGCCCGATCTTTATGAAAGTTGGCACATATGGAAAAGAAGATTTCTGACCAAAACATTTAAAAGCGACCCTAGCATCTCTATTACATCCCTTAATTTTTAGTCCGATTTCGGTGGAACTTAGCAAGCGTATACTTTAAAACAAAGAGAAAAAGAAAAATACTCTCCACATTGCTTTAAAAAATCCAAACCCTATCCCCTTTCTATCCCTTCAATTACTGTCAATGTTCTTTATACAAAGCTACAGTTTCTATCTGATTTTGAAGGAAGTATGCACATGTACACTCCAAAACATACTGAAAAATACTGTAGACTTTTGGTTTAGAGAAGCCAAACCCCTCTCCTCCTTTCCATTCCATAAATTTACACAAAGCTACTTAAAAAAAAAAAACAGAAAATTGCGTTTAAATTAGGTTGCAGAAGCTCAACCCCTCTTCCCTTCTCTCGCCACCCCTCCTAATATCCAATGTTCTTTATAGACACCCACAGTTTTTATCAGATTTCGATGGAACACTGCACATGTATACTTAAAAACAAAGTGAAACATACTGTCTATATTCTGTTTACAAAACCTACCCGTTCACTCCCTTACCCATTTTAATATCTGCAAATATTCTTTACACAAAGCTGCAGTTTTTATTTGATTTTGATGGAGCTTTTCACATGTATACTTTAAAACAAAGAGAAAAATACTGTCCACACTAGCTTTACAAAAACCAAACTACTCTTCACCTCTACGCCCCTTAATTGATTTTCATCTACAGTTTTTATCTGATATCAATAGAAATTTACACACGTACACTTTAAATCAATCAGTAAAGACAGCCTACATTTGGTATACAAAAGCCCAATCCCTCTTCCCCTTTACCCAAACCTCTTTTAATTTTTTTACAAAATCCACAGTTTTAAATCCCATGAAAATCAATTAACTTAATTTTAAGTCATGGCAGAGTATTCATAAAATAAATGAGTCCTAATGTCTCAACATGTGCCTCTGATTTCAACTTGGACCCCAAGATTTCACGTTGTGAAGACCAATACAAAATCTATATTTTCTGCGTGATGCCGGAACCAACAAATATATTCCAGAGACAGATTTGTGTATGTGGTATGTATTAATGCCCAGATGTTACATGTTTCGACTATCGAACAGGTGCTTTAATAGACTGGACCAAAATGTAAACTGACATTCCTTAACTCAACATCCTATTCACCCCGTTCTGGAAGTTGTTGGGGTATATAAAGACTTTTCTTTTGAAAGGAAGCGCTTCAACCACTGAGCTACCAGGAAGTTCGCAAAATGAGAACTGCTGAGGAATTTTTAAAATACAAAACAATCTATAATACCACTAAAAAATTAAAAATTAAATAATTGTTTAGAAACAAACACAAAAACCTCATTCAAAAGAGCACACTAAAAATTTTAAAATAATTTAATACCTTGCTTAGAAGAAAGTAAATCTAACTGGACAATATTTTACATTACTGTTATTGAAATTTTTACATTATTTTCGAGTCGCTGCCAGCCAAAGCAGGGAAAATAAAAAGAATAATTGATAACAATAACCCATAAAAAAATCATGTTACTACTTACCTACAGTTAATGCTAGAAACATGTTTCAACAAAACTGAAACATACATTTGATACGCCGATATTATACTAACTGTAAAGCTTGATGCAGCCTACCAACTGACACTGTAGCGCCAGAGATATGACTTGACGACGAGCGAGGACGAGCCACATATTAAAATACTGTCTAAATTGCTTATGTAAACTGTCTCCAGCAATAACAATATCTGCCTTACTACATGCTGTAAAGTATTCGGAATTTTTGTTCGTAGTCCCTGTTTCGCCTCAAACACCAAATAAAGCTTAGTAATTCGATCATTGCGATGTGACAGCTGGCACCGACTCAAAAAATAACTAATTAATGAAAAAATTTCAATAACAGTAATGTAAAATACTGTCCCGTTAGATTTATTTTCTTCTAAGCAAGGTATAAAGTTATTTTAAAAATATCAGCATGATTTTTTGAAGGAAGTTACTATTTTTATAAACAATTATTTTATCAGAATAGGCAGAGTACTTCTCCCAACGCTCCTCTTATACCATACCGCGTTGCCGTTTGCAGCAGAATAAGAACAACTTGTATTAAAATTTAATGTAGATGGTGTTTATTTCATTCATTAGGATATAATTCACTCTGAATTCAGATCACTTTCAATAGAACACATGGCAAACTAACCACAAATAAAAACTTTGCTTTCTGAAATTTCACGTTTTTCGCAGGCGTCATTTTGCTTTTCTTTCCGGGTTTAGTACTTCCTGTTTCTTGCTGTTGATACCATTATTTGAGCCCCAGCTGGGGCATTAATCAGAGCTGCTTCAGGTTGATGTATTCGTCTCCCAGTAAACTAGATGGATCTGCCGAGAAATATTAACAGTCCGTCCAGTGTACCGAAAATGAGTACATTAACTTGAAGCAGCTCTGACGTAGTCAATTTCGCAGGCTGGGAAAGAAACAGCTGCACTAAACCCGAAATGGACACTAAGTACAATTGTAGAATAACTTTCGCTAACGACAAACAGCCTAATGAATTTCCATGTGCTGTTGATTTGAGTGCACTTGTTACAACACTAGTGCGTGAAAGTATCGCTGTAGCCTCTTCGTGGACCCGACCTGCCCCAACCCGGGAGTTCACTACACCACGAGGGGAGGGGTGAACGACCCCGGCCGACAGAAGCCATACGAGGAACTAAACAAAGCGTGTTTACTCAAATTAGGAGTGCCGGCGGGCTGGATCGCCCTGCAAAGAAAGGCCTCGCCCGTAATTGGCTGCCGCTCGCAGCCGTTCCTCCAGCGACGTCTTCCCCCCCAGCGATTGATTTGTCGCACAGCAAACAATCGCACATCCGTACAGCAACAAGCTGAATTATCGAGGAGCAAACTCCCGTATTTGATTTTGTCTTCCCAATTAGTGTACAAGAACGTTTCTACCTTTAGACGTCTGCCGACTGGGCCTTATAAAAAGTGGCCCGTCAACCTCTTATTTTACTCCTAAGGAACGCTATAAATGTTTTTCTTCTTACTGTTTATAATTTCTCTACACTATCCATAGCCAAGTGCGCTCCGCGGAGCCCCGAGGCCCGTCAGGCTTATGTGAGGATTCCACGTAAATAATGTCAACCAAAGAACGAACTACCATCAGACTGTCATGCAACAACAATTTTAGAAATTTACGGTGGAATCAATAAAGTATTATATGAAGTACCTACCTGTTACCTGTTTTTGTATGGCTTTCATTAAACTTTAAGGAATAAACTAAAAACTTGTTTTTTATATGACTCCGTAGAATATTTAATTGTTAAAAAGAATTAAGTCGCCAACAAAGTTTGAGGACTACTCCTGTAGACATTTCTTGTAATATTACGATTTTGGGAGGACGAATTTGGATGGGGATATATGAGTTAAAGTGGAATCAAATCCTAATTTAAAAAAACTTAATATTCATTAGCTTGAAAGTTATAATAACATGTTATACTATTTTAATATGGTTTGTAACAACTTTTCCAATGATTCATATACATTGGTGAATGTAGGAGAGAAGAGACTTGGGAAATTAGTATTGCAAATTTGGAATTGCTTTAATTAAGTACGTAACAGACTTAATGAATAGGATAATATGATATTACCTAAAATGTTTAAAATAATGTTTGAGATATTATTGATTGTATTTATCAAACAAAAAAAGCAGAAATATCAAAATGAAATCTCGCGAAATGCACTTAGAATGCTTATATGATGAACGTATGAGTGTTCTGCTCCTCAATTTCAATTTTTATTGCAAACATTTTTTATATAGGTTTAAAAGTTAAAGCCAACAGAAATGATGGAAGACAAGAAGAAAGTACAAGAAATTGTAAGTTTTTTCTTTTAAATACACATTAGTGCATTTATATTCATATGTCTTAGTTTACATGAGTGAATGTTTGTATATGAACTCTACTAGTGGTAAAACACTAAATTAAAAATATGTGTCAATTAATTCATCTCTTCTTTTTCATATAATGGCTACCATGTTGCTTTCGCAGAAATCTAATGACACAGTAGATTTTAAAAAATATAATAATAATAATTCAAGCCTGTGACGTGCAAATCATTATTAATCATCACATGTAACCTTGGTCATTTACGGTATGCAGTTGGACAACTTTCTTCTAAATGACTACTATAATTTGAATCATTTCTCTCTACATGATTATCAGTTGCATCTAACATATTTTAACGACAAGCAGAGTTGAACTGGAAAAAGTTACACAAAACAATAAGAAAGTACGTTAGGCCTTTCAGTACAAAATTAAAAATCAAACCAGAACTAAAACTACTTAATTATAAACGGTAAATACAAGTTGTCAAAAGAATAACATCGTTGATTGTTACTAGAGTTATTTATCGATAGTATTATTAACCATTGATGAAATAATATTCGACTGTCTCATATGAAGCTTAGAAGTTCTTTTTTTTTTTTTAATCTACTGGTTACCCCACACCATTAGGTAACAATTTTGCAAGTGCGACTACTACTATGTTATGGTATCTGTTCTAAAATTCTCCTAGTGTGAGAACAAAGGCGTCGCCACGTTTTTGAATCGTGTGAACTGTCGTCTTTCACCTTCTTTGTGTGAACAGGTAGTTTTATAAAAAATATCACCCTTATTCATACTTATTGTATGCTTATGTTACTGATAACTATTATATCACGAACCGTTTAACTTATTTCTGAACATCGTGGCGCTATTCGCTTTCAGTGCTGAGGCCGGAGACACTTGAAGACACAGAACGTAAGTTTATTAATCATTATAAATGATTTGGGTGAGTGAAACGAACGATAAAAGAACTTACTGCAGTTTTGTGTTGGCATTGATGTTTACAACAGTCAGCATCCTGAGGAGCTACAAATCAGATGAAACTTATAAAGTACCCCAGTTAATCAAACATTGATTCTTATAAATACGTTGGAAAATCAAGTTCATTTAATTTCGCAAATCATAAATGTGAACAATTGTACGAAATTTTGTATAAGTACATAACTATTAATATACGCCAGAAACCGTTTCTTAACAAGATCGCCAATTTTTTTTATCACCTAAAATATGTATTTTTATGCTAGCCAATAAATCTGCAAAAAAAATGACATAATAATGCATTAACTAAAAAGGATGCATATTGCAAAAACCACAGTCATTTAAGTGATTGTAGTTGAAGTCCTGATTAAGCGTTCATTATTAACTACACAAACAACACAATTAACGACGACAGAGTTCATAGAAAAATATAAAATTTGTATTCTACCACATTGGAAGTAATACAGTACTTATCTATTTATATCTGTTTTATCGAATTTGCCTGATTTCTACCGCGCAAGTTGATTAAATACACACCAACATGGAAACCTTTATAATTAGTTAGTTAATACATGACATCTGAGGAAATACAGAAAAAAAGTTTAATAAATGTTTACAAAATGACTACAAATCATTATATAAACATGAATATTTTTTTCCTGACAGTTACTTTCTGTGCTAAGCGTTTTTTATCGGTCCTTTGTTTTCGTGGGATGTTTTTCTAAATTACATGGAACTATAAGGAGTTGTTTGAAAAGTCGTCTTTCTTATTTCATCCAAATCAAGCCAATAGCAGACGCAAACTTATTACAGAATTCTGTTATTTGCGATTAAGTAATAGTGACTTAAGTCCTCACACTACATGAATTTTGCTGATATATCTGGGTTACTGTGTAATTGAGTGAACAATAGTGACGTGAGATTTGGTACTGCAGCGTGAATCCTTCTCGTATAAACGGCCAGAACATTCAGCGGATGTATCTAAGTTTTGAACAAAGCTCTTAGGTAAAACATTAAAAATTTGTCTCGCAAAGTACTACTTTACGTAATCCCAAAAATACAACAACCTAATCAATTTTAAATCAAGTGTTAAATATTCAACCTTGTCATACATATTATTCGAGTTACCTGGTTCACGTTAAGATTATAATTAGTTGGTATCATGAGCAGCAGAAAAGCATAATTTTTTTACCCTAATGCTGGAAACAGCAAAAAACTTCTGCCGATGTTAAGGTCTATTCTAAAATTACAGTGATAACGTCAGTGGAATGTTTTGCTTTTTCGATCTGGAAGGTTATAAATATTTGGAATTAATGATTATTATAGCTATTGTGTACACGTCGTCAATAGAAACAGTATCATCTATAGCCCTTTCTATAAAAATGCTTCTTTATATGATTTAGTGATTTACATTTTCAACGAAAATGGTATGGTATGGTAACTCTGTTGCTAAGGTACTTGTTGAGAATACGAGGATCTGGTTTCAAATCTCGGTGGAGCCAGGCGTTATAAAGAGCTCTGCCTGATTATATGAGCTACGCCAGGATGTTCTTTGGTGCGAGGTCCACGTAAACTGTAGATCCAGCAACGAATACGCGGCATAACGAAATTCTGTCGCCAGGTCGCAGGACTCCCCACAAGTTAGTACGAAGCAACTACCATGTCGCAAGAAACCATTAACATGTGTAAATTGTAAGTTCATTTTGATTATGAACCAGTGATATTTTAAGAATAGAGTCATGTGTAATTTTCTCGTCAATTGTTCCACTTACCTTGACTTGATGCACTGACGATACAGTCGCAGCTTATACCGAAGTATCCGATCACCACGACGCCTTTCTCATATGAGCACAAAAACTCTACCAGAATATGGACGTTTGAGATGAGGCGTCTGTCTTGACGATTCTTGATAAACACTCTTTCTTAGTGTCTAGATGCTTTTTCCAGAATAATCCATAATTTAGAAGACATGCGAATATTATACCCGGGTGTTTACAATCTACCCTGTAGTTTAATAATATTAAAATCCAATATATCAACTGCACGTAAAGCTAATTACTAGTAACCGAGACAAAACTTAAATCCATGTGACAGAATTTTTTGTATGTAAAACAATATAACAGATTTATCCGATTTTTAGACAGTTTTTCCGCAGTCATCTAGCCAAATTTTAGGGCGGTTTGGAGCTAGAAAATTCTATTGCTTCGAGTTCTTCCAATAGTTATATGATCAAGTTACTTTATACAGAAGAGATTTCAAGATATAATTTATCACTGTACATATCACGATAGCCAGGTACAATCTCAATGATTATTCTGAAAACAAACAATTTCTACATAGATTTGGGGCAGCTAAAAAATCTTTAAATGAAGAAAAACATTAAATGAAAGGATTAACTACAGAAACGGTAACCTTAAACAAACATATACACGTTCAGCAGAAAGATAATTAAAACAGGTAAAACAGTCAATAGATGCAAAGAAATAAGTAGGATCAATTCAAGGTACAGAAAAAAATACTGATTTTATGATCTAAGAGTAAAGTACAAAAATACTCTCCATCGGAGACAAATAGTTGTTAACAGATCCACGAAGAAAAGGCATGAGGCACAAACGAAAATATTACATCAAAATTATTGTAAAAACAAATATGTTGTAGGTAGAGATGTACACGGCGTAACAAAAGATGAAGAACAATATTACGGAAATAAAGGATTGAATGGTTTTTATGCTGATAAAGCACTTTTAAGAAATAAATTTATATGACGTATGATATGCACGATCTGTTTATCAGCATATTGAACAAACAGAAAATTCGGATTATGATATTAATGAAACACAGGTGGGTAAACTTCTGAATGAAATTGTAACGGTTATGTGGAAAAAAAGCTAGTTGTAGATATATTAAAAAAGTGCGAAATTATTACCTTCTTTTTTCCTGTTATCTACCGACGATAGAAAATTTGTTACATCCACACATAACAAAAGAAAAGTCATTTCAAAACGGTTTTTTGAGGCTTAGTAATTTTATCTTCCGAGTGCAACAGATCTGAAGTGATTATCTGGATGTGCGCTGTAGGATTTGATTGATCTTTGAACTATAGACCGGCTGATTTCCTAGTCACCGGAAAAGGATTTTTAACATGTGAATTAAAAATTACTACTAACCACACTTTTAAACAACCACTGGATGAAGGATCATCTTTTGCTAATACCTTTCTAATTTAATTTAATTTATATTAATTTAAATTATTTGCAATGGAGAGCACACTCCGGTTGCAATATCCCTACACTCCCAACTTTCCCTCCCCCCCCCCCCCCTCCCCTTTTCCTGTACCATCCTACATTTACCCCCTACAAATTTCAACTTGAAACTCTTTCAACGTTTTTGGTAAATTATTCATAATTTCTCTTGCTAACTTATTCCAATCCCTGACACCCTTACCTAAAAAAGAGAATCTCCCCACGCCCTTGTGCCGAAAATCGTGTGCCCACTTGTGGTCGTGTGCATCGTTTCCCTTCCATGCATTACTTTTCATTCTTACACCAATTTCTGTCTATGTCTCATCACGCCTTGTGCGCTTCCATGACCCCCTTCACCCTTCTCCTGTCTTCCATTGAATCCCATTCCAGCTCTTTTACTATATCTGTTAATGATTGCGTTATGCGGTTATTTCCACAAACAAATCTAGCTGTCCCTTTTTGCACCCTATGGAACTATTGTATTTTGTACTCAAATGTACTGCACTATCATATTCAAGCAATGGTGTGGCCAAAGTTTTGTAACCCAGTTCCTTTACTTCTCTCGTACATCTCCTTATCACTACGGTTCGGATCTTTAAGAGAAAAAAATAGAGAAATATGAACTCAAATATGACCTTAAAAATGTGTAAATATGACCTAAAAATGACAAAATATGACCAAACATTTAAATTTACTGTATATTTTAACATGCTCAATTACACATCATTTATTTTATCTAGTAATGTCGCTTTCATGTAGACATCACAATTTGCTTCCGTGCACTCGCTGCACCATTGGTAATTTAAATTTTAAATCGTTTTATTCATGTCGCTTTAATTTCAGATAATTTACAGAATAGAACTCTTTCATTTGTATTAAAATACTTCTTTCTAAATTCCCTTACTTACCTTCGCATTTTCAGAAAATTTTATCTTCGGCGTGGCGATAGGTCTACTCACTGATCCAATGCAGATTTAACGATGAATAGATATTTCATTGTGATATTGATTGACGCGTATCGACACAGGCATGCTTCAGCTGCATTATCGATTTTAAAAGGCGGGCGGAACATTACGTTTAGAGAGTGATAATAATGTATAACTTTAATTCTTGACTGGTGAATTCTGACCATAGTGAAAATTAGTTTTGTTTTTTTCCTTATCTGTATAGCAGAAGTACAGTTCTGTGAATAATTATCTTAATTTCTTCTCATCTATATCTAGTGAATTCCAGGTACTATTAAAAAACTACCAGATTTTTCCTCAAAATATGACCATGACCAAAAATAGAAAAAGGTATGAATATGCATTCACAATTATTCATTAAAATAATGAATAGCAATTGTCCCAACACACTCCCATTTTTGCTGCCACTTCCTAAAATACTGCAGTTCCTACCCAACTTTTTGTTTTCTACTTTCTAAAAATTCTTCTACCCAGCAAATCACTTTCCAATCCATTCCGGTAGTTTTTACCTTATTTGCTATCATTTTATGGCTCACTTTTAAATAGCTAGTGCTATACCAACAATTGGGGCACCCTTGCTCGTCCCATCAGAAATATATCCCACTAACTGAGATTTGCATGAATATCCTTGCCTAAAGCCAAGTTGCCTACTTGAAAACCGCTTACGCAACCTCACAAATATTTGTTTTGTGGTTTCATATCAATCTATCTATCAATCTCCTTTTCTCTATATCATTCACCTGTCAGCATAACAAGGAAGTAAGTATCAATACTATTCAGCTATAAAGTTTAGTTAATGAAAGTAGTTTGAAGTGTTTTAATCCTGCAGTCCGTGGCTTGATAAGACTACCCGTCTCCTCAGTCACTTTGACTGATGTCCTGTCAGGTGAGTCGCAGAAGAGGATCGATTATTCAGTATGAAAATTGCGAGTCTCAGGATTAGACAGGCAGAAGTCGTTAATACGCCAAAAGTTCAATGGTACCTACAGCCTAACGCACGCTGCTGCTGTTGCGACACCAAAAAAGTTGGAATACTATGCGTTCACGCCGTAATCGAATCACTCAGTTCTCTGCTTGGAAAATTAATCTTAATTCTGTAAAACAGTAGGCATCAAGCAAAGGCACCATTAGTTTTAAAATGTTTTTTGTTGTTGATATATTCAGTCTTATACTATAGATACGGCAATGCCTTAAACATAATATTTATGGTGTAGGCTGATCCACATCTAGCAGGTTATATTTGTTAAACGTATGAAATACATTACTCTGAAACAAGACTCTGTGGTTCTTCTGTGTGAAAGGAGATTTTGGCGGTTTGTCTATGCAGTGTAGACTTCAAAGACATCCCGATATAATATGTGTTAGAATATGACCAGTAATTTACCGTCGTTTTACATTTTTAGTATATTGTAACCTATACATAAATAAATTATTCTAATGAATTTAAGAAATTTTACGCTGGCAATTCTTTAATTTTCTAGCTGTTAATTAGGTTAAAGTGGAAAGGAAATACTTAGACTCCATTTATTTTTGCTACAAGACTATCCTACGAGCAAACATTCTGTTCCATAACACCTCGTTCAATAGGAATTTGTCAGTCTTTATAATAAGATAAGGTACATTGCGTTAACTCTGAACATACTATAGTTAAAAGAAAATAATATTGAATTTATAAACCTCACATTTTCGTCACAATTCTCTCTATTGGCCCGATGCAGCGGTCCATACTTCTCACATGAACATCTGAACTGCTGTCTAGATCCTCATATAGAAAGCTGTCCGACTGATTCTCCGTTGAATCCTGTTATACCTAAAAGTCGGTGATTTTTCTGAGCCCCTAATCTTTGCTTCATTTCAGGCATAGCTTGAATCTTGCATGTCAAGTTAACCATAAACCCCATAGGGTTCATATTCCATAATTAGGTTATTAATTTGTAGGTATATTTCTCCGGACACAGTTAAAGGATTACATAAGTCAACGACTTATAGGAACACCTAACAGCACGGAACTCTGTGATAAGATCGTTAACGAACCTACTGATTATATTGCAATCTGTGTAACACAGGCAATACTTTAGTATTTGTAACCCTAATTATTGTTAAGTAAATTGTATTAGTTGTAGTCACTGCTAACTATTTAACCAATTTCGTGACCATACATGTACAATATGTCCTACATTTAATAACCATTCAAAATGAACGAAATTTTTCTCTGCGTTGTACATTTATTATTACTGAGACCACTCCTTTATAGCCAACATTCGATTTTTGTAAGATTCGACTTTGCTTACATTTTTTTTATATATATATAATTTTTGTCTGCTGTTTTTAGTGAATAAGAGAGGGAGAGATATTCAGATAAACAGTTACACAGAAATGTGTCTCTTTCATATTGTGATTGACTGTGTGTCTTGTTAATGAAACTATCCAAGTTCTCCAGCCGTCTTTCCCCGGCTCTGCTGAAAGGAAACAAGCACTTTGAAACCTGCCTGAGTGCACGCAGTGAGTCGACGAAGGCTGCTCTTAAATCCCGGAAACGACTGCGACTCGAGACCAAGGCTCTTCTCGCTGCCAACTGCGCAATGTGTGTTATGCATCTACTGGTATATGTGTGTAAACAAAGTACCAATACCGCCAAACTCGGCCACATTTAGTTTACTCTGAGCTATTGCTGATTGCAACAGTTAAATGGAGTGATGAACTGTGCAGAAAACTCTGTAAACATTATCACAACCGCAGAACATCCTACCTGCACATTTAATTGCAGAGAAAAAATGGGCGTGCTCTTTCACAAGCTGAAGTCAATATAAATAACAGATATGTGGAAGTAGCCGACCAACGCGTAGTAGCGGTAAATGTTTTAGAAACAACTTCAAAATACTACCAATCCTAATAGAACAGTAATAACTATTTCAGCTGAATGACGGCGGTTTCAAACGAAGCATCATCATAACAGTAGGCTACAGGAAATCGTATCTGCTGTATAGTGTTCTACATGTAATAACTTTGAGTAATGGCTGTGAGATCGTAAGAAATTAGAAATTATAGTTCTTCAGTTATATTATTTTCTGCAAATTTGCTTAAATAGGTAAACGCACTATATTAGTGACCCACCAGTGTCATGGACCAGCGAGGTACAAGGAGACCAGGCTCGAGTCCTGGACCCTCCCGGACCGGCCGTCCTGATGCGGCTTTTAGACGGGTTTTCCACAATACATAAGTGAATACTTGTACGGTCTCCAATCTCCGCCTCATAAACAAAAATGAATATAGCATAGAATACATACAGTACATTAATTGCAGACACTCGGCAACAACCGAGCGTGGTGGGTGAGCGGTTAACGTTCTGGCCTCGCATTCGGGAGGATGCCGGTTCGAATCCCCGTCCGGGAATCCAGATTTGGGTTTTCCATGGTTTCCCCAATTCACTCCAGGCAAATGCCGGGATGCTTCCTTCAAAAGGCCATGGCCGAATTCCTTCCCGTTCGTTGTTCCCAATCCCATCCCGCCTCTAATTACCTCGACGTAGACGAGACATAAAACAATAAGTAAAAAAAAAGTACTTGCCAACATTGCTCCAGGAGCTAATAATCCCTGGTTCTAATTACCCAGTCCAAACATTAGTCCTTTTCTTTAATACATACCATGACAAGAATCAAGACTTACCTTGATGCGCCAGGATCCATTCGCAAATAATAATGATAGTAAATATACGTCTTATATTTAGCCCAGTTTTTCACCAGAAATACTGCTGCTCGAATTTTCCCAACAAATCATCAAATTGGCAGGTATTCCAAGAAGAAAAGTTTTCCGGTAGTTTGTTAACGATTCCTGAGATACGTCCCTTATAACTTCCTAAAGCATTTCCAACTTAAATCCGTTTAGTGTGTGAAATCTCATATCATGCCCCACATTCAGCCTGCGCTGTAAATTTCGTATCTAACTGGCACAGAACCCGCCATTTTTCGGGTGACTGATCTGAAAGTTCTGATGTTTTATGCTGTTTGATCTGATTGACGTAAATATTCTTCCTTACGATCCACTTTGGCCGATTTCCCTACTGTTTGTGAGATATTTGTAAAATATAGTTGCACATGTAAATTTTCATTATGGGGGTGATGGGGGAGACCAACTGTAGACAGTATTTTTATCTTTGTTTTAAAGTATACATTACAAAGTTCCATCGAAATTTGATAAAAACTGTAGCTGTGTATAAAGAAAATTTGGAAAAGTTAAATATGGTAAAGATGCGGTTGAGTTTTTGTAAACAGAATTTTTGTTTTAAAGTATACGTGTGCAAAGTTCCTTCAAAATCAGATAGAAATTGCAGCTTTGTAAAAAGAACATTGACAAAAATTAGGGGGGTTAGAAGAGGGAGAAGGTTTGGGTTTCTGTAATTCAAATGAAGACAGCGGTTTCCTATTTATTGTAAAGTACGTATATGTGTGCTAAGTTACATCGAAACTGGATAAAAACTGTCGGTTTGTATAATAATCAAGGGACATAACGGAAGTAAAGGGGTGGTTTTTCAATTTTTTTGGTCATAAACCTTCTTCGTCATATAATACATATAAGTACCAACTTTCATAATGATCGGTTAAACGATTTCTAAGTCTATTATTGTCTGATATACCAACATCAATTTTTATGTATATAGATTCTTATGTTGCGCCTACTCACTTCATTTATACTACATTTTATAATATACTGGCAGAAATTGAAAGTGTTACACCCCGGGATATGGTGGAATTTTAGAATACTTTGTAGACATATCCAGGGTCATACTCAGAAGATCAGACCAAGTTTTTTCCCTTTATGTACATGAATTAGTAAGAAATGTGCACTCCATTAACACCTATACAGTCATGGATCCATGCTGGTATTGTTCGGATGTCTTCTTGGAGAATGCCTGCGTGACTTGTGCAGGAGTTCCGCATCGACCTTCGAAGCGAGAGCAACTACCTACAGGAAGATAAGTGTTGACGACTGGAAATTTAAACTACCGGACTGATTTGGGCTCGAATAGGAAACTGAGATCGCACAGTGGAAACAGGAAACGACCCGGCATACTGTACACGGAAAACAGGCTACCCGGCAACGGACTACGGCTGACGGCAACGGACACGAAATGGACAACATTAGGGAAATGGACTGGTCAAGATTAAGCGAAGGAAATCAGAATATGGAAACATCTGAAACCGAAGCGGAATATAGAAGTGAAGACGATGGTGACACATCAGAAACAGAGCACAGCAATTATACAAGTATGTATGAACAGGATATCGGTGGAAATTACGACTTTGTGGAAGTGAAGGGCAAACGAAAATGTGGTGAGAATTCCAAAAGGAAAGTAAAGCAAGCCAGAGGTAATCCAGATATTGCAACTAAAAACCGCTTCAGCCCACTACAGGGAGCAGAAGAACAGGAAAAAGAAAATGAAGAAGAAACAAGTAAGACCACTCCCAAATTACAGCAGAAAGAAATACTACCACCAATAGTTATTGGAACAGTTAAAGAATTTATAGAAATTAATAAAGTAATTAAAGAGAATTTAAAAGGAAACCTGAAAGTAGTTTATAAAGGAGATTCATTGAAATATCATGTAGAAAACAGCAGAGATTACGAGTTTATAAACAGATTTTTCAAGGAGAACGGAATACCTTCATACACGTACCAACTGCCCAAAGACAAACCCCTGAAGGTGGTAATAAAGGGCCTACCGCCAACAATAACAACAGACGAAATTGAAGCAGACTTGAAAGAAAAAGATTATAGAATACAACAGGTACATCAGTTTAAAAAAAGAGATACAAACTCAAAGGCACTAATACCACTTGCAGTATACCAAGTAACACTGGATGCAAGCACCGACTCTGAACGTATCTACGATGAACATGCAATACTGTACACAAGAGTGCTAATAGAAAGATATAGGAATCCACTTGGTCCACCGCAGTGTACAAGATGTCAGCGTATAGGCCACACAGCGAACTACTGCGCACTGCCATATAGATGTGTCAAGTGCGCCCAACTCACAATACAAAGGACTGCAATATACCAGACTCAGCAAAAGCAAAATGTGCTAACTGCAAAGGAGAACACGTCGCATCATGGAGGGGATGCCCGGCCTTCCAAACAGCTATTAGGCCACCCAGAAATACCCAAAAATCCAACGAGAGAACAAAAAATGAAGATCTGAAAGAAAAACAGACAAAACAACATCCAAACCAAATGAACTGCCAAATGACGGACGGGAACAATCTGCTGGGATACCGTAGTGGATGAACCTACGCTGAAGCGACACAAGGATCAAGGCGAGAGGAAAGAAAACGCAGCAAAGAGAGAAAACAAGAAAGTGACTCTGAAGAAAACTCAAAGACATCAGACTGTGCAGAAACTATAAGGAACATATTAAGCAAATTGAAGAGAGTCTTGAAAAGAGTAAAAGAAGCTAAAGGTACGATAGGAAAAATAATGGCAATAGCAGAAGGAGTACTATCACTACTAGAATAATGGACCTCAGAAGAACCCAAAGATTACAAGACACCAATATAATCATCTGGAACGCGAATGGTTTAAAAGGGAAAACTGAAGAATTGAGACAGTTCATAAGAAAATATAAAGTCGACGTATTACTAATAACGGAAACACACCTCAAAGCAAAAGACAACATTAAAATTGAGGGAATGGAGATATACCGAACTGACCGCCCAATAACAAAAGGAGGAGGAACCGCCATCGCGATCCGTAAAACCATAACGCACCAAGTCATACAACTGCCGCCACTGATGACAATAGAAGCCACAGCAATCAGAATCCACACACGGGAAGGTAAAGTGGCACTGGTCGCCACATACTTGACACCGAAGCGGAACTTGATAGGCCAAGACATCGACGCAATCCTCTCATCAAACAGCAAGGTGCTCATGGGGGGAGACCTCAATGCAAAACACGAGACATGGAACTCAAGATTTCAAAATGCTAAAGGACAACAACTACTAGAATTATCAATAGAAAGAAACATCGAAATAATTGGACCAACAGAACCCACATACATACCAGACAACAATAGAGGTTACCCGGACGTACTAGACATTGCAATTAACAAAAATATTATACAAGACATTAGGCTGGCAAACTATAGAGGAATTATCATCGGACCATCTACCAGTGAAAATAAAATTTACAAATTGGATTCCAATAGAAACGTTGAAACATAAAACAACTGAGATAGATTGGAACTACTATACCAGACTAATCCATAACAAAATAAGTGCAACACATCCAGTCTCCACTAAGGATCAAATCGATCAGGCGGTAAAGCATATGGAAAAAATAATTGGTATGGCGAGCAACAAAGCAACAGTAACATACTACGAAGAAATTAAAAACAACGACTTACCGCCGATATTGGAAGATCTACGCTACCTAAAAAACAAACATAGAAAACTATGGCAAAAATACAGAGACCCGAAAGACCGCAAGGAATATCGCCACTACGCAAAAGAATTAGAGAACCGATTACGAGAAAGAAGAATCGAAAATTGGGAGGAAAAGATGTCTAACCTCATCCTAAATAATAGAGAAGCCTGGAAATTTATAAGAGCGATAAGAACCAGAAGACCACCAAAAATAGCAATAGACGGACCTGCAGGACCGGTATTTACACCAATAGAAAAGGCGGAGGTGCTGGCTGAAACCTTCGCACAGCAGAATACAATAACGAAACAACTCAACGAATCACTGAAAAGAGAAGAAGAACACATTAAACAACAGGCTTCAACAATAAGAAACGAACAAATAAACCAGCTACCGGAGCTGACAACTCCGAAAGAGGTACACCAGATCATCAGGAAACTGGCCAACAACAAGGCCTCAGGCCCCGACAATATAAAAAATGAACACCTTAAAAATTTGTCCAAGAAAAGGTATCGTCTATTAACAAGAATAACAAATGCAATTATGAAGACTGGCTATTACCCGGACAAATGGAAGATATCCAGGATAGTACCCATCCCGAAAGTGGGAAAAGATCATAAAAAACCGTGGAATTACAGACCAATCAGCTTAATAAGTGCTACTGCGAAAGTCACCGAGAGAGTAATACTCAAAAGAATCACCGCGAATCTACAAGAGAACAAAGCAATAAGAATAGAACAGCATGGATTCCAAACGAGAACTTCGGCGACAACTCAATTACTACGATTAGTAGAGGAAGTAACAGAAGCCTTCAATAAAGGAAAATCAGTAGCAGCTGCATTTATAGATATTGAAAAAGCTTATGATAAAATTTGGAAAGAGAACTTAATAGTCAAAATGGACACCAACACTAAAATACCCCGGGTCTATACAAAACTAATAGGAAATGCAATAGAAAATAGACAATCCTATGTGACAATAGACGGAAATCAATCCACGAAACAAAAAATAGAAGGAGTTCCACAGGGAGCAGTCCTATCACCGACGCTATTCAACATTTATATCAATGATCTTCCAACACCACCAACGATCCAAATAGCCTTATTCGCAGACGACGTAGTAATATTTACTTCAGGCTACAACCACGAAGCGAATATAAAAAGGCTTCAAAAAGCACTAAAGATATTGGAAACATGGTGTGAAAAAAACAAAATCACAATCAACTTAACCAAAAGTGCTGCAATATACTTTACAAGAAAAAGACCGGATTTCGACCGACTGCCTAAAATAAGTATAAGAAACCAAAAAATTCAGTGGACAACATCGCACCGATATCTAGGAATTACACTCGATCATAAGCTACTATTCAACCACCACCTAAAAGACAGATGTAAAAAAGGACTAGCAGTGATCTCAAATCTGTATCCAGTGCTGAATGCAAAAGACCTAACAATAGCAACAAAATTAAGAATATACAAATCAATCATAAGACCATTCATTTTATATGGCTGCCAAGTATGGGGAACGACTTCAAAATCAAACATACAACGGATACAAAGACTACAAAACAGAGCCCTAAGGACGATATTAAGTACTCCAATAAGCACACCCATCAGGCAACTTCACGAAATGACAGGAGTACCAACCATCCAGGATGAAATTTACCATCAAACACGACAATTATACAATAAATTAGACCAAAGTAGGAAAACCAATGAAGAAAGACTCAAAAATCTAGGAAATAAAAAAGCCAAACCCTGGAACAAATATAAATACCCTCTAAATATAATAGAATAAATGAAATACCTCAACTACAACATAAGGGGTTTCCACTAAGGCCCACCTTTCAGGTGAGGCCATAGCCGGTTTCTCCCCCAAAAGAATAAAATAAACGGTGCCCCCAAAACAATCTAACCTAACCCCAACCAGTAGAACTACAAAAGGTAGTGGAACTGTAGGGGAAAAAAAAAAAGTGAGTTGTGCAGTCAGTTGTTGAACGGTTTGAGCTGGGTGATCACGTGACCTAATGCTTCTAGCCATGGCATCCCAGAGACGCTCTATTGGGGATGAACCTGGGGACCTCCACGGTCGTAATCCCTTGCAAGGCTTGTGTTGTGATGGCCGCTGTATGAGGACGGGTGTTATCCTGTTGGAAGATACTGTTTTGGATGGCGGACATGACCGCAATGACACCAGGGAGTACCACCCTGTCCAAATAGTGGTGGGCTGTCATTATGCCTTCAACAACAACCAACTCAGTCGTGATAGCTACCCAAACTGATTGCTAACCAAACCATGACACCAGGGGTTGGACCTGTGTGACGTTCTGAACCTTTCTCCACCTCGTAGGCGCACATGTTCTCGGTTACCACTTTGTTACAGACATTATCGGAGCTCGTCACTAAACACAAATGTATGTCATTCATGTGTCCAGTTACGTTTTGCAATAGACCATGTTAGACGTGAGGGTTGAGTCTTCCCGGCGTACAGATGACTAAAATGCCTCTGTTGTAGAAACGTTGCACATCGAAGAACTGATCCGGCAGAACACCCGAGAAGAATTTTTTGTCACCAGGTTAGACGTTGCTGGCAGTGAAATCATGTCAATGTCACACACTGCATAGAGGTTCGAGAATGTAACACAGCTTCAAGCAATCGCTCCACAACCGTCCATAGGGTGACACTCTGTCACCACTGCTCGGATCAGTCAGCAACAGCTATACTTACAATGTAGCACTCTTCACGCTCTGTTGACCTTCTGTTTCGACCAGTGTCGGCTCTACGATTAGTAGAGTCTTTTCGAGTGCACTGCGTAACAAGTATTGTACTGACATTACACCACAGCCAGTCCTTGGGGAGATTTCGCGAAATGAATCACCCGTTACCAACATGCTAACTATCCAACCTCTCTCAAAGTCAGACATTTGAGTGTACGTGGTATTCACTCTCCGCCATAGCATGCTTTGTCACTGAGAAGTAGTGGACAGAAAAGTTCGTTGCTGCACCACAGCGTTCACCAATAGCAATTTTGCATAGTAAATAGCCCCTTAATTCTCATACTATTACATTTAAAAATTTCAATTTTTAATCATTCAGTACCATTCATTTGGTGACACTTGGGATCAAACTTCATAGATTTATGACGACTCCCTCTGGGTTGGGTGTAACACATCCTATTTCAGCCAGACTTAACCATTTAGTTGGCTCCGTTTCAATTAACTACGACTAATGAATGCCGTAAGAACACGTATGCATTTGGGCAGATATTCGCCCCCACTTCTCTCTTGTCTGCTTGTCCAACGATATCGACACACTTATCGGAGGCTATTTTTAGTTGTAGCCGGTTTATACCGGTTTATCGCTGGTGTTTTGTTAATTACGACCACAATGCAGCTATAGTGAAACTGTTACCAGCCAATAGACGCAAAAGCTTTCAACTTGCGACATGAATGTGAATTTCGCAAAGAACCTTAAACGAATGTTCTGAATGATGAAATAAGGTATCTAACTTTTCAATCCTTCAAGCAATCAGGTAGAAGATATATTATTAATTTGTATTTTCATATGAATGTTCAATGGCCCTTTTGTTTTTAAGTAAGTATACCTCAAAATTTCAACTTGGATACATTCGACCAAGATTTTTTTTTTTTTTTTACATATTAAACAACGTTTTTAAAGCTACCCGCGCATGTAATGGTTTCAAGACATTCAGACTTTTCTTAAATGCGTAACCTGCGTGTGAAGCGTATTCTTTGTTTATGAAAAGTGTGATCTCTATGTCAGAGCATGGGAGCTGTCCCAACATTTGCGTGGGTGGTTACAGGAAACAATCTAAATGCCGGTACGCCATAACCGGAGTTTGTACCTGGTCCTTTTCTACCTCCCCAGTATGTATCAATGACCCTTTAAGGCAAACACCTTTCTACGAAGCTCTACAGTTTATTTACTTATTTTTATGCATATATAACACGTTAATATGCCCTGAAAACATAAATTAGACTTTTAGTACAGTTCGAAGAACCTTTTAGGTAAGAAAGTAGATAGAGGGATAAAATGTTTTGCATGATATTATTTTGATACTCTTCCTTTGTAACTGTCACCGATATATGTTTTGCTGCTGTTCGGTGTTAATAACTGCTTAGGGGGAAAAAAAATCCATGCATCAAGGACCAGGCGGAGAAAACCCCTGAATGAAGCTAGTTTTTAATGTATTAGCAATACGAGAACAATCAATAACTACTAAACACATAATTTAGTGAAAATCTTGAAGGATGTAATTTTCTGGGAACGTTAACAGGAAATACCACCAAAAAGTAAATCACGCCTTGTGTTCACTCGGCTCTCGAAAAACAGCTAACAATTTAACTGTCTGTTACTACCGAGTCACCTTGTTTTTAATTTCATACACTCGCATCAAATAGCCCAGAAGTGGCACAATTGCAGGCAATATTGCATCTAGATGGTAAACTATCTGAATTCTGTGATTCTGCATATCTAATCACCGCAATTAACTATCCTAGAATTAGGTACGGTACTAATACTAATCCATTTTTACCACAGATAATGACGTTACAATCTGTGAGGGATTGAGTTAATATGCGTTGTTAAAGTTTGCATTATCAAGTACATCTAAGCTAAAGGACTAAAGGGTGACGGATTTCCACCTGATGGAATTGATGCATTTTCCATAGTAAAATTTCTTGCAGTATTTGTTAATGTATTTTTTTGAAGCATAAAAATGAAATGATACTCTAGTGTCTCTACATAATTATGGGCCTTTTTTCTGCTTGATTATGTACATTCGTCCTGAGACGTCGAGGTCATTAGAGGCGGGGAAGGACTGTTAGCAAGGAACGGGAAGGAACTCGCCCATTGCCTTTTTAAAGCAACCATCCCGACATTCGCCTGGAGTGATTTTGGGTAATCATGGAAGCCCAAATCTGGATGGTCGGACGGGGATTCGAACCCGCGTCCTCCCGTATGCGAGCTGTAGAACGTTAACACTCACCCGCCACGCTCGGTGTACAGGTGGCAATGTATGCATGTATACCGTGTCGCATGAAGTCCGTTATTCGCGGCCTTATAGGTCGAAGCTAATTACTTACTTACTTACTTTGTACTTGCTTCGGCAGTACATATACTAAGATTGGAACGATACAGAGAAGATTAGCATGGCCCCTGCTCAAGGATACTTGCCTACTTCCTCTTCATGGAAAGACCAAAAGCCTGTTCCGACCTCATTCTTCCGACCATCTCTTCCTAGGTCGTCCAATGTCCCTTCTGCCTGTGGGATGGTACTCCAGGGCAAGCTTAGGAAATCTGTCATTTCCAATCCGTAGAACGTGGTTCTTCCAGTTATCCCATTTTTGGGTAATTCTATCATGTAGCGGAGAGATATTCAGTTGTTCCCTTATTTCGCCATTCATCCTCCTATCATTTAGGGAATTTCGTTTTAGTGACCTTAAAAACTTCATTTCAGAAGATTGAATTTTATTTTTATATTGTGTTTTATTTACCCATGCTTCACTGCCATATAGCAGAGTCAGTACTGTCATTTTTTTTTTTTATAAATCTTGAGTTGCATCTCCTCTCGTGCTTTACCTTTCAGTGTTCGTCGAATTGTTCCACACATATACTGAATTCGGTGAAGTTTCTTCTTCACCTCGCTATCCTCATTAAAAGATAATTCACATCCGAGATAAGTAAAGCTGGAGACTTGTTCTGTTGGCTGATTGTCTACCACTATTTTAACTCTGATAGGATATTTCCCTTGCCATGCCATAACTTTCGTTTTTGCACGAGACAATTGCAGATTGTAATCTTTGCTGATAATGTGTAGTCCAGGAGGATAAATTGGTCATCTGCAAACAACATAGTGTTTATATAAGTGTTGTTGATTATTTTTATACCAAGATGGACTTCTTCTTTCCATTTCCTAACTAAGTCATCTATATATATATTTTGAAGAGTGTTGGAGTCGAAGCTAGTTCTTTGTTTAAAATACTTAAGGTCGGCTACGAAGACAAACGTGAGTTGCCCTTGCGTATACTTCAAGAAGATTTCATAGGCTTCTACTTCAGATATACATTACTGACTACATAACTCATGCTTGGAATTACGGAGACTGTATGTTGAAGTGCTTTTTAATGTAGGAATTATGCAGATTGCACAGTGGCGGGGTGTACGTCACTGCGTGTGGCGCTAAGCCCGTTGTCGACCAGGTAACAACGGGGGCAGTCGGCTCTGATATCTGTTTACTCGAGAGGCGGAGTGTTGGCATTACTCATCGATCGAGGCACTGCCGAGAGCAAGCAGATAACTGGCTGTAATGAGGGCCGCGCCGCCCCACCTGCCCGTCACGTGATCTCCGCACCGGCCCACATGGGCTGGTCTCTAACCGAGTTCTCTGCGTCCTTCCAGATATCTCATATGATATGATATGTGAATCCTCCGTGCGAAACAAAACACCTGAATCGCTGTAGCGTTACATCAGCATTAAATACTCTTTGGTCCAAATATTACGCTGGCGCTTCACAAGTTAACGAATGTCTTTCTTTTGAAAATGTTTGGAGATAACTCTCTCTTATTTCCGTTTATTACATCCAATGATACTACTAATACATGAAATAATAAATGGCAGACCGCGGGTGTTGAAATTGTGCTGATAATATTAACTAAGATATTCTACTACTAATATGCCAAACTATCAACTATGAAATCCGCAATTCTGTAGTAATTTCGCTCTCTAAAAAATGTTAATAAACCTCCAAGGCCGTATTTAGGGCATGTAGTTCCCTTTATGATCTGTAGACCTCTAAGCTATAACAATGGTGCGGAACCTTATATATATATATATAAAGCAATATCGATTACTCATTATTAAATTACTAAACTTTTTAATACAAAATATTGAATAATGTAATGATAATAAAAAAAAATATACCAGGATAACCTACTGAAGAATCGAAATTTCGCAACGTGCTTTCTTCATCGTTTCCGAGACTTCAGTGAACAATGTTAGCAAGCGATGTCCACACGTTCTATTTGTTGACTGATGACTGGTAGATAAGGTGCTGCCTATTTTAGTGCAGTTGTTGCAACCAAACACCCTGAGCAAAACCCCGCAAAATTACAAATTGAAAAGTTTTAGTAACAATATGAAACAATAGGCCTAGGTATTAAGATAAAACAAACGATAAAAGATGATTAGCATCACCAAAGCACGCAACAGAGAACGATGAAAAACACAATATTGATTATTCACAACGCATTGTCAACAGGATGACAGCAACTAATATTTTATTTTTTATTTTTGCATGCGGTGCGGACCCCTACAGCCTAGGTTGCTTATGCCTAAATGAGGCTCTGTAAACCTCTAATACAGGGAAAATCGTTCAAAGCACCAGTGCCATTAACCGTAAGGATTTGTCCGTAATTCTATGAATTTTTTTTTTTTTAAAAATTGGATTTTAGGATTTTGTTAAAACATCTACGGATTTTTGTAATTTATTGATTTTTCGTTATATTCTTGAATTTGTTGTACTCTCAGCGTATAGTATTGCATTACAGAATTGTTAATAATTGTGGATCGTTCACATGCAACCGCTCATGTGAACCAACGATTAAAATGAAGTAAAGCTTATATTGTGTGTGATTACAGATACAAACACAATCTTAAAAGACCGTAATACAGAACCATCGGCGGCACGCTCATTGGCACCGCATTAAAAAGCAACGCCTTCCGAGAGTCAAACAACGTGGGCGTAACCGATATCCGAGAATCACAAGAGCCGCAGTTTAACATTTAGGTCATAACACAATGTTCAATAAATCAACACATTATTATGGTTTTTCCTATTACAAAAGATATGTTAAATATAACGTCAACAAAGAAAACCTATTGTCCTAAAAAAAATAATAATAATAAAAAAGTGTAGTCTCAGCAGGAGAAGTGATAAAAGTGAAGCTATATGAACCATGTTCAGAGATATTTCACACTCTCAATGTAGTATGTTATCTTATATTTGAAATTTTAAAGAGCTAGAAATTAAGTATTTTTAATTTTGATTCTGTCTTCAATAATTATTTTTTCAATCTTTCAGTTACCCAATCTACTGAAATTTTAGCAGCCAACTGCGGATATTCAAAGCCACAATATTGGCAGCACTGAAAGCACCACAAGTTTAGTGCACAATGTGAAACCAATGACACGCACTAAACAGAATATAGGATAGCTCTATCTCTGAATTGCGTAGGCAGTAACTATTTTGATAATCATCGCAACATCTTGAAAAAAAACAAAACATTATGTGTCTTAAATATGCGAAGCTCAGTCAGTCGCAAAAGAAACTTTTTTAAAAACTCTCTTTATCGGAATATTAAATATAGAAAGAAGTACAAAACCAGTTTTCTAAATAGTTTCCATTATTGTTTGACATTATTTCCATTAAATTTTACTTGAAGGTTCCAAACAAATAATAAATAACTACATAGTGAGAAATCTGGACTACAAGAACAATGATCGCTGTTCGCCTCGTCGACGTCAAGGTCATTAGAGACGGGAAAGGACTGCTTATAAGTAGTGGAAAGGAATTTGGTCATAGCCTTTTGCAGGAACATCATTCCCATTAAGTGATTTTGGGAAACCGAAATCTGAATGGCAGGATGAGTGGTTAAACCAGGATTCCATTGAATTCCAGGCCCTAACGTTACCGCTCTAAAGTATGCCATCTGAAACTAGCGCTAATTTTATGTTCGTTTAACACCTTTCTTTACTATAAACGTAATAATTATGCATTCGGGCATCATGGTAGTAAGTATTTAACCACTGGCAACAAGTTTGCAGCATTTATTGCTTCAAAGGTCTCTCCGCATATATATTGGCCGTAAAGTATCGTTTACGTTATTTGATCTGCTTCGATACATACTCAGCTACACCTTTTTTGAATCAAGAATCAACTATTTTACTGACGTCTTTACAAGTGTCATTGCTCTGCTACTAATTTCACCAAAGTCTTATCTGCTTACTAAATTTAAGAAAAAAAATCCAGTATGGCCGACAAAACTTTAGCTAATTTTGCCAGTGCAGAAAGAACAGAACCAATCTCATGTGTAACTATTAAACCAAAGTATAATATTATGCTGTGGACTTAAGTTTGATATGACTATGGCACAACGAAGGTATGAGCAGAGAATATAGTATGTCAAATGGCTCTATGCTATGTAATTCCAGGTTATGAAGCCATCAACAGTTAGTAGTGTCAAACAATGGGAAAGCGGTAGAAGAACACTATGATGCAAGCTAGATCCTTCTCATGAAGCAACAAAAGGTGAGTAACAGGTTCTGTTAACCTTACTGTTTCTCATTATCAAAAAATGTCTCACACCCAAATAACAATTCAATGCTATTACTTTCCTTGCGCTAATTTCACATTTGTAAGCAGTACTTGTCAGCTGTACACAAAAATCATAGCTCTTGTGAATGTGCGCTGCTGCTGACAGTTTCTTTCAGTAGATTTCATATTAACGGTATTCAGTGCTAACAGAATATTTAACGTTGCTAGTTTCAATGCCAAATTAAAAGAAGTTTCTTATTGTGTAGTCAAAAGAATTATCTGCTCCTTGCTCTAAAATTAAGTTCCTGACAACCAAAAATAACAGAGGTAAGATGCGCAATTAAAGTAAACACGTGGTTGGAGTGAAATTTTTACAGTAATTAAGGACATCTGTATTGTCATATTGATTAATAACAAAAGGGGTTTCGAAACTTGAATTCTAAGTGCAGCAGTTCTTCTTTTTTTACTTTACAGTGTATGAAGAATATAAATAGCCTCTCAGCCATAAAACAGAGCTTAAACGTGATTATTTATTCACCTGTATCCAGTATACTGACTTATGCTGACAATGAAACAGTTAAGCAATTTCCTCAGCTATGAAACACAGCGTATAAGAAGTTGCCACCTGCCACCTGCGCTGCACCAGTCCTGCCGAGGTGTTTGAGCCGTTCTAGAAATGTTGCTCACTATCATTCGCTGTTTGGAGAACCATTTGAGAATAGCACCTGTTTAAATGCTTTTCTGTTGCAATTAATGCTATAACCACCTGGTTAAGTGTAAGGAAAGTTTATCATACCTCTATGTGGGCAGTAGAATATAATCAGTAACTTCAGTTTACTTGACCACAAACAGTAGTTAATTAATAATCACAGTGATATCAGCACCTTTTTTTCAGATATCAGCTGATGCGATCCGGGCTTGGCGTTGCTTGTAAATACACTGCGGTGATATCAGCAGCCATCTCACTGGCACGTGACTGCTTCGCTGTAACACGTGTGCCGCGGGAAACGCTGACGCACCTGTGGCTGTGAGTGGAGGCTTTCCCGACGTACTGATGCAAAATAATCCTCTCGGCTGTCCAGCGGGCTGGTGTTGTATAAACATGACGTTTCGACAGCTAGCTCTGCCGTCTTCATCAGGTAAAAGGTCTCTTCTAGCTGTTGCTTTCTTCTTGCGCAGTTTCTCAAACTGCCTTACTTGGTATTAAGATTAACTATCAAAAAACAGAATATCTTATTAATGATCTGTATGAACTTTACATTGATGGAATACAAATTTAAAAGGTAAATAATTTTTGCTATTTGGGTTCAAGTTTAGAAAGAAGGAGAAGAGAAGGAAAATCAAACACGGAAATTTATAAAAGAATTACTGACGGCAGAAAATAATCGGGATGCTCAGTTCAATTCTATGGAGCAAGAAGATTATGAATAGAACAAAAAGAATTATATTTAAGTAATTATTGGAAAATATAGTCTTATATGGATCAAAAATCTGTACAATCACCCAAAAACATACTAAAAAGTTGAAAGCATTGAAAGTGCATTGCTAGAGAAGATCAGCGAGAATCTCAAGAAGAGAAAAAGTAAGGAATACCGAAATAATAAGGCTAATAGAAGTGAAAGAAGAAATGTATGAAGTTATAGAACGAAAAAGATTGGAATGGTATGGCGATAAAAGGAGGATGGAAGACACTAGGATACCAAAACTTCTACAGAATTGGGAACTTAAAGGAAGGGGGGAAAGAGGACGGCCCATGTTTATCTGTCTCCAAAGTGTACAAACAGCAATGAGAAGATTTGGGGGAGAACAGTAAGAAACACAAGTTTTTGAGAAGATGAAGTGTAGTTCTATGTTCCTAGTTTTTATTGTTATGTGGGATTAAAACCTCTGTACTGAGGAAAATCTCTCTTATTAATAATAATAATCAATAAACCTAAAATTTGTCTTAATACACATTCACGCATGATTTCTCCAGCGTTTCTGACCACCTGCGGCTTGTATATTCGCACTGGGTTGCAGTGTTGTAGCTTTGACTGTAGTTGACGCTTAGTAGTATGAAAAGTAGCCTGCATTAGTCAAGGGATTTTCGCGTGTAGTATTATGGTGTAAGTGAGAGAAGTCAGTATTTACATTTACGATACGAATGGAGGATCCTGTCTAGAAGATATATCACTTAAAAACTTATTTTATTGAACTACAAATATATATACCATAGACGTATGTTTCCCTATATTTCACATTTTAGCCACCACTACCTAGCACAGATCACTGGTGTTTGAGTGTGGTAGTAGCATGGAGTTTCCTATCGTGCACGTTTGCCGAAAGCCGATAGCTGTGGGGTGTGGGAGATATGGCGGTTAAAGGTGGTAGATGTGATATTTCTATCACAGACTTTTGTGTCTCTATACTTCTCCTTCATACGACAATTACATAGCACAGACCATAGGTGTTTGTGTGTGGTAGTAGTATCACTTCTCCTTTCGAGCACTATGTTGGTTAGATGTCTGTCCTATGGGAGTGTGGGATATATGGTGGTTGAAATTGGTCAACCTGGAGCACTTTCGCATTTCGACCTAAGACGTGTGTGTCCCTATGTATAACTTTTTAGCCAAACGTATCCAGCGCAGATCACTGGTGTTTTTATGTGGTTGTAGCATATATTCACTGTTCGTGCACAACGTTGGCCGATTTTCGATATCTGCGTGGGTGTGGTAGATATGGTAATTGAAAGTGGCCGATAAATAATATTTTCGTATACCGACCAAAGCCTTATGCGTCCGCATATTTCACTTTGTGTGCGGTGGTAGAATCAAGTCTCACAACGTTCACTATGGTGGTTAGATGTCGGTAGCTATGGGGGTGTGGGAGATATGGTGGTTGAAAGTGGTCGACCTGGGGCACTTAAGCGTTTCGACCAAAGACGTGTGTCTCGTTATGATTCAACTTACAGCCAGAACTACCAAGTGCAGACCACAGGCGTTTACGTGTGGTAGTAACCTGGAGTTTTTCACCGTGCACAATGGTGATTACATGCAGGTAGCTGTGGGGATGTGGGAGATATGGTGGTTGAAAGTGGTGGACCAGATTTAAAATAGACATGCGTCGCTATATTTCATTCCACAGTCAAAACTACCTAGCGGAGTCCACTGGTGATAATGTGACATTGACCTCAAGTCTCCCGTCGTGCAAAATGGTGGTTATATGTCGGTAGCTGTCAATCAAAATTCATTATAATCACGAACGAAGTCGTGGGCATCAGCAAGTAGCTAATATGAAGTTGCGTGGGGGCCTCGATATTATCGCCTTCACTATTACAGAAACGTATTACTCGAATATGTTCATACTGTGAAACATAGGTTTCTTGAACATAAAACTATCTTAAGTAGAAAAATTTATTATCTTTCAATTAATTCTGGTAGTACCATCAGTGAATGAAAAGTGAAAATTATAACAAAAAGAAGACTGTATCAACTTTGTGTATTAATGATGTAAATAATTCATATTAAATCATTAATTATAGCTGTGCTCATTAGATTAAGTATTGTCAGAACCGTAAGCAATTCATGCTTTTCAGAAAGTAGGTAGTTTTTAAAAAAATGTATTAATGCAAAATAAAAAAATCTAATGCAATTATGTTTAGAAACGATACAAACGAAAATGAGATATTCAGCACGAGAGGCTTTCGTACATATCTGAAATTCGAAATATAGAAACGAGAAAAGATGTATTTGTCGGAACCGCGTGTCGGTTAGAGTACCGAATGGTTAGAGACTGCGGTGGCTCCCACTCAGTCCCGTTATCAGCTGCCTGCTGGGTTTCCCTACCAATCTGCGTGATACGCAGGTGAGTGACACATGTGGGACAGTCCGCTGCTGTATGAGCTAATCTGGTCACGGAGGCGCCTTTCCTCAATCACATGAAGTGCCTCTGGTTGGCAGAAATAGCCTTATCACCTAAAACAATCCATAAGAGGCTACAACTCCGACATTAATTCATTTTTTTCCATCTCATACTTTAATCATAAAATCAGGAAATATTCGGGATTCATATAATACGGCTTAAAAAGTATTATAATACCACTCCTTTTATTGTAGAAATCAATTCTGCTAGGCCTATTAATCTCAGTTTGAACGAGAGCCATTTGATGGAAAGTAATAAAACGCCATTTACTAAAACACGTAATACACAACAAGTGGAATTCAAAACGCTGTTTATGTATTTTACGTGATTTTCTGTAATCAGCTAAGCTAATACTGCAATGATTCTCACGTTAGATTAAAAAATAAACTTTAAACCGACAGAATAATGCAAAACATCAACAGAAAGCTTCTATAGTACACAGACCGATGGCAAAGAATATACCTTCCTTCAATTAGAATAATACGGACCGAGCGTGGTGGTGTAACGGCTAGCGTTCTGGCCTCGCATTCTGGAGGACGGCGGTTCGAATCCCCGTCCGGGCATCCAGATTTGGGTTTTCCATGGTTTCCCCAAATCACTCCAGGTGAATGCCGGGATGCTTCCTTCAAAAGGCCATGGCCGAATTCCTTCCCATTCCTTGCCCCCCATCCTTTCCCGTCTCTAAAGACCTAGTTGTTATAGGAGACGTTAAGCAGTTATATATATAAAAAAAAACAATAATACGAAACACCACAGGACTTTAATATAAGACCAATTTCAGATATTTCGTTCCATATTTGAATATGAAAATAAAACATGCAATTACTTTCCTAGTATACAAAACTATAAACAAAACTTAAGATAACAATATCGTTAGTAACATAATTTCAGTCATCATGGATCCTGTTTCACCTCACTTGGAATTGTTACTGTTGTCAAGGAAACATCGTATGCTACGTACGAGACAGATTTTATGAAAAGTCGCACTGAGTCCTATACCCGCAACTATAAACTGACAGCAAATAGATTGTTACAGTAATGACCTGTGTTCTTCGCCCAGATGCAGAAGTGTGAAATACACAATCTAACTTTAAAAAAATTATCGAGATATATATTATCTCCACTTATAGACATACAAATTAAAAATTAATTGTAGTTCTTAGTAGAAAACCAACAAGCAAGATTATGTCATAGTTGAATGGCTTGTTAGTGTATGGCTCTATAGATTGCTGTAGTAACAAATCAAATAATAATAACAAACTGAGATTCGTTTCATAATGCCATCAATCATACAGAATTTGAAAACAATGCTCCCGAACTTTAGGAGTTTACAACATTACAACTTAGATCTTATTTCTACTTAAAGGTAATGGAAAAACACAACCAATACTTTCAAAGTTCTGTCCGATACGAGAGGTAAGCAAAACTAATAATTCTCATTTCCCTAAATTACAAAAATGTATCACTGAAATGTCACATTTAAAATCTCAAAATTAACTCACCATTAATTTGCTTAATCACTCACATAATTTTTTTACCTTATTTCACTCTCCGAGATTTTAAAAGAAGTAATAGTTTTCAATAGTAAACAATTATCTTTTTTATAATCAGTCATGATTGTTTGCAATACCAAAGACGGAATATCTTTGAGTGAGCAGAAATACTGCGTATTTTAAACACTTACCGAGCAGTGATGTGATGTAATTGCTTGAAAACTAATTTCTTAAGGAAATGAATGATGTAAAAAGGAAAAAAGGACCGACTGTTTAATACAGCAAAGACACTTTGTTATTTGACGAGAAACAGAATTAATGTTGGGAGCATGTTAAAAGGTAGAGGATGATATCACATGTTTATTTATGAGAAAATAGTAGATAATATACTGTTTCTTAATTAAAGTTTACACAGTAACCCCCCCCAAAAAAATTAAATATTTTGCCTATTGGTAAATAGTAATACTTGAGCGTTAGTTGCGGGGCAGTCTTAAGTGTTAAGGTCATGGTACTTTACCGTCACGTGACCGCAGCGTGTCTGGCGGGTGGCTGACCGCCGGTTGACACAGGCGCAGTGGACAGTCACGTTGTGAGCACGTGAGCAAATAGGCGGCACTGTGTATATATTCACTGTCTGACAGTCACTCCGTAAGGAAGACCTCTCTTTCATCCTGCTTACTTGAGTTCGCCACCTGCTGAACAGGTCTTTAATCTACACGATAAAAAATGATGCCTTGTTACTGTAAATATACTGTAGACATAAAATCTAGTTTTTAGAACTTTTAACCTAACATAACTCGTCTGATTTCATATACAATACGCAATAAACAGACTTATCAGCTATAATAAGTATTAAGACTTTCCAAAATTACTCTTAACATTTGATCTTGGGTTCTAAGGTTTTTACTAAATGAATGTGAATTTCTATTAATTGTAACTTCAGATTAATAATGTAATAAGTAATAGGGCTTAGAGTCGAGTCCTTGTAATCGAGTTGTTTCGTATGTACTTCGCGTTGTAAAGAATTATGTTTAGTTCTTAAAATTATTCTAAAGCCAATGTAACAATCAAAAACCTTTCAGAGAGCTCTTATTAATGATTTACATGTTTCCCAAGCGAACAATATAGTTATATGTAAGCGACCATTTTTAAAAAAAATGTATTCCATTGCAATTTGTTACTCTGAAATAATTTTCAAAGCCACCATTAGTACAGGGATAAGTTTTATCGGATTTCCATACACTTCAATTACAGCTGTTTGGATAAAAACTTATGCTGTGTAAATTGCATGAAACAGAAGGTAGGTAGTTATCTGATCGGAAAGTACTAAGTACCAAATCTTCATAATACTGAAATTGTGGAATTAAGATAAATACCTGGAAGTATCTGAAGTCACAGAAAAATTAATATAGACAACATAGCTGAAATGATAGTCAGCTGCAGTTCTCCATGTCCTTACTCAAAATTCGAGGCCTGTCTAAAATTCTGTTTGTAGGCGGTTACGATGAGATGTCAGAAATATTAATTATAGCTCCGATAAAACTGTAGCTGAAATGTAGTCAGCTGCAGTACTCCATGTCCTTACTCTAAAATTATGTTTGTAGGCGGTTACGATGAGATGTCAGAAATATTAATTATAGCTCCGATAAAACTGATACCTGCCATATGTGATGAAAGTATATACTTGTAATTCTAGGTGGAGTTAGCTAGACGAAATGAGTGGACGCCAGATGGTGTTTGAAGAGAGTCGCTTGGTGTCGAGGATAAAAGCAACCTCTCAACATGTCCTCTTCAATGGGTGCATGCAGCCAGACACGTCGACCAACTCGATGGCGAGTGTGGTCTCATCAACAGGATCTTCAGTCCCAAAGAAGTTAAGCAGCACGATGGTTTTATGACAAGTTGCTCATGCCTCACAGCAAAGGATCACTAGAGACCCAACAAAAAGAGGTAAACTCGTTGTTTCTGAGACCGGTGAGGACACAGAAACTATTTAAGTTTCTAGAAAAGTTGGTAATAATTGTACGCTCAACCTCTTAACATGGAGGATAAGGGAGACTTTTATTCATGAATTCCTTCCCTTAGCCCTTGCGCATCCCTTAAGGTAGCGGTATTGCCTTAGATCTAATAATAATACAATTAGGAATGGGGGCCTGTACAGCGTAAACAAAAAATAGGTAAGAACTGAATAAATGCATGAGGAGAGGTTAACTAGAAAAGTTAAGAAAGAAGTAAAAAAAAAAGTTTAGGAAGACGTCAGGAAAATGTGAGCTCCACAGTAGCCCAATGTGTCCAGTACAGGAAACGAAGAATTTACGTTCTTTAAAAGGGGAGACTATGGAACACGCTTGTTGATTACGAAGCACGGTCCACTGGAGTGAAAAATGGATGACGATGAAGAAAACAGCTTTGTAGATCTAGCAAATAAAACCAGTAACACGCAGCTGCCTTAAAGGATTTTATCATTTACAGAAGATTAAAAATCCAGCACGGATATACCTGATTAGTAACTTATAACAATAAATATAATTTAAGTTTTTGTTAACGGTATGATAAGTTGTGCGTATCAATTGTCTGATTTTACAACAAATTACAAACATAGCGCTTTATGCAGATCATCAGTAGGCCTATGTATGCTAGTGATAGTTCATCATCCACTATGTATAAATTTAATTAGTGGAAAAGTGTTACTGTTTGTGCTTAAAAACAATTATCTAATAATCGAAACAGAAAAATCGTGACTTTCGTAGTTTTAAGGACATTTAGTATTTTCAGCATTTTTTTTTTTTTTTTTTGCTTATGGCTTTGCGGCTGGTCGACGTCGTGGTCATTAGAGGCGGGAAAGGATTGGGAGCAAGGAACGGGAAGGATTTTTGCCATGACCTTTTGAAGAAAGCATTTCGCCATTCGCCTGGAGTGATCTGGGGTAACAATGAAAAACCAAAATATGGATGGGCGGAGGGGGTTTCGAAACCGCATCATCGCGAATCCGAGGCCAGAGCGTTATCGCTTACCCACCAAACTCGGTCATATTTTAGAGATCTTAAAGTCGTTTGAAGTATTTTAGTATGATGTTTCAGGGAACAATTCAACAAGGGCAACTAACGTCCAGAATTGAAGAAAGTTATTTTTCTGACCTATCCGTGAAGTTTTATCGATATTAAATTTATTTTACATTGTTGTTTTTCCATTGTTGCTGAGAAAAATAGTAGCAATGATTTTTTAACCACAGCAGCGACAATATATTTGAGAATCATATTAGGTTTCTTATGTGTCCTTCCTCAGCCATGTATTCTATTCGTCTGTAAGATGAATAAATCTACTATTAGTGTTTCCATTGAAGTCCCCTAATAGAGCCTCTCAGATCCATAATTCAGAAATCACGTATAGAAATAACATGTTTTAGCAAGTAGGCATATCATCTCTGGTGGCAAGTGAATATGATAAAAGAGACGTCTATTTGTTCTATCACTTCAGTTATAACCACAAAAATTTGTTCAGCTACAATTTTATGTTTTTATTTAACGTATAATCATGAGAAGGCAGTACCATTACTTATGTTTCCAATTGAAGAAGTAACTGATACCTTCTGTCTAGTGACTTCATTGATTCAGATAAGTGTGTCTAGACTACCTGCGACAAAAAATGCGTGTAAGTGATGAGATATTTTATTCAAATTTCGTATACAACAAGGAATTCCAACAAAATTATTTCTTCCTACCTTGGCACTCACGACTATTTATACTTTCACGGTATTTAGAAAACAGATAGTTTCTTCAGAGATTAAAATAGCGCTACGATACTAACAAGCGGGTAGTAAATTCTTATGACCGAGTATCACGCTTCGAAGACAGAAAAAAAAATGCCCTAGTTATTTCAAAATAAAGCAAAATCTACTAGTGTTTATCGCCTGAATTCATCACATTACTGCTATCGTAAATATGCCACTTGTTTCACGACTCGTTCACGAAGGACGTATTTACGTTGGCATCATACACCGACCCAGAAACACCCGCATCCCACAAATATTAGCCCACCAATATCGTCAGTAACACCAGAAAACAAGCTCCGCTGCACATCTTTTTGATCTCAACGGAAATAACTATCCGCTGCCTTGGGGAAGGGTCGTCAATCGCTGTTACTAACTCAACCTGCCCATCAAGCAAGCCGCGGGCTGGGGCCAGTCCGTATTTTGGTCATGAACACCGACTTGGAGGTCGAACAGCACAGAGCGCCACAGCCCAGATGCAACTTATCAACGGAACGCAAGGTTGGATAAAGTAATTTTTGAAAACAATATTCTCCATGGACGCACATGCACTCCTCAATAATAAAACAGTCTCAACATACAATTCTTCTGTGAGCAGAGCTCAATGATAAGCTGTGTGTTTACTACCTACAAAGTTTGAAGTTTTAATAAGCATACGTGCTATGTCAACTACATAACTTGTTGACTCTACGTTTCATGCACCTATTGTCATCAGTGGAAAATACCTAGACCCCGTAAAATTACTACACGCGATACACAATATTCTTTTAATAGCCATACCGAAAATTGAATATTTGAAGAAGATCTGTAACGCAAATGGCAGTTGAATAATAACATTTGGACTATTTCAAGCAGTAAAAACAATGAATTTTGTGTGTTTAAATTTTTATTAGCGATTTATGTTGGTTACAAGTTTTCACAGACAACTAACTGTGAAACAACCGTAAAAAATTATGTATTATATACAACATAAAAAGACCCACTAAACTCATAATAACACAGGCAATAAAAACATTGATAGGATCGATAAAGTGTTCAGAAAAATTGGGATGAAAATATTTTTCAGAGCTGACAGCACAAACCATAAGCAGCTAAATCAAACCGGAAAACATATATTAACTGATATTACAACAATATAATAAACACAGAACAGAAAGTTAGTAAATTTATCATCGTACACGCCTACTAGGAACAGTTCAGGAAATGCAGCAATTATTTTCACATGCTCAGACGTACATTTGCATAAAAAATGGGCAAATTAGCATAGACACGGATATGCAATAATGAAAAGTTGACAGCCACAGAAAAAATGTTAATGTAGTACAAGGAAATTTGCAAATAATAAAAGCAGTTAATGAAGAAAAATATAAAGTATTTACTTTGCACCCCACATAACTTACAAATTGCTTAGGGCATTAAAACAAAGATCACACCTGAATACAACAATAAAAAGCTCAAATCTAAAGACATCTATAAAATAAACCTCCATGGCAACACTGTTAAATTGGAATAAAAATCAATAAAATCATAATCATAACTAGTGCCTGTTAATAATCTACAGTTCCGAATACTCAATCAGTTTCAGAACACTCAATGAGAATACCCTAGTAAATCGAGCGTCAACAAATACGGACAGCAATTTAAGCTGGGAAATGGAACGCTTCCCGGCTACAATATGTTCACGCTGACGAGAAAACTGTAAAGGGTGACTTGTAACAGTACCTCATTAAAACACAATGATTCTTCAATTAAAATGTCCACACCTTATTTTAGGGCACCAACGATAGTATAATTAATGTAAATACATATTCAAAACAAAGTCATTTTATTTAATTGCCCCGTATAGAATAAACCAAACAAGGTAAGAAGAAATTCAGTTTGGTACATTGTGTAGTTTCTTTGTAGTTAAGTTAATATATATTTAGAAGTGGGAAACGAAAGAAAGGCATTGGAGACTTAAAGCATCGCTGCATGGATCGTTTACGTTGGCGTTCAATCGTTGCCGCCTCCGTGCCCTCCTCGTCTTTCCATGGACGTCTCATTTTATGTATCGCTGGGTCCCTTCGCTTCAAGGCAGGTCAGCAATATTTAAGTATTCGCCTTGAGAAGAGAGTAACGAGCTTCCGTTACGATCCGGTTCGGTTTACGATCAGACGGTTAGGTCCGTGAAGCACAGCTTCAGTTTAAACTACATCCGTTTTCAGGAGGTTAAAGTTTATTGGTTGTAAAATAATTGATGGCAACTCGAATAAACATGTTTGCAGTATGCAATGTACGATAACAAACGACTACAGGGTTTAAGACGGATTTGATCTGTTTGTTGCAATGGAATGCAAAAGTCCTTCACTGAAAATAAACACTGAGAAGGAACGGAGTAACATAACAAATGAAAGTAAGTATAAAACAATTCGAATTTTTACATACTTCAAAACACTAAGATACGTAAAAAATATAACATTATTTTCTATTTGAAACGTTTCCGTTTTTTGTGGCTTGCGGACCATCTTCCACTGTTTCAATCGGCCTGTCCCTAGTAGGTTTCCATTCCAGGACCTGTATTATGGATTAAAACAATCTGAATACATTCCAGTAGCAGCCTGACATTATTATTTGTTTCATTTTTATTGAAATGAAATGAAAATTCTTGTATTTAAGTAATAAATTATTAGTTAAATATTAACATTACAACATTCATTGATGCTATATTCATTTTCAGACACGTTCGGCTTCTCGTTACGATACAGTTAACTATCGAAAAGTCGTTTCCAGTTTTGTCCATTTTTGAAAATTAAAATGTTGGATATGTGTAGGATATAGAAATTATTCCGTGGTTAAGATTTTGCGTTAAACTGGAGATCCCAGAGGAAAGGAACTGGACGTCCTACCACTGACACATTGGCTTAGTATACCTCCTTCTGCAGTATCAGACCAACCTTCGGGTTGTGGACTAGGTTAGTTTATAGCACGCATGCTTTATTTGGAACTGTTTATTTATAGTTGGGACCAGATTCCGTTGTGTAAGAAGCGGTAACACTTTGACAAACTGTAGGTGAGTAAGATGATGTTTTCTTTAAAAGGTCATGGCCGAATTCCTTACCGCCCCTATTGACCTCTTCACCAACGTCCACAAAGCGTAAAACCATAAAAAATGTATCTTTATAAATTTAGTAATCATTTTCAGATTTGAAATTTTTACTGCACTTAGGCCTGATGTTTAATACTTACTTTGTCCGAGTGATATTCATTATGAACGCTTCCTGGGTTTCCTCTATTCCCCTCTCCATATTTGTCATTTGGTCTTTGAGACCTTATAGCCATGCTCATGATTATAATATTTTATAGTTATAGATTGCATATATAAGCAAATCCAAAAGAATATGTCAATCTGAATGAGGCACAGCGGGGTTTCTTGAGTGAACACAAATTATTTTATTATATTTGTGTGTAAGTGAATGATAATTGCTTTCTTGCTGCCTTGTAGACCTTGTATCACCATGCATTGTAAATACTTTAACAGTAAATGTACTTTTAAATTAGTGGCAGTGAGTTTCTTGAGTTCTTCTGTAGCCAACCAATAATTGACGGTAGTTATTAATCATAGTGCCTTTCGGTCTTCCAGAGATTGTGTAGGCTATTACCTCCTACTCTTGCAGAAAAATTAGCCATTAGCCATTAGATCTTAATATTAATGTATTTTACAAGTTTCATTAGTGATTTATATTCGGCAACGTCTTCAACAGGTAAGACATGGACAACATCAACTGATAATTGTAGTCTTAATGCATGAAGTGCGAAGAAAGACTTTCGCCGTCTCTTCTAGCAGGCAAATACATAAAAAAGGCTGTTCTCAATCGTATTTAACAATTGGAAATGCCTAGATCCTTAGAGGTTCACCGAGCCAGATGAAGGGCTGTATCACCCTCCAACCAGGCACTCGGGAGGAAAGAGGACAAATCCCGTCCTATCATCCTGACAGCAGTTTTCCGTGGTTTTCCTCAGTCAATCCACGCGAATGGCGGAGTGGTTCCTTTCGAAGGACTTCCGTCTGTTTTAGGTTAATTCGGCTGAAAAGGGTTCCAGAGTTCCTACACAACAACCCGCCTCCAATTAAAAAAGAAAAGAAAACAAAAACAAAACAAAAAAATGAAAATGACAGTACGTTGGGGAGTGCGTGACAATTACAAGTTTTCTGAATCGGCTTCAAATAAGTAACATCATTTCTTAAATTAAAATTAATGCTGCGATATTCGGTAGCTGACATATGTTGTGAAGAGTAACCTTGGACATGACGACACATTTTGACTAATGTTTTGTGTTAAGGTGACGTATAAGAACGTTCGGCCGTTAAGTCTTAATTCCAGTAACACAGTTCACACGATATTTCGTTTTTAACAGGAAAAACAGCGTCGAATGTTTTACCAAAATGTAGAAAGGTGGATTTAAGGTAAATCTTTTATTGACGAACAGCATGATACATAAGAAGATAAGAAAAAAACAAAACAAAATATATATTTTTTGTGTCATAGCAGCCTAATAAATTTTCGTTCTAACTTTCTTTCAGAAAAGGAACTTCCTGACGGCCGGCGTCGGTAGTGTAGGGTCTAGAGTACTAGCTTCGCGTGCCGAAGGTCGCCGGTTCGAGTCCGGCCAAGGGCATGGGTGTCTGTGTGTCTGAGTGTTGTGTCTGTGTGAGTGTTGTGTCCGTCCTGGTGTCCATGTGTCCATACTTAGTAGCAGCAATACACTGGCAGAGTAATTACAATCACATTGAGCTGGCTGTATGGCCAATGTAGCCTAAAGCCATTAAAAAAATCATCTTTTCGACACCATACCACAGAATCATGGTAAATTCTATTCCACGACACGGAAGAGAACTTGAAAGAAATTTATTTTTTAGATTTTAGACCATACAAATTTTATCTGTTACTAATTGATACTACAGCTTTCATTATCGTCCTACGTGGTTTGCAACCCGTGTTCCGGTATGTTTGGAGCGTAAAGCTTCTATTCTTTATCTGCATTTCACCACATGCTTAACTCCTTGACACCCTACCTATTAAATGTATACCTAATACCTTGTTTAATACCCTCTCTTTGCTCTTTCTCTTCATATACTCGAACCATTCTACCACTGACTATTGTCCTATTCTTTTTTAGTGGTTCATCACCAGTATCATCAGTTTATCTATAGCATACTGGTAGGCATTTTCATCATTTAACTATTGGTGTCAACAAAACTATCAATCCTTGTGAAATTAATGCCTAGTAATAGACTTAACACATTTTTTGAAACTTTAGACCAAGAAGTCAAAATAAATACTCAGAGCAACAAATTAATATCATATCGCTAGTATTTTTTTTTGTGCCCCTTCTTATGAAACATATTTTTGTAATCTATTCGTCCTAATTGATTATCTACCGTTATGTAATACGACACGCTATTTCCGCAGCTTTTCTTCCTTTATTTCTTCACTCATCCGCAATGCCGTCATCCGTTGCTAGGTAACGAAGTTGGAAACATTAACTGACTTAGTTTCGTCTGGTTTTTTCATATCATCTTGCAAGAGGATTGACTGCAATGTCATTCATTGCGCTTTAAACCTTTGCTTCAAATTATAAACACACTATGTGGTCTGTGATTAATGTTTTCGTTAAACAAGAGGTCCACTTTTTTCTTGCTTTAGCTCGATGTCATTGCAAAAAATTATTTTGGATGACTAAATAATAGTTATAAAATTCTGACTCTTGGTGCTCATTCAAAAGCCCTTTGCAAATCTTTTCTACAACAATTATTTTTCCCTATCTGTCCCACGCAAATTGGAGTTCTGCAGCAACGCGGATTACCCACAAAGTAATGTCCATCCCGGTTCAACATTAATCAGCTATCCGTTAAATTCAACACGAAAATTCTATATTTTATGAATGTATTCTTATATTATTTCGACCATCCGTTAGAATATTTTTCCCTCTATCGTTGATTGGTGGCGGGAATTAGCTCTGGGATTGCTAATGTTTTTGTTTCTAGACATTTCATTCGACGAATAACCAGCGTATCATCCGTTCTGATTACGATTTTATGAGGTTTCTAGCAATCATCAAGGCGAACCCGACTTCAATCCCCGCTTGATAAACTATACATTCAACAAACAAAAATACACTTCACACACACCGATAATAGTTAAACGCTTTGCAGACAGATGGAATCACTACACTTCCTTCAATTTTTTTTCCCTGTTCTACCACCAATGGCCACGTGGACACAGGCCGCAACAGGTAGTCAGTGTAAACCATGAGAGGGTGGAGGGAGAAACTGAACAAATAGTCTCACATAGAATTAAAATAAATGAAAGATACAAAAAAATCCGCTAATCACGTGGGTGAGTAACTGAGTCAGAATAGCATAGATGAAATCTATTCTTCGCTAACATAAGGTTAAAGTAGGTATTCCCACATTTTCCGTACCATGCCCCCCTTCCGTCATAAGAGAAATCCCCCCACCCCCAACTCGGCCACAATTTTATTGTTAATAAGGTTAAATGTCTACTTCTCAGTACTAACAATGACATCTCAGACGAAACTCGCTAAGTGTGTGACGTTAGAATAAAGGTGGACGGAGACACACTACTTGCGACGGCTTAGAGATAATCGTCCAAATGGGCGGCTAAAGGCCGCCACACACGTGCGGGAAACCCAAGGGATTTGGACGCAATGGTCACGGCCTTGCGGGATCCCGCACGTGTGTGGGCACTTGCTTGAGGCCGTGGCCGCACCCCAGTGCGGCCAAATCCCCACCGAAAAACAATTCTTACTTCCTCGAAGGCCGGGAGGGAGGGTGGGAATCTCAGCGTGTGTCTCCTGCGGTCAGTCGGCCTTCGAGGATTTCTTGCGAGTGCCTGCATGTGTTGCGATTTTGTTTCTCTGTTTTGTTTCTAATGTTCCGTTTCGTGATGTTCCGTGTTTATAAATATGTATGATAGTGAGCCCTGTCTATAGGAATTGAAGTACCAGGAATACAACGACACAAACAAACGAGAAGCTACCTACGCCAAGCTGGCATAAATATTGAAGGAGAATGAACCAAATGCAAAAAAATAAAAAGAATCAATATTAAAAAAAAACAGCAACATTAAACCATCAGGAAATGAATCTTTGCGAAGTGATTTGCTGAAGAACATTAAAAAAAAACCGTGCTGCAAGAAGATCACTTTGACGTTGTTAGCAAAACCGTTGCCATAAAATTACGTGGCCTTCCGACCAATCAAATGCTAATAGCAGAAAAAATAATTAATGACACCCTGTTTCAAATCGAAATGGGCTGTTTAGGAATGTCTTACAGTGAGCAATGGTTACCTACTTCTGGCCTGTACTATTCTGCAGGCAGCAGTTCTGGATATTTTTTTATCCAGGAACCTCATCGAATAGTCTCAGCCCACAACCTTTTCAAGCAACACCAGCAGGATCATTATAAACCACCAGCAGATTTTGATAAATTACCTCAAAACAACGACACAGCAGCAATTGTTCTATCAAATTATAATGCAAATGATGTTATGTGATTTGAATTTGAGTTTACATCACATGATCAACTATATTAATTACAACATGATTTTAAACTCATATTATTTTAATTTAGTTTTTATGTCATTTAAACTTAATTTTATGTTGTTGATGTATTTACGAATGGGAATAAATCAATTACAGTAAAAGTCCGGTTATCCGAGTTCCGATTATTCGAGCCACCTGGTTAACCGAGGCAATTTTTTGAAATATGATAGGAAGCTTTTATGAAGATATGGAACTACAGAAAAAGGCTGCTTCAAGTTTTAGTAGGCAGCTTAGAGAGAGGTAGCAAGCACTGTGACAGATTCAATAAAGAAAATCGTAACAGCAGCCAATGCGTGAACATCATCGGATGCTGCCATCGTGAAGGATCGTGAGGATTTTAACCCCCCGTGTGTGTGCAGCGCCACTTCGATGAAATCCCTGCGGTCCGTTTCCCCTGCGGCCCGGCCTCCACGTGTGTGGCTACCTTAAGACCCCGTCCCTCCGCACCTCACCTTAAGGCCCGGTGCACACGAGCGTCATTTCACGTCGCGTGCACGCCGAGAAACCGCGCTAGCGGCTAGGAGTACACAGGAACAGATACGGCAGTGCACACGCACAAGCGGTAACGCCGCGGTCACGCCGCGGCGACCCAGCGGTCGTGTTTCCCTGTTCTCGCCCACCACGCCGCAGGGTTGCCGCGCACGCTAGTGCGGTCTCCTAGTACATTGTGTCCAATGGAGCGGTGCACACGGGCGGCAGAACACGCTAGTGCGATGGCAAGCATGGCAGAAAATATAGACATCGAACATTTTATCGGTGAAATTGAGACTCGTCCAGAAATTTGGGACATCGCGTCAGAAAATTATCATGACCGAGTAGTGTTGCAAACTGAAAAAAAAAATGATTTTTTTCAGATTTGTGAAAAACATGAAAGAAACCTAGCACCCTTGTTTTTTTTCTAAATTTGGTTTTTTTCAGAAAACAATATATTTGATAAATTTATTATTGTTTATTTTATTTTTATTATTGCAGCTATATCGATCCTTTTTTCAGGATGTAGCCTCTTTAAGCCTAGTGAGCTATATATTAGAATTTAATTCTACATAGTGTTGCTGTAGTTCTTTCCAGGCCGATCGATAAATTATAGTTTTATTTATGGAACTTACATTTTACATGCATGTTTTAAACCTTACTAAATCATATAATATCTTACATAATGATTAATAAATGTATCTATATAGGTAACATAATTTTTTATTCATCCTCTATGTCGGTACCACATTCACTAGTATCATTACTACCAACACTAGTTCGGTCGGAGTCAGAATTTTCTGTTTCTTCTTCTGTCCTCTCTAGATCCATACCTTCAGAAATAGTTACATTTTCTTTTACTGGTTTTATTGCATGCAAAAGCTTTTGAGATTGCAATTCTAAATTGTGAGCAAAGTACACACTGTGAATGAAGACTGCGCCGATAGTTCTGTATTACGGTCTTTTAAGTTTGAATTTAAATCTATTATCATACAAAATAGGAGCTTTATTTGTTTTCAATCGTTGGTTTACGCCAATGGTTGCAAGGAAATTATTCATAATTACTGACAATGACTCAGTATCACTATACGCTGCGAGTTTAACAAGTATACGAATATAAGGAAAGCACAACAAGTAATAAAAAGAGGCAAAAAACCGTAGTTAAATTTCCTAATTTTTTGAAAAGATTCGCAGGCCTGCAGATAAATTTGTAGGGCCTGGCAGCACTAGTTCAAATAGCGAGTATCAATCCGAACAATAGGGAACGGGGATTCCTTCTCACGCAACCTAGCCTTTTATTCTCACAAGCTTTCCATCAATGGCTCCTAAGCAGTTAGGAAATTGGCAATATGTTTGAAAACCTTCAGAAATTTCTCTCCACCGCTCTTCTGTTAATTTTGGAAATGATTCTGCAAGTAAACATTCCCAAATAGCACTGCAAACCTTCCTCAAAATCTTTCCAATTGTCGTGTGTCCAATTCTGTATGAAAGATGTATATCAATCTGATCACATCCACTGCTCAGGTATCTATCAACAAAAGAGTAAATAAACTTGTAAATATTTTAGACTTGGATATTTTGTGACAAATTTGTTTTTTGAAAAGTTAAAAATCCAGCCTGAAATTGTACAATAAACAAAAATAAAAGTTGATTTCTAGCTTGATAAACAAAACACTAGAAGTGGAAGTTTAAGAATAAAAGAGTACTGAGGCACATTTGAACACTAGCTATGACATAACAGTTTGAAAAGGGGCGTCCATTAATTTCGTGAGGTGTTTTTCCGGAATTCCGGACCCCCCCACCCCCCTGTAAAATGAGGTGAGATATTGGCGGAGACCTCTCCCCCTTACGAATGGACCTCGCAACTTATGAGACCTTCACGCAAAAATTACCCGCTTCTTATTATACACATCCATACATCCATCGTTGTCAGTGGGACGCCTAATGCCGCGTGCTACGTGTGCATCGGATGTGGCGTGCACGTGGCGTGCACGCGGCGTGCACACGGCGTGCACGCGACGTTAAATGACGCTCGTGTGCACCGGGCCTAAATGTCCCCTGGGGAGGGGGAGGGAGAGGAGGCAGGCGTTACTACCTGGTTGTATTAAACAAGTTAATGGGAAGTGAAACTTTATCCTACTATTATTTACTAGCTGATACCCGCGACTTCGTACGCGTGGATTAAGAATTTCTTTGCCAGAATTGAATACAGAAATTTGTTGGTAAGAAAGGATTGGTCCTAAACAACACCGAGACGGCATAATATGACAGGAAAGCCATCACTATATCATTCTACCGTGGAAACTATCTCTTGAAAAGAATCAATTTCCAACATATTTAAAAACAGTATAACAAACGTAGGTGAGGGGATGTGGGGAGGGGGAGGGGGTATTAATTAAGAGCAACTTTATTTCAGCTTGGTCTTTTCTTCTTTCTTCAGCATGAGCATCCGATTCTTGGGTTCTGATAAAAGAAGGCAAAATAAACTGGTGCCAGAAACATTTAAGCAGACACAAAGTAATAAGCCAGAGAAAATCGACAACTATACTAAATAATACGTTTTTTCTCTAAACGAAATTCATTAACAAATTATACACTAACTTGAGCAACCGACGCAACATTATAGACTAACACACACATCCGTTTCTCTGTCACCATTCGATAAGTTTTCAAAATTTCGTGACTAAAACTGTTAATCATACCGAAAAAAAAATTTCCTGTACCCTCCCTACAGATTTTCTAGTCAAATTCCGTCAATATCGGTATAGGCATTTAGACGTCAAAACGTAACAAAAAGACTGAGACTTACTTCCGCACTTATAGTATTATTACTGCAGTTCACACACACACTGACTGCAAATCACCCCTGAAGGATCAATATAACGTAAAAAAGTATACAACTACAGCATTGCAAGACTACCTACGATTTGCCTCGCATTACACCCCTAAACTTGTGATACGTACATTTTAACATTCAATCCGAATAACCGATGGTCCAGGCGTGACTCTTATGATCAAAAACAATTTTTAAAAAGCTTTGCTCCATGGAGATTCGAACCGATGACCACGACCCAAACATTAGTAAGCAAGCACTTTAACCATTGATCTACCTGACCGCTACACGGAAAAACGGTACAGAGACCTCCATATCAAACGCGTCTGTCTATCGCCGTTCAGTAATTTTTCGAAATTATAAGACAACATGTATTATTTATACAAATAATTTTTCAACCAAATGTAGACAGTATTTTTCTCCTTGTTTCGTCGAGATCGGATGAAAACTGTGGATTTGTATGAAGAACAAACAAGCAAACATACATACATTCATCTTTATATATATATAGAAGATATAAAGTACTGTACAGAAACTGTAAACCCAGAAACCGTAATCGAAATGATCAATAGGGAAATAATTCCGTCTGAGGAGCGCGGATGTGTTATAAAAAACAACATGGAGAGACAATGTTGCTTACGCCCAAACATTGTTGCTAAGAAACATATCAATGAAATTACCGACAGGAGCTAAGTTATTTACAGCTTTCCAAACCTCGAAAAATTAAAATCTTATTCATTCATTAGTTAACTTTAAACATCCCATAAAAATTAAAGCTGTAAAAATAAATTTTGTATGACCAGTTGTGCTGAATCAGTAAAGTTTTCAAAGAAATAAAAAGAGATTCTTTCAAAGTACCGTTACGTTAGTACGCATATCACAATGGGAAGGGTATTTGCTAAGCGTTACATTAACTAGCCTCAAACCGAGCGTGGTGGGTGAGCGGTTAGCGCTCTGGCCTCGCATTCGGGGGAACATCGGTTCGAATTCCCGTTCGGGCATTCAGATTTGGGTTTTCAATGGTTCCCCCAAATCTCTCCAGGTGAATACTGGGATGCTTCCTTCAAAATGCCATGACTGGTTTCCTTCCCGTTCTTTGTCTTCAGTCTCATCCCGCCTCTAATTACCGCGACGTCAACGAGCCATAAAGTCATAAGTATAAAAAAAAAAAAACCCTAGCCTCAAAGCTCTGTCAAAAATGACGGGTTTAATGGAGTGTTCTGTTAAGTCTTGTCTTCGCAGCTGCTAAACTAAAAGGAATTGTTATAAAATAAACAACAATGCAATTTGTCGTTCCTAACACAGCTAAATGAGGCTGAATTAATTCCTTAGTAATACGGTTAAAGTGAAAGTAAAGGAAATTAAAAATAACTCTACGTAGACTTAAATTGTAGTCCATGCTGCATAGGTCGCGATCATTATGGAACTACTTTCGTTCAAACAAAGTAATGATTTCTGGCGAAACAATTTAAATTATTTAAAAAAATTAAATTACTCATCAGCTCTGCTGTAAAGTTAAATGCCAATTGTAATTCTGACCCATACTAAGTAACAATATAATAAAAACTTCCACTAACTTTGCTGATCGAAAATTAAAGTTTGTATCTTACAAATCTATGGACAAATAATTCAACTAAAACAGTTACATCGAAAGAATAATAAATAAATAAAACAAATAATAATTAACATGCCGAGTTTAACGAAATAGATGCTTATTTTTGAGTGTTGTGACACTTTATTTCTTTGCGGATGCTTGGCTAAATAGAACTCTTATTTAATGGCGCGCATATCTTCTAACAATATCTTCGGGCGTTGTTAGTCGGGAGGCATGACGTTAGAATATTACTAACGTAAATGACGTGCTCTGATTTTGCATTTCTTTGCACCGTTACGTATTACATCGTCTCAAGTGATCTGAATCGTTCACAGCATGGGCAAATACAATACGAAGGTAATCAAAACAATAGCATGCGTGGGTCGGGTATTGCAACATACTCCCCCACCCCTCCCAATCAATCCCTTTCCCCCATCCCCAAAAAATAAAATAAAATAAAAAATAACTCAGCACGGGAAACGCTACGCTGCCAGGGCGGGATGTGGAGCAGTATCGAAAAATGTAGCGGCATAACAGCGGGAGTGTTAGCGGAAGCGAAAAGTGAGTGGCAGCCAGGCACATTGTGTTGTGTTGCGCTGGCATCGCCCGAAGGCCACTCGTCGGAAATGCAGCGCATACCCGGGTCGGTCAGTGGAAGCGGTTTGCAGGCAACTGTGTCAAGGCGACCGCCGCTCACATCTGACGAACGACCGCCGGCCATAAACAAACACGCCGCCGCGCCGGCGGCACGCTCGCGGCTCGTCCACCGCAGTGTCGCCAGCCACCGGCTCGGGCAACACAGAGAGCGGCGCGGCTTCTCTGTTCAATGAAATCACCATCAAAGGGGACCATTTCCTGATTTACGAGCCTTACATTTGTTATTTATAGACGATCATCATCCACTATCTGTTTAGGAAAGTTTCATTGACCATAACAGACTCCAAATTTCATGCTCTTCTGTCTATATTCTCCTTTAGTTGATCCGTCCTTCTTACTTGGGAACCATCAGACCTGTTCAGAACGGATTTCGATCTCCCGAGTAAATGTTGAAGGGTAATAACTCCATATGTCTGTGTTACAATTATTTCTTCAAAATGAGCCCTAGGTATCGAGAAATTAACGCGCAAACATTTTTGAATATTGTTTAATTACTATAATATTAGCATATTGTTAATAGTGTCAGCGTGGTGTATTGGTAGCGCTCTTGCTTCCCATTTTGCGAACCCGGGTTCAAATCCCCATACTGGCAAATATTTTTATTTCTTTTTTTATATGCAGTAATCATTAAGCATTGATTTTATTTCATTTAAATTTCATTTACGAATTTTTATTACGCGAAATAACTTTTAAAACAAAATATTACAGAAAATACAGTCCCTACTTTTTTTTTATATAATCATTATTTCGTTGTTTATAGTTTTTTTTATGAAACAGTTATATTTTATGTTCTACAAAGGAAATGGAACTTACACAGAATATCTCGTTTATGGTCATAGCATTGTAATAAAAATTGTTTATTGTATCCATTGTAAGTAATTATATTATTGTAAATAATTGTATTATTGTAAATAATATTTTAAAAGTTATTTCGCGTAATAAAAATTCGTAAATGAATTTTAAATGAAATAAAATCAATGCTTAATGATTACTGCATATAAAAAAAGAAATAAAAATATTTGCCAGTATGGGGATTTGAACCCGGGTTCGCAAAATGGGAAGCAAGACCACGCTGACACTATTAACAATATGCTAAAATTATAGTACTTAAACAATATTCACAAATGTTTGCACGTTAATTTCTCGATACCTAGGTCTCATTTTGAAGAAATAATTGTAACACAGACATATGGAGTTATTCCCTTCAACATATACTCAGGGGATCGAAATCCGTTCTGAACAGGTCTGATGGTCTCCAAGTTAGTCTTTCAACTGGTAGGTATTTTAGCTGTAATTCTTTTTTTACAAATAAGTTCATTCTTTTAACATGCCGAAACTATTTAAGCCTAGATATTTAAGCCTAGATGCCTTAAATATTTTTCCAGAGTTTCTTTTAACCCTGGGTCTGATGTAAACTCATCATCTACACTAATATTATAAAAGCAAAAGTAGCTCTGTCTCTCTGTTTGTATGATACGTCTTCACAACTAAATAGCTCAACATCTGTTGATGAAATCTGACGAGGAAATACTATGTAGCATTAGGAAGGCCATTGGATACTTTTTTTGGGGTAAATAAAATATTTTGTCACGAAATTTTGAAAGCTAACAGAACGGTGGCAGCAGACAACTAGCGTGTGTTACATCGGTCACTCTGGCTTTGTTCCTCTCGCAATCAGCTTGTGTAGCCTTTACAATGAATATCAGTATAGACCAGAGACTGACGAGGTTTCCCCAATAAGCAGTTATATTTAGCTAGCTCACACGTTTACATCCCCAATCGTTACATACCTTAGTAATGGACACCAAACAAAAAACCCGGTGTACAAAACGGTATTGACATATGAAGTCCCCAGGAAGGGACATAATTTTAAAACACAAAAGAAATCTGTGGGAGGAACTGTGGTAGGTAGTATCCCACAGTTAACCCCTCCCCCCCCCTAAATTTGTTTCTATTCTTAAAATTGTTGCAAATTCACCTGTTTCTTCATGAAACAGTTTCAATGGTAGAATAGTATGGTGATGGCTTCCCCGTCAGTCCCTACTCCGTGTTTTTTGGAAAGCTTTTAGGTAACTTACAGCTTTCCATACTCAATGCTAACAATAAATTTCTACGTTCACGTGCAGAAAGTAGGGGGTAATAGCTAGTTGTTTATATGATCGAGTCTCTAATTCTGGAGGTAAACTCTAAGATATAAATGATATCGTTAAACGTACACACTCAGAATAGTTCATTATTTCCTATTATCTCGTAGTACTCGGAACACAGCCCTGCATTGGTATCTACATAACTAATAATGCACGATCCATGGGGAAGCAACCGTAAACAGTTCTAGAGGACATTGTAAAAGTACGTAATACTTACTGTTGGTCAATATGCCTCTGAGAAATTTGTGATACGTTGCTGATTTTCAAAACTGCCCTGAAATGCAAAGCAATATTAACTTTCGTTATAAACATTACACGAAACTATTAATTACCGAGGAAACAAATTTACTTCAAACAGTGAAAGAAATTAAGCACAAAATTCTTGAAAACTCAGGAGAGCGTAGAAATTTCACAGTTTGATTTATGGCAATTGAAAACATATATTGAATAACGAACTCTGTTGAAACATAAAGCTATAAAACTACTTTAATGCCTAAAGTTGATAGGAATGGAAACAGGTAATTTTGTTTGGGTTTACGTTTAATATTAATTTTGCAATAACGCTGTGGTCTCGCATTCGGAAGGACGTGGGCTCGAATCCCTGTCCGGCTTTCCAGTTTTGTGTTTTTCATAGTTTACCCAAATCACTCAAGCAAAATGTTGCAATATTTCCTTTAGAAAGGGCATGACAGAATTCCTTCTTTTTCCTTACTCGTCTATGAAGTGGACGAGACATAAAGCCACATAAAAAACTATTAATTTTCAAAATCGTTATTTTTGTTTGAATAGTGTAGGGTACTGAACTTATTCAATGAATTATTTTATCGTTATTAAAGAAGTTTGGTAGTCACTGAACGATTTGTTCATTTATGTGACCAAAACAGAATTGAAAGTAGTATTACCATTACCGCTACTCTACCCTAACCGACGGTTATTTCTTACCGTCTAAATACTGCAATCTATAAAAAAAATTTAAAGCATTTTGCACAACGACTAGGTCTCGGCGATTCCAAGTAAAAAACAGAATATTTGCTGCTTACTTGTTGACAATTTTTTATAGCAAAATGAAATAAACGTCCAACTCATCGAAAGAGCTAATACTAATAACACAGCGGCAACAATGCTGTTGTTGCAGTAACATTTATTTTTAAATTTGTTTATTGAAATCGTTCAGCGTATTTACGCTTTCAGGTTGGAGTGGAAAACAATCATGAATTGAAAAAAAGGACATGAATACATTGAATGGCGAGGCACTTTGGTTAACTCATCGAGTCCCTCAATAACTTTAAACATAATAACATTAAACATAATAACATTAAACATAATAACATTAAGCTTAATAACATTAAACATAATAACATTGAAATAGTTTTATAAGAATATTATCGGGTGATGTCTGAATAGATGTAATTCTAAGCGTCAATTTGGAAGAGAAGATCCTGAGGTAAGCGGCTGATGATTATTGAAGATCTGTCGGATCTGGTGCCCAGGGAGTAATATGCAGCTCCTGGCACTCTGGGAAGGTGTTGGCAGAAGCGTCGTGCTTGCTCGTGTATAAACTGCGTGATGGTAGGCAGTCCGAGTTCGCGGTGCAACTGGGAGTTGCGGACGAACCATGGAGAATCGACGGAGATCCGTATGATTTTGTTTTGGAGTGACTGTATCCTCTTGATTTTGCTGGCAGCGGCACCTCCCCAGACTGGGCAAGCGTAGGTCAGTAGAGGTCGAATTAAAGAGGTGAATAGTAAAATAGTGATGTTACTTTTGAGTAAAGACTTCCGGTTAATAATAGGATATAATTTAGTGAGCCGGGAGTTTGCGAGGTTGAGTTTGGAGTTGATGTGGGCGTTCCGGGTGAGTCGTCGGTCCAGATGAACTCCCAGGTATTGGACGGTCTAGTCGGGACGTTTCCAAGGTACGGGTGTGCCACTGATAACAATCAGCGTTGGTTGAGCCGGGTGTCGGAGAATGAAGATCGTTGTTTCGCACTTAGTTGAGTTCAGTGCGATGCGCCACATGTTCAACCAGTTAGTTAAGGCAGTAAGGGCCACTTGAAGGTTGCGAACAGCTGTTTGAATATCTTCGTGGGAGGTCAACAGTGCCGTGTGGTCGGCGTACATTGCTATGGCTGAAGGGTTCAGATCGGGGCAGTCAGAGATATAAATGTTGAAGAGTGTTGGTCCGAGGACAGAGCCTTGAGGAACATCAGCTTGGACAGGACGGGGAGTGGATGTGACTGAATCAATTTTTACAGGAAGGTGCGTCGGAGTAGGAAGCTGTGGAGGATTCTGTACAAGTAATCGGGAAGTCCAATATTGCGCAGTTTATAAAACAGTCCTGCATGCCATACTTTGTCGAAAGCTTAAGTAAAATCTAGAAAGGCGGTGGCCATGTGCTGTTTAGTTTCAAAAGCTCGTGCTATGATTTCGGTGATGCGGAGTAGTTGGTGGGTGGTGGAGTGCTGTGTTTGGAATCCGAACTGATACACCGGTATGACTGAAGCCTGTCTGAGGAATTTGCATATGTGTTTCTTAATGATTTTTAAATAGAGACGGAAGTAAACTTATTGGTCTGTAACTGGCTGGTTGGTTGGTAGGTTTGCCGGGTTTGGGGAAAACTATTTCCACATGTTTCCAGGAGGATGGGAAATAACCATGGCGGAGTAGTGCGTTGAATATGGATTCAAGGAAGGCTATAGCTTTACCAGGTAAATGTTTGAGGGCCACATTGGGAATTTGCTCGTGGCCGAAGGCTTTTTTTTTTTTTTTTTTTTTTTTTTTTTTTTTGGAAACAAGCGAGTGTAGAACGAAACGGATCTCTCGGGGTGAGGTAAACGAGATTGGCAGGGGAACGGTGGTGTAAAAATGAGGAAGATTCTTTATATCAGTTGCCGATTGGTCGTCGTGCGCAGTATTTGGAGTAAAGGATGATTGGAAGTAATCAGCTAGCAGTTCACATTTTTCTTCATGGCTGGTGAAGTAGCTGGCTCCTTGTCGAAGCGGATGTATAGTGAGGGGTTCGCGAAGGATCCTTTTAGTCTCCTTCCACAGAGTACCGTCGTGAGGAGAGATACTTGAGAGATGGCGCTGACAAGTATGGAAACGGTATGAGTCCAGAACTTGCTTGACTTGGCGGTTTTGTTGGTTGAGACGAGTACGTTGCCACTGTAGTCGTTGGTTTTGCCATAGCCTTCTCATGCGATGTTTGGCTTGGAGCAGGTTCAAAATTTCCAGCGGTAGGGTTTTGTGGTAAGAAATTGGTCTAGCTGGCCGTGGAGGGGTTGAAGAGGCTGCCTTTAGAAAGGATATTATACTAGCGGTGAACTGTGAAATTGCCGTGCCAACGTCGGTTCTATTTCGTAGAGGAACATTAGGGCGAAGATCTTCTCCGAGATGACGTTGGAATTTAGCCCAATCAACGCGCCCCATTAGAAGTGAGGGTTTATGTGAGTAGGTGGGGGTGTTTATTTCGAAAGTGGCTACTACTGGGCTATGATCAGAATGGAGTTCGGGTAGCACTTGTGTAAAAAGAGGATGGGAAATTTGTTTCATTAGTATTAGATCGAGGATGTCTGGGAGTAGGTGAGGGTTATGGGAGTAATAGGTTGGCTGGTCTGGACTGAGTATATGGAATGCACTGTCATTTGCTGCCTGTATTATAGTGGGAGACGTCGTTGTGAATAAAGTATGGAAGTCTTGCTGTTAGAGGCGTTTCGATGGTGGTTTGTACGCGGCTATGAAGGTTAGGGATTGCCCGTTCCGCGTAGAAAGCTTGACAGCGCAAGCTTCTAAGTTTGACAGTGTTGCCAGAAATATGGGATGGTGGGAGGTGTTCCTTTTGATAAATAGTGCAACTCCGCCGGAGGCGGTAGCAGAAATCAGATCTTCCCTATAGATATAATATCCTAGCATGGTGAAGCGCTCTTGCGGAAATCGATGTGTTTCAGAAATGCAAGCAATGTCTATATGGTGTCTGGACAGAAACGCAAGAAGACCTTGTCGCTTAGGTTTAAATCCGTTGGTATTCCAGTTTAAGAATTTGAGAGAAGAAAAGGCTGGAGACACTCTATTAGTCATTACGCAGTAGCTCCGTGACGAAGTTAAATAGTAATGATTTAAAGTGAGGAAAAAATGGTTGGATAATGTGAAGGAAGGAGTGCAAGGGAGATGTTACCAGTCCTTCCTGTGTTGCAGAAGAGGAAGTGATAACGGGGTTAGTGGATTCTTTGCTGCGATAGGAATGTTTGGGAGGCCATTGTGGCACAGGGGGCTGGTTGTGGGAGCTGCCTGGTATTGCAGGAAAATTGCGTTCGTCAAGGAGTGGTGGCTGTGATGTTTGTGAAGGCGATGGGACAGTGGACGATGGGCTATTTATGGGTGACAGGGTAGATTGTTTGTTTCTTTTAATGGTGAGGTAATTATCAGTGTGCTTACCACCACAGTTGACACATTGTGAGTCGGTTTGTTTAGATTTTGGGCATTCGGAGTAGTGGTGGTTTTACGGAAATTTTACTCAACTGGGAGGAAGGTGACAGAAATTTTTTGTATGTCCGAAACGTTGACATTTAGTATATTTTGGGATTGTGGGAGATTTTCTACGGTATTCTACAGATGTGATAGAGTGGAAGAGACTATTCAATTGGAAGATTTCTTTTGCTTGTTGGTTGTCGTCTAATTCAACCACGCACAGAGGCATTGGCATTTTATTTTTATAAAGAAGTCTTGTCTCTTTTGTAGCTGGTAACTGTCGAGCTTGAAGCTCTTCTAGAATTTAAGCATCAGTTAATGAGATTGGGACGATGCGCAGGACTACCTCTAGCTTCTTGTTTTGAGGATCTTTGAAGGTGTGGTAGGGGAGCTGGGCTTCGTCTAGGAATTTCGTGACAGCGCGGTAGTAAGTGGTAGAAATAGTATTAATTTTGATCATCGACCCACGTTGTTGGGTCGTGAAGCCATCCTTCGCTAAGGTGGACAGAACTTTCAGAATTTGCTGGTATTTGTTAACATCATGCAGAAAGATTTGGGGGGGGGGGGGCGGGATCACTACTTTGACTGCTGCGTGAGATGCGGCATCAGTGGCCTCACATTGACCTCCCACGGAGTCTAACACTGAGAACTTGTTATGCGCAGCCGTAAGGCTAACATGGTATTTACGATTAACAGAGGAGGCAGGAACAATATGCTTTTTACTGGGTTGTCGGAATTCCAGATGATTGGGATCGGAGTCTATGGGAGCAGCTGTTCGTTTGGCGTTTACCTTGGAAAATGAAGCTGAAGGAGGACTTGTGGTTTCCATCGGGATGACTGATGTAGTTGGCATGGTGAATTGTGCCCAGGATGCAGTAGCTGCCGCTGGAGAAATGGTTGATTGAAGCGTAGGTTGTTGTGAAGGTAGCTCTTGTGTTTCGTTGACGTTGTAAACAAGATTCAGTGCAGAGCGAACTAATTGTGTCAGGCTCCTCGAGAACCATGAGTGATGAGAACTTGAAAGATAAAGATTTAATATGCGGTTTTGATTAACACTCCGAAGTATAGAAACGACTTTAACTATAGCGATGCACGGAAGTGAACACTTGCTAGCACAGGCGAGCTGGTAGGGTAGAGCGCTGCAGGAAGTGCACACGACCGTAGCTATCAGCGAACTCAACAATTTCTTAAGAATGTTCAATTACAAGAAAGAAACGACTTATTTTTGGTTGGGATACTGTAGCTCCTGAAACTTCGGTAAAATTTATATTCTCAAGTAATCCAAAGCAATCCCAACGTCAGATTTAAAGTGTAAAGAGTTTTTCGCATACTGGAAGACTACTTAATCATGGAAAATACAATTAAAAGAATGAGTCACTAATCATTACATAGATCAATCAGAATTTTGATAATATTTTCAGTTACAATCCACTAATCAGGCCTAAACATGTGGTAAAGGTACACTTTCTTACTTATTTATTATAAAAATAATTTTACTTTCCATTTTCCAGTTTAGGGTTAGTTGTATAGGTTTTTATTTACGTCTAAACCCAATGCCGGGTTTAACACCGGTGCTGAAAATATATTGTCTTTTAGGCCTAACTAAAATAAAGTCACATCTCTAACATCAACAAAAAAGGTTTATTAACTTATTAACGAGCTTATTTTCTTGAATATCCGATTAATAAATATTTACCCATCCCGCCTGCATTAGATAGTCTCATTAATTTCAGCTTCTCAAGCCATTTTATTGTCATCATTTTTATTTTTTTTCCAGAGGTCCTCCTTCGCTTCGTTCCGTCTTTTTTAACTTTCTCTGACTTTAAAAACCTTTCACGCCAAAGTTACTTATATGACCTTAATTATTTAATAACAAAAATATGCTTTAGTAATAAATTACACGATTACTGAGGTCGTGTAGCTCACACTGTGCAGGCGGCTGAATTGTAACACTGTGTCGTGGCAGGGTCGTTGAAACCACCCAGTCGGTGACCTGGACGTCTAGCCAGTGATGTAAGAGATCTTCCTTTGTCGTCCCACTACCGTTACATACAGCAGTTTCTTCGAATTTAGAGATCTCACGCGCTGATGAGTTATAGCCTCTGATGCAATGAATAGCTTTACCTTTGAGAGAAGATTCCAGCGACTGGGTGCCGGGCGTATCATCCCCCTTTGGCGATTTCCTAATGAATAGGTCCTCTAAGCAGGTGATAAATCGGTTTTCAGAACTGGGGAGAGAGAACTGGCTTTACGGAAACATGAAGGCCTCGTACACGAAGTTCTCTTGGATTCCGTTCCTTGATGTCATACCATTCACAGTCGCATTTTGTTACTGGGCGAAAATACTTGCCTCTTACTGATAATAATACCGATGAACAGTAAAATCTTTCCAGGTTCCAATATGATTGATATACTGAACATTGATTTTTAACGTTAAATGAGGATTAACGAAGAGTCTTAGTTTTTGCGTGGAATAACCACAGCATATAAGTATTCAAGTTTGCTCCCAAAGTTATGTCATTTGAAATAAAAATTACTATAATGTATCGAATTATAGACCTTTCGATTGTATATAAGAGTTACAACTTCGGTTCGGATCTTTGTCGAGCAGCGTCAATCAGTGTCTTAATATCGCCAATACTTTTGAAAATAATCCTCAGCCAGTGTCAAATCTGCAGTGGACCAGTGAGTACGGCCATGCCGAAAACAAAATTTTCTGAAAGTGCTAAGTTATGCAAAGGAATTTGGAAAGAAGTATTTAGTACAGACAAAAGACTTCTTTTCTGCAAATTATGTGAAATTAAAGTGACTTCAACAAAACTATTTTAAATTTAATTTCCCTTTGGTGCAATGAATGCACAGGAACAAATTGTGTTGTCTGTTTGAAAGTGAAACTGCTAGATAAAATAAATGATGTATGATTGAGCATATTTTGATGTGGTATAGTAATTTAGATGTTTGGTCACATTTTGTTATTTTTAGGTCATATTTACCAGATCAAGCATATTTATCTTTTTTTTCTGGACTTTTTTGTCATAAAGAACCAAACCCTAGTAACAACACTTATTCCTATTGCATTATTATACATTTTGCCAGCAATTGTGATGAACTTTGAATTTAAAATATTGGTAAAAATTTCCCGCTCTTAGTTCTATGCTGCTTTCGCACATTGTTACAGCAAAAAATAGGACAAATGAAGAATGTACTATATGGTCGGTGAGCATCTACTTTATCATCCGCGTTAAGTGTACTATCAGTTTCCCAACAATATACTACGAACACAGGTCTTTTGTGAGGAACAGAAGATTGCAAGCAACGTCATGCAACGGTCCTCGGTTTGTCCTATCCTCTGCTTCAACTGCTAAGTCGAGTTCTCCATTACCGACAGCGCCACGTTTTCTGCAAGCTGGTACTAAATGAGACAGTGATAGACAATTTTATATTCAGTATTTAGATAGGCTATATAGTAGCGATTTTATCTGTGAACTACGGCAAAATAAGAACAGTTTTATATCTGTTGAATTCTTTTAACGTGTTAAACGTAATGAAACGTAATTTTGGCATGATGCGCTGAGTGGCAACTTACACTAAATTGTAAAAACTGCAAGACAATGAGCATAACTAACAAAAGGAATCAAATTGTTCAGAAATACGAGTTAAACAATTCAGTTATTCATATGGTTGATTCTATGAAATATTTGGGAGTAACGGTACAAAGGAACATGAAAAGGGACTTACACATTAATAAGTCAGTAGGTAGAGCTAATTCTAGGCTGCGATTCATAGGTCGAATCTTGAAAAATTGTAATGAACAAACAAAGGAGAGAGCGTACTAATCTCTTGTGCGTCCACATTTGGATTATTGTTGTGCCATTTGGGATCCGTTTCGTAAGGGGCTGATTGACAGTATAGAGAAAGTACAGAGAAGAGCTACTCGATTCGTGACCGCTTGCTACATTCCTTATGAAAGCGTCACAGAACTGATTAGTAGACTAGGTTGCGAGTCTCTGGTAGATAGACGACGCACGTTTCGTTTAAACGTATTGGTAAACATGTGTACTCCCACTTTCACTTACGATTGTAGTGAAATACTTCGTCCACCAACCTATTTGAGCCGGAATGACAGGAAAGATAAGATTAGAGAAATAAAGTGCCGCAATGATTCTTATATGAATTCTTTTTTCCCTCGTACCATTAGGGAATGAACAACAAAGAGATTAACTTTGGTGCTGAGCACCCTCTGCCACCCACAATTTTGTGAATTGCAGAGTATATATGTAGATGTAGATGAACACAACATAGCATCAATAACTTAGAGCATTAGGACTTCCAAATTAATTCACTAGATTCTCTCAACAACTCTTCCCCAAAAACGTTGTAATCGTTTCTCTAAATGGCCCTTTTTTCTGGTTTAAGATGTCTGCCATTCACCAGACATATCACCCGTCTCGCTAGATATGGTAACTTATTAGTTATTACACATATTGGATAAAATAATGACACCAGATTTGACTCTGCGACAACTGGACAAGCAATGTTGAAATACAAACCTCCACTGTGTATGGAAAATTCTACTATGACAGCGCACAAATTCGCACACATGAGTCCCCCTACTAACCAACTGTCTGCGCTCTTGTAAGCAACAGTCGCTGCCCGGATGGTGGCTGATATGTCTCTACGGAACTTGTCTCAATACAGTTGAGCCCCCGGGTGCCGAGTCAAACATCAACTGAGCCAACCATAAAGACAAAAAGTTCTAATCTGGATCTTTACGAACAGATCCACACAGTTCTTCTTAAGATGTCAGCAACATTGAATTGAAGGATCACTTACAGTGACCCTACCGCTCCAAATTAAATTTCAACATGCTGTTTCTATTTTTGGTGGAGCAAGCCACATTGTGCCAGCAGCACTTCCACACTAAATAAGCCGCAGCTTACGGTAAAGTTCCTGGTCACTGATGTTTTGACGTATGTTATGGAGAATTGTTAAATTAATTCTTACAGCAATTCCCAACTCCTCGAATCTTCTTTCTGTTGATACCTACGTTCTGCTTTCACGACAGTTGATGGGAGACTAAATTACCAGTTACGTTAATAGTTAAATTTATTGGACTGGATTACTCAAATTTTAACGCGGTTTGGTGGCTTCGTGGTTAAGGCGTCTGACTGGAGGTCGAAAGGTCCTCGGTTCTAATCCCGCTCTCGGCTGGGTTTTTCACAGGCCCTTAACCCGGCCTTCACCTCTGGCACAGATTGCTGTGTAGTGTGCAGTACGGCAGAACGCTTCCTCGGTTAGTATTCCACGATAATCTGTAGATTACCTGTACTCGTTAGCATTATGGGATTAGGTAAGTTAGGCACAATAAGAGGCCGCATGCGCGGCAAATGGAAACCTCTTTCACAGAGTTCACATAGTGATTAGCTCGAATCCACTAAAAACATTTACATCAATTCCAAAACTGTCTTAAATAAAACTTAACACTTCCCTTCACATTACTATGTCGCTATATCAAACTATCTTTTCCACGAGACGAGAGAATTATAATTTTCATTGGTTCCTGTATTAGAACTGAAAGTTTCGGCAGTGGTAGAAATGTTTAATTGCTCCTGCAAACGCAAAAAGCAAATAGACGAACAGGCTAATGTCACATAGAATAGGCTGCGTCTTCGCCGAATTTTGATTTTTGTAAGTTTAGTGTTACGATACTTTTTCTTCGCGTCAGTCGCCATTCAGAACCCGTCATTATTACCGTTAGTAAAACAAGTTTCTAGAAATCACCATCGCTTTTGCTATCTACCCACCCTTTTGGCCTTCTGAAAGAATCCGACTTCCTGTTGGATTGGTACCTTTAAAAAAAAAAAAAAAAAAAATGTGAAAATATTCCACTTCTGATTTGGGGACTGTATCGATAGCTGGAGGCTAAGAAACCAGCGAGTAAACGTTGACAGTTCAGAAATGGCGGAATTTAAGAATGATATTGTCTAAATTTTATTTTAACATCTTTAATTCTAATCTGTAACTTTATCAATTTCGATAATTATTAAAGTTAATCGAAACTTATCAACTAACGTACAATTTAGTAATCCTTAACATCATGTCCACTACCCATTGTTTCTTGATAAAATGTCATACCATACCAAGCAATTGAGCCTGAAACTGAAGGCGACTGAAATTCAAGGCTTTAATAGTTATTAGTATTCTCGGCGCCGTAACACTCATCAAGTACATTGCGAGGAGATACAAGCTGACTTCACAGGAGTGGTTACTAAAAAAAAAAGTAATGCATTTATCCACATCAGTATTCAACATATGTCACCAGGAGAAACAGCTACTCACAAATCAATAGATATGTTTTAGATCAGGATGAAGCAATAAATTGTGTAGTTCATAAATTTCCTTCATTTATTTGGATTGTCACCATTATGAATCTGAAAATTTGGTGTTCCAATTAGTCTTCTTAGAAACATTGACCCACCTCGTCTTTACAGTGGTACCAGATTGGTAGTTAGAAGCGTATTAAGCAATGTAATCGAAACAACAATTTAAACTCACAAATTCAACGGACCGTATATGGTAATACCACATATAAAAATAATACCAACAGACATTCCATTCCAATTTTAGTCTAAACTTGCTTATGCGATAACTGTAAACAAAGCACAAGGTCACTCTTTACAAGTATGTGGATTGAATTTGAATATTTGTTTGAATATACGCCAGATGGAATGATTAGAAACATCTTATGACCAAGAGAACTGCAATGTACACATAAAGTAGAATAAAACAGTAATTACAATTCATATAATCCAAAACATACAAATTATAATGCATACCTAAATATCTAATCTATATCTATATAATAAAAATGAATCACCAAATGTGTTGCTAACCGCAAAACTCGAGAACGGCTACACCAATTCCGCTAATTGTTTTTTTTTTATATTTTCGTTATGGCACAAAGAAGGTTCTTATAGAGAGAAAAAACGTAAAAATTGGAAGGAAAATAGTAAAAACCACACTTTTCTTTTCCCTCAATCAAAACAAAACAAAGGCGCGTTAGGATTATCTTTGGTATGACTTCATAGGCTCCATGGATATTAATGTATGTCTGCGTGTGATCAGCGAAAATAATATCACTGACGTACGTGTTAATCATTATTTCCTCCGTGCGTGGCATTTTCTTGGTTGCTTTTAAATTTTCGCTTGCTCGAAAACCAATTGTGTGTTTATTTGTTCAGTGTGTTTACATTTAGACCCATGCCGCCTGTCACGAAAGTGTCTACTATGAAAATAGATTGCATCTGTTTAGAAGGATGCAATACTAAGAATACCTAAAAAACAAAATCGATTACTGTTATTTCAGTTGAGAAGCGATATGCATTAGCGTCTGACGATCGAGCCACGCTTATCCTATTATTTTAAGAATACAAAGTTCTGGTAAGCCTTGCGGTGATGGGTTCCATTCGTTTTAAATTATGTTCAGGTGGAAATTCACAATGATTGAATTGGCTGCGAGTAATAATACTTTCTTACTTTTAAAATCTATATTAATAAAATGAATTGCCAAATGTGTTGCTAAGCGCAAAACTCGAGAATGGCTGGAACAATTTGGCTAATTTTTTTCTTATATTTTCTTTAATCCTACAAGGAAGGTTATTATGGAGGGAAAAAACGTAAAAATTTCAAGGAAAATAGTAAAATCAACACTTTTATTTTCCCATACAAACCAGTCAATCAAAACAAAGCAATGATGCGACTAGGATTATCTCTGGTATGCCTTCAAGTTGATTAGACTTTATGGATATTAGTCTATGCCTGCCCAAAATAAAGTTCGTAGGAAAAAAGGGTTTGCGTGTCATCAGCTAAAATAATATTACTGCCAGTCAATCAATCAAAAAAAAAAGGCGCTTTATGATTATCTTTGGAATCTCAAAATGATCGAACTGAAGAAATGTTTTCAAAACAACTCATTGGCATTGGTAATGACAAAATCCCTGTAGACGTTTTGACTGGCTGCATTACATTTCCTGTCAATTTTTTGGTTGAACGAACGAAGCTATACAAAAACACGGATGTAAATGAAATAAATTTCAAAATTGCCGGTGAATTAAGGACATACAAATCAATTGATTGCGCAAATAACCAAGATGATGTCGTCAATTATCCGCCAGAATTTTTGAACCCAACTGGAATTTGCCATGATTGCTGCCTCATAATCTTCAATTAAAAGTAGGATTGGTGGTCATAATGTTGCGAAATATCAACCAACCGCGTCTTTGTAATGGCACACAGCTAAGCAGTGAAAAAATTACTGAACAATGAGATCGAAGCAACCATTCCAAAGGGAAAATATAATGGAGAAGATGTGTTGACACCTCGCATCCCAATGGTACCACCTGACGTACCATTTGAATTTAAACTGACTGCAATTTCCAATGTGGCTTGCTGCCGCTATGACCATAAATAAATCCCAGGGTCAGTAGATGAGTTTGCAGACGTAATCTAGAAAACCCACGCTTCTCTCATTGACAGTTGTATGTTGCCTGCTCCCACGATGGAAAACCGTCAGCTTTATTTTTTTATGCGCCAGGTAACCAAACAAAAAATATCGTGTACCATAAAGCATTACAATAAAAATATTATCACATTATTACTAACGTCTTGCAGTGTACGAAATATAAAACTTATTTTTGTAAGTAATCGTTGTTTATTATTGAGACATTAAATCAATAAATAAAGTGATCACTCTGTAATTACGTTTTATTTATTTATTTTCTAATGGACTACGATGGGACAACTTTTGACAGAAAGAAGTCTGTCGGGGCATCTAGTTTTAACTAAATACAAAAATGTATGTCAAAATTCCGGTTTTGTTTATTTAATCTAAACGTCTACCCTATGAATATTAAAACATTTCTGGGTCAGCTAGTATAGAGATGAAATATGGGAAAATGAGTTAGCTCTTTCTGAATATCAAAGAGTATTTTGTGTGTGTTTGTGGTGGAAAGATTTATAACCATTACTTGAACTTTGAATTCCTGGTAAATTCCCGAGCCTCGAGCGTTGCCAATGTTTCCGTTCCGTACGCTTGCTGCTTTTGACAGCTTTAAGACTCCAAAAGTTTCGCTATGCGGGTCAAAGCAACGCAACTTACTAATACGTTTGTTTTCGCGCAGTCGGCGTAAATTGCATTAGCGTTTGGCCAGCTCGCTGTCTGGTCTTGGAGAATTCCTTCGTTTTTTCCTCCAACAGTTTCATGTTTTGGTTTACAGGGTGTCGATAATTTTTGAAAAAACAATACTGGGAAAAAAATTTTGCCTTTTTTTTTTACATGTTCTGCATTTCTTTCAATACGATAGTAACAGTGTATAAATGTATATGTTAATCCAATTTCGAACAGTTACACTATCAGCAGACGGTAATTAGAAGCCAACCAAAAACTGGAAATGGTTTCTAATGAATTTATAAATAAAACTCCGTCTACAGACAAGTATTGTGGTGAATGTTATTCTTTATTCCGCACATGTGTTTCGCCCTTATGGTGACGATACACCACATTTATTTGTAGACGAAGTTTTATTTATACACCAATTCACTATCAACCATTGGTTCTAAGCCTATTCCGGCTTCATCAATAATGTGCAATACTTCTACAAACATCAACTCTAGTAGTTTATTCAGAGATTTAAAACTCGACAGCAATTATCGACCTCTTATCTTTTGTTTGCTTTCAATACATGTCTCAATTCAAAACATTAATAACAATTTATTCATACATACGTGCTTGTTCATCGCTGTCAGGCTTATACTTTCAAATACAATTACAGGCTAGTGCAGACCACAAAAATCAATTACAGGCTAGTGCAGACCACCAAAATCAATTTTAAGGTCATCCCTTCAAGAATTGACCGTCTAAATTGTCTTCCTGTAACTATTTTTTTTAAACAAATGTCAACCAAAAATCTTCTTACTCCAGAAGCTTGATTGCCTTTGATATCTCAAATATCAGGGTTAGTTTATACAATTACAACTATTTAACAAATATGCGAATGTGATTATAATACTAAATTTCATTACTAGTGAGGTTATGTACCTGACAGCGAGTTGTTGCATACTTGTCGGCACAGAAGCCGCTGAGAAGTTGTATCTTCGCAGTTCTTCATGTTTCCACCTGCGCAGTGTCTTCCCGTTCTGAGCCGTGATCGATAAGAAACAAATACCCCCACAGTCAAACTGTGACAGACAGCTCCATGATGTATGCCAATGTTATTTCCTTGGATTCACGTGCCAGTAGTACCTATTACCTTTCAACACCATTCAATACCTGTACACGCAGGTGTGATTAGTGTAACGCGGTTTTAGACGGGAACCACTTTTCTCGACGGCATGTTTGCTTTTCTGTATTGTTCTGTGGCACTCGTCACCCCATCAATACTGAACGTGACTCCTGAAATATGTTTTGTATTTATTTTCACGTATTTACCAGGAGCATTATTTCCTTCTAACTGATAAACATATGATGTTGAGATATAGTTGCCTTTTATTGATTTTTTATTACTTAGATGTTGTTGTGTTGATGTTTTTTGTCGTAGTAATTTAATTCTAGTTATTATTCAATTTAGCACTTCGCAAATATTTTGGAGGGTTTTCTTTCTTAGTGTGTTTACTATATTAGAGTTAGTTGTGATTTGTGTCTGGCCGTTTAAGTGAGATATTGGTAAAATGTGCTGAACACTGGGTTTCGAAATGTCTTAGCAATATTTAAAGTGTTACCGCTAGTTGTAAGAATCGATCTTTTAATGTTTATACAGTGTATCCTTGTAGATAATAGCGGTTGGCAACCGGCTGTTGAGGGATAGGAGCCCGTCCGAGCCTTACTCCGGATTCCTAACAGGAACGCTCGGGGTGTAAACGCTGCATTCCTTCACCACTCGGCCAAACTGGCCTGACCAGAATCCATCAGGAGTCTAATCCACGTGGTGATTGTCGAATAGCCCCTGTTGAGAGGCGCGTATAGATCGTGAAAAAGGCCGATCAAGTGAATTGTCATGGTACACAAAACGTCATTTCCATGGTGATATAGAAGGACGCTGAAAATTAAATGGACTCTATTAGAAAAGATGAGAGAGAAAAGAAAATTGTGTAAAAGTCATATAGTAAGAAGAGACAGATTGGTGGATCACATTATAAGAAACTTGGGATTGGTTAATTTGTAATTAGAAGAAACTAGTTGCAGATAGAGACAAAAAGCAGAGTATAGGATGCAGGTGATTAAGGAAGTGGGTTTTAATGGCTATGTTAAAGGTTAGCTGAAGATAGGAACAGATAAAGTTTTCGTCAAACCTGTAGAGAGATGGAAGGCAGGGGAAAAATGACATAATGCTATATACGAGAGGGTACCAAAAAATAACAGGAATAGCATTGCCGTGGGCGGAGGTGAGTAAAAATTGCTTGTTGAAGACTTGAAATGTAAATATCTTGGTGTAAATTTGATAGCAAGCTGAACTTGAAAGCACACATTGAAAAGGTAGTAGGAAAGGATTTTAAAAACCTCCACTTGTTGGAGAGAGCGATGAGGGTCTGTACGAGAGAAGTAACGGAATTGAGTTACAAAACATTTTTCAGACTATTGATTAAATATGGTGGTGTAGTATGGAACACACATTTTGGGTATCAAATACAGAAGTTAGAGAAGGTGGAAAGAAGGGCTACTAGATTTGTATCTGGAAATACCGCAGAGCACAATCAGTAATCGATATGATAAAAGAGCTGGAATGGGATTCATTGGAAGACAGAAGGAGGGTGAAGAGAATCTTCGGAGTTTACAAGGGGTATATTGGTTATGAGGCGTGGAAATATATTGACATTTAAAGGAAGAGATGACCATGACGACAGGCTGGCACTCGAGTTTTTTGGCACAAGGGTGTAGGAAAATATTCTTTCGTAGGTAAGGGATTGGAATAAGTTATTAAGTGAATTGATGAATAATTTACAAAAAACGTTTAAAGAATTTGAAGTCGAAATTTGTAGAGGGCAGATGGGAAAATGGGTGTGTAGGGAAATTGACACCGGAGAGTGCGCTCTATCGAAGCTAAAAATTAAATTAAAAAAGCGTAAATGATTTTAGGCTAATGCTCAATGAAGCAGACTGCTAGAGGAAACTGTCATCAAACGGTGTCAGTTGTACTGTGCAAGACGTTGTATAGAAGTGACAGAGGCCCATATTCTTGTAAAGGCAAGAAATATTTAAGTACTGTGTTAATAGTTGTTTGCAAACTGATTTAATTTCGTTCTTGCAGCTATGTTACCTGGAGAATAAATAATTTTTATTTCTCCAGATAAAATCTGCCACGCTAAAGTATTCATAGAACTAGGTGTATAAAGCGATTTCATAGGTCTCCTCTCCAGCCTACATAGTACGAGATGTGTGTGAAAATTCGATTAATGATGCTCAGACGAAGAGGGAGGAGAGAGCGTTGTGAGTGTTTCCTGTCGACAGTCCGTCTCCGTGACACGCGTGCTGGGTTGCGCAAGCTGCTCGAGTCAGAGCGTCGCTATGCCGAGAGTGTTTACTCGGGATCTGTCGCCGTCACAGCGAGCTACTCGACACGGCGCGCCGGCATGGCGGCACCAAAACATCTCAAACCACGAGATATGTCAAGCCCCGGCCATTCACCCGACAAGCTTCAAGCAATACGACTCCGTACTATCCTGAGCTTAGCACATATATGACATGCCAAGACTCCATCAAGCGAGCATAGTTTGCAAACGTTTGCGATAATTATTGGTCGTCATGATGCCTTGCTCAAGCTCCACTGGTCCCACCGTGTATCACGCTCCTGGCCTTGTGACATGGTAAATTATTTTGTTGGATAATGCCTTTGCGTTTGAGAAATATAGTCATCATGAAGGGGTGTAGGTAGTCTGCAACCAGTATGAAATAATTATTGGTCATCATGATGTCTTGCTCAAGCTCCACTGGTCCCATGGATGCCAACATAAATGTTCCCCAAAGCATAACTGAGCCGCCGCCAGCTTGTCTCCGTCCCGCACTATAGGTGTCAAGAAGCTGTTCCCTTGGAAAACGACGGATTTGCACCCTCCCATCGGCATGATGAAGAAGGTGTTGGTATTCATCAGACCATGCAACGCTCTGCCACTGCGAAAACGTCCAGTGACGATGGACATGTACCCATTTCAGACGTAGTTGGCGATGTTGTGGTGTTGACATTGGCACATGCATGGGTTGTCAGCTGCAAAGCACCATCGTTAGGAGTTTTCGGTGCACTGTGTATTCAGACACACTTGTACTCTGCCCAGCATTAAAGTTTGACGTTAGGTACACTACAGTTCGTCGCCTGTCTTGTTTTTCCAGTCTGCCCAGCCTATGACGTCCGACATCTGTAATGAGGGGTGGCCGCCAAACCCCACGAAGTTTGGACGTGGTTTCACCTTGGTTTCGCCACTTGTTGAAGACACTCACCACTGCACTCCTCAAACACCCAACAAGTTGTGAAGTTTCCGAAATGTTCGTGCCGAGCCTCCGGGCCATCACAATCTGCCCTCGGTCAAACTCGGATAGATCGCGCGCCTTCCCCATTCCAAACATCGATAGACCGCTCACTGATACTACATGCACCGTTTAACGCTGCTATCTCCTGCATGGGTTTATATCGATAGTAGGTAGGTAGTCATAAAGTTCTGGCTGATTAGTGTAATTTTGGATAGAGCATTTTTTTAAACCAAGAAATTCAATGCGACTGTAATATGACTTAGGAACAGATGACACGGTGGTTTATTATCATTATTTTTTTAAAATGATGTTACCAGAAAAATTTGAGTTCGTAACTTGTACGATAGGAGCTATCTGTTTGGTACAAAAAAAAAATGTTCGACACATTTTAAAACTCATCTGCTCCATTGGTCTCTGCAACACAACACATTGTCCCTCGCACCGCTCGTGAGATCGTTCCGTTGAAGCAAAATTTTTTATAGGTACAGTACATTAGGGTAAAGTATGGAGCGGCTTGGTGGTTCAGTGGTCAAGGCTTCTGACTGCAGATCGAATGGCCCTCTGTTCGAATTACTGTATCGGCGGAGAAACATAAACCTCCCATGTATCGGATTTCACATTAAACTGTAGGTCCCTATTAACGCGGTAAGATTACCGGGATAGGTTAGGTTAGGAAGAAAGGAACTGGTCATCTTACCTCCAATTCAGGTTCATATAACTCCTTGAAGAGCGTTCACCCAACCTTCGGGTTTAATACCAAGCTTAGCTTTCTTTTATTACACAATCAATCAAAAGTACTATCCATAAAATATTATTAACAATTGCCAAATTAAACAAAGATGGTTGTAGAGCTATTACTCGAAAATAACTCTATTGGTTTGCTAGAATTTATTTTGAGTTGAAACTGAATGCTCTGGAATTAAAGACATCTGAGTTTCATCATAGTGGTATATTTTTACATGAATACTCATTGAAATGTTACTGTGTTGTACGTTGTGCACCAGTAAAATGTTACATTAGGTATCTGAGGCTGCAGATTTACATATTTAATAATTATACGACTATATTTAAGACATTCCACATTTTCCAATAAATTTCACTGTAAAAATTAAAATAGTGGATTTTATTGGGGCAGTGAATAAACAAGATAACATGGAATTACACGTCATCTGAGATATTTATTACATATTTTAACAATCATACTAAAACATCTGATTATTAAAGTTGAAAACAAATAAATTATAACAGATTACAACTATTGATTTTAAGAAAAACATGAGAATCATTTTAGAATGATTTGTGGGTGTTTTAGACCATTTACGAACACTACGGCGTTACTATCACATCGACGGCAGGGCGGATGGCATGTTGTGTGTGGTGGTGGCACGTGCTACAATGAACAGGTAGCCCAGGAGGACGACCCGTCAACTGGTTCCTCAGAAGCACCGCGGTGGTGAAAGCCTGCCTCGGGTTCCGTGTGGGCTGCATGTCACTCCGGTCGAGTCAGCTGTTCTGCAACTGTCGTCTTGGCCGACGATGAAGGCCTAATATTTCATGTTTCGTTAGGCGATAAAGAGTTAATACCCTCCAAAAAAAAAATTCACATGATGCCACCACGGTTCGGTTTTTCGGTGTGAGAGTTAGCGACCAATCTAAATTCTTGGGTGGCAGTACATCTTATATCGTAGAGCACATCTTCGATGCCTTGTTCAGATATCACGTCTTGTAACTGGAGTAAAGTATTCGCACTGTATCATGGTTCCTCAGAAACAGGCCAATTGCTGAGAATCGTACTTCGTAGTCATTTTCTTCACTTAAAATTGTCATTTGAAACCCCTCCCATCCATATACCTACTTTAAAATGTTTTATGCATATTACCAGTCTTGAGGAATTTGGTATGTTAGTACATTAGTATAATTATATAAATTTAACAGAAAAAAAATTAGTAATTTTTATTTTTCTGAACCGATTTGCCGGAACAATTTTTGCATTGAAAAAGGATACTGGAGATTTTGAAATTTTATTTCAGTTACTTAAATGATTGTTCATAAATTCAATAATACTTTTTTTGCGTGACGATTAGTATGAAAATACTACCTACTCGAATAAGAGTTCTTTGTAAAAAATGTATTGAAAAATAATCGAAACACGTAAGTTACTCAAAAGCGAAAGCTAACCAACTTCTTAACAAATATAAAACGGACTTAAAAAAAACACAACACAAGAAGTTATTTACAATAAGGTAAAAAATAATTATTGAGAAACCCTATAAATTGTATTAAACAGAAAATCTAGTTATTATATATGTTTAATGTCTTATTATTTTTATCCTATATTGCTATTTTATTGTTATTTTTTATGGATAAACACCATTTTGAGTCGGCACTAATCCACAAGTACTTCGGAGAGGGAAATATAATATTCGTTCGATCGCTGCCGGATGACAGTATTCAATTGAATGCTCTCGTTGCTGCAACGCGCACCCAGGAAAAATTATTTAAACTTTCCTCTACAAGAGAAACCTTCATTTTGCGTTATAAAAGTCCTAGAAGTAGAATTATTGCTTTATTTTATACCCGACATCCTATAGTGTGTGTATGTAGTTGTCATACGTTGAAAGCCTTTTGCTATAAATTAGATTTTTGAAATTTAAGGAACATTTTCTCGAAAATTACTCAAGATAGGGACATAAAAGTTTTATATGTTTCTCTTTACTATCCAAATTACATCTCAACACTATTGTAATAAGTCCAGTAGTTAAAATGAAATTTAATAAAATATAATATTTAAAAAAAGATTTTGGTTGTTGAACACAAAAACTTCCGCAAGTAGGAATACGAGTGGTGCTATATGCTGTCCTGCAGGCTACCATACGGCTTATATTGTAGACATACATAGCACAAATCGATAAATTATACCGTGGGGATTATTATAAGTGTTAAATAATAAATATTTACCAAAACCAGTAATAAAGACTTTTAGCTATTCTTGATCTTTCTCTTCTGTATGATGCCAGAAGCGTAGTCATCTTCTTCTATAAATCGGAAACGGGTAAGCCCATTGCTGAACTTATCTCCTTCCATGCATCGTCCATCAGCGTTTTGTTGTGGTAATCTGCACATTTACTATTCAACAAAAATTCTTTCGCACCATACAGCTGTATTTAAGAAGGAAAATTTAGTTCTATTAATATAGAAAATCTTGATGAATACTTTGTATTACCTTTTTAGAAATCGACACTTTTCGTTGTTCATGGCAGTAAACTGTCGCTGTGCCGCGCGAGCCAACTCAAAGAAAGACACCACCGTCCCAACTGCGCGCGAGCCAATTAGTGGGGGGCCTTTGCCGCGCGCCTGGAGACCGACAGAGAATGGCTCGCAGCGCGGCATGTTCGACCGCGCCAATGTTCGAGCTGGCTCGCGTGTCAACAGCGTATCCACTATGCGCGGCTGCCGCGCGAGCCAATGTTCGAGGGTTTGCCGCGCGTAGTGGATACGCAGCTTGAGTTTCTACGTCATCCAGCGGCGAACCCTCGAATATTGCATTACAGTGACACTCTGGGAAAGTCTTCGTTCACAGACTTTAGGGATTCGTCCCAGCACGCAAACTGCTGATTACAAATCGTGAACCTTTCTTGCCTTAAAATTCCTAACACCACCTAGGCTTAAACCTGTTCTAGGAGCTGGACACCATTATGTTGCCGCAACGACCTGAACCAATGGGGAATGCTTGTAAATAAATAAACGCAACACATGCACTTCATGTTAACTTCAATTAACAATACTAGTAAGTTACCGAGTTTCGCGGTTGAGCTGAAACGCTTGGACCTTGCATTCAGGAGGACGCGGGTTCAAATTCACGTCCGACTATTATGATTGCGGTTTTCCGTGTTTTTCACAAAATCACTCCGAAAAAATCTTCCCGTTCTCTGCCCCCATCCTTTCCTGGCTGAAATGACCTTAATTCTGATGAGCAGTAAGGCAAAAAAAAAAAAAAAAAAAAAGAAAAAAAAAAAGAGACAGAAGCAGAAGCAGAATGTCAATTTAGATTAATATCTGGGGAGATAATTGGCTCGTGACAAAAAGAAAAGAAAAATAACTATCACATTTTATAAATAATGATACTTTTTTCCATTTAAGGCTGGAATTCACACTAATTCCTATTTTAAAATATAATTTTACCAAACTTGAGACCTTAATATATATATATAAAAAAAAGTTTTAGAAATGATGACACTTTTGCCCTTTAAGGGTTGAGTTCCGAAAAATTCCAGTCTCAACATATCTGATCTTACCATAGCGGAGACCTTAATGTTTAAAATTTTAACTCATTTGCTGATCTTAGTTGTGTATCAGGGGAGATATGTGGCTCCTCGCAAACAAAACATGTGTCAGAAATAATGGTAATTTTGTCCTTTAAGTGCCGAATTTCGAAAAATTAGTTTCTTAAAATATTACCTCACCAAAGAGGAGAACATCGTTTTATCGATTTCAGTTGGGTTTAAAGGGACATTAATGGTTCGTGACATAACACACCCTTGAGAAATAATAACTATGATGATGATTTTTCAAAGTAGTAATTTAAAGATCGAAAGCAGTTGAAGAAAATTAATCAAAGGTTTTTATTGTGATTTACAACATAAAAAAAAGGTTCGTAAACACTGGACGTATGTCCAAATTGAAGCGGTCTTATGGCTCATTGGTTAAGGGAACTGACTGGGTGTTGAAACTTCTCCGAGTATCCGCTGGGTATTTTAAAGGCCATTAAACCATCCTTCACATCTTTAAAAACTTGCTGTGTCTTTCTTTCCTACAATTAATAGCGAACTTCATTTCTTCAGATAAAAATTATTGATAATACCAATTGCTGAAAATGTTGACACTAGTTTTGAAGATTCCTGATATAGTATCAAGGTTACAAGATTTTCCATTAATTAGAAGATTAGCCTATACAGAAAAGTATTTTTACAATATTTTTAAGGAATGGCATTATATTTTGAAAAATTTGTGAGTTTGTGTATAAACAATCTAAAATGAACCAAATTCTGTAAATTTGTATTACGGTGAATTTCTTTAAATCCTTCAATTGTAAGAATGACCCGTGTTTATCTAAGCATGTAGAAGTTTATAGTTTTTTTTTCTTTTTTAACTATTAACTGAACTGAAGGCTTCAGAGACAGTATGAAAGCATCCTTTCTCTGGTCGTTTTTAAAGTTTTACCGTCTTAGAGATTAAAAACCATAGGAAGGCTGCGAAAGTTTAATGCGTGCTGTGTAATTCGTAAAACACGTGGCTACTCCACAGTATACTCGCCCAATAAACTGGTTAAGCGTCTGCAGTGTCAGGTTCCTATAAGGATGGGGGAGACGGTTTGGTATCGTTTCATAACACTCGGCACATAACTCTGGACGCTGCCAATTTGGCGTAGGCTCAAAACCAGAAAACATATTGCTTTAGGAAGGTTTCAGAGTTCCACACGGATTGCAAGATACTATCATTTTCGTGTTTGTATTTATTTCAGCACTAGGCAGATTTATTGATGGCGATAAAAACAGCGGAACCTAAAAATCTCTGCAGGGTCGTCTTAATTTCGAGGAGTTCAGAATTTGCAGTTTGCTTCCATTCAGTGAATAAAACTTTTATAATCAATTGAATAACTTGGCAAATGTTAGAAACATTCCTGCGTGATATCTTGCCCATAGAGAATTTAGAGAAATGTGAGTGTGGCCATCTTGTCCACGAAACATGTTAGTGCGAGGATCCTGCAAATTATAACAATAATATTCATCGTCCTCTCCTGTTTGAAAAGTTTGCAGTCATTAGATCAAATAGTGGCAAATAAGTTTCGATGAATCTACATTCATGTTTGCAATAATTGTTCCAGGTAAAGTAGACCGTTATTGCATTCTACCAGCAGTTGTAATTTTAGTTTCATTGGAAATTTGAGGTTGTGGGGTTCTATGAAGTTCAGTCGTTTTCTTCAGTGTAAGTTTGTCAATTTATACTTGAATCTATTTAAACATTTAATTTAGACATTTTTATCTGGATTTTTTTTTTGTATAAATTAAAATGGACGGTGCAAGCATACACACACACACGCGCGCGCGCACACACACACACACACACAAAATAGTTCTAGAGGTTAATTACAATGTTGACTTAATCTTAAAAAAATTACTTTTTTCTAATACTGTGTAGATTAATGGTAAACTATAGTCGACGCAGTGGGACAGCGAAAATAATAAAATAAGTTTAATGCAACAATACAATAGAAACGGTGGCAATAAAGAATATAGTTCAAGAAATAGAGTAAGCCTTTCAGTTAACAAGAAACATACATAAAAAATTACTATCTTGGAGTTCAAACTTAAGGCATTACCAAACAGTAGTTAGACCGGAAACATTTAAACCAAACAGGATTTGAGATGTTGAAACAGTAGAGAAAACGAAAGAAGAATTTTGAGAAAAATACTAGGATATAAAATCAATATTGAATCAGAATACAAATTAAGATCAATCAAGAAATTGATTTAAAATTGAAAAACCAACAAATGTAATGAGGAAAAGAAGACATATGCTATGGGCATGTACATACAATGAATAACGAAATTTTAACCAAATAGTTGTTTGACAAATCCAAACCCATATGATTTCATTAAACAGAAAAGATACACAAATGCTGGAATCAACACAGACTCACTAATTTACATAATACGTATTAGAATGGAAACTCAAAAGTTGATTTTCAGGAAAGAAGGAAAAATAAAGCCAATGGAAGAAAGTGAACACAGGGAGGGAAGGAAAGGAACTCGTAAAAGATGAAACAAATATGGATACAAAGAAAGTTGAAGACAATGTAGCATCAATGTAGTTGATTAATCATTATGTCTAAAAGAATTATTTGTAGAGAGAAAATAAGGTTTTCAGTACAGCAAATAAATAAATTATGATTGAAGTTATAGTACTGTTGATATCTATCTTAGAGGCTGAGAAATTTTCAGTGTTCCCTCTTAAAACAATCGCAGTTGAATGTCTATCGAAGTCGGCTCCTCCTCCTGGCTGCACCCTGTTTACAAGGCGCCGTCTGGCGCGCACCGGATCTCGGCCAGTGGGCCAATAAGGAAACACTTGGGCTGCGCCATCACAGGAGATGACACCCTGCGTCCCGCTGCCGGTGTTCTGCGAGCCGTTCACTTTACTGCCAATAATTGCGCGCCCTAGAAAGGCGGCCGCCGGAAAGATCCCGCTCGCTACACGGCACTTACTCTCAGGATCACTCTCCCGCTTGACGAGGCGCTACAAACTCAAATCAGGGCTCCAGCCACTCCGTGAAAATTTAATAGCGCGCCCGGATAAAGGCACAGAGCCACGTTAACGGTGGGGAGTATACACGGCTGCTTTAACTGTTGAAAGTGCAGGAAAATTGTAACGGTCGTCTGTCACTTATACTTTTAAATATAGAGATAAGTGTCGAAAACTGTTTATTTATACATATTTTAATTTGTGAATATAAAATATTAATGGCATATATTGGAGAATCCAGTGCGGGAACTAGGTGGGAGGGGGTGTAAACCGGAAAGCCCACATCAAGGGGGTATTTAAAGAGTGGCTAATGCCAAATTAATGTCGTGATGACTTTTTTGTTAAGCTCCACTCACTATTGCCGCGGGCAGTGACAATGGGGGGGGCGACAATCCGGGTGGCGATTTCGGAGTGGCGGCAAAATAATGTTCCAGGGGGCGGCAATCGCACAGATTTTTGCCCCGGCTGGTGAAATTCCTCTATCTGCCACTGGCAGAATCTTTGGCAGCACACAGTAAACGAGGCCCAGAGAGAAGGAGTTGTCGGATGATGTTAGGCTGTATTGATTACTGGATGACTGAATATTACACTTGATTGTGGATTCCCAAACGTGGAGGAATATTTTAAATCAGGATAATGGTTTATGAAGATGTACCATGAAAGTTAATTTGACTTATATGGAATATGCATTATAATGTAAAATAGTTAGGGTTGCAGCCAAAGAAAATATGTTCATATAAAAGTTGAATTGACTACATTGTGTATTAGAAGTGAAGTAATAAGGCACTGTTCTATACACATATTGTTGAATATAGAGTCTGTGATGTTATTTTTGAAGGATGGTAAAGACTAGTAATTCCAGGTACAGTTTACGGTTTTCTTACGGATAGAAAAAAGGATGAAGATAAACTTGTAACCGAACGGCTATCACTAAAATTCCTGTTTAGTATAAAAGACGAAAAAAAAAACCGATATTTTTTCCTATTGGAAACCACAAAGGGCCGTGATTAAGGTAAACAAGGATCTTCTTCTTCTAGTCCTATGAGTTCCGAATGTCGGCACTCATCTTGGCTGCCTAGTCTCTGCTAGTAGACTCGTAGACGAAGAAATGCTGCAAGAGCTGAAACATTTGGGAAGAAGAAGGCGATGGAAATGCAGAAAATGATGGTAAGCGCCAGCGTGCAAACAGATCGGCAGCTGTTAATAGACGAGCAATTAGACGAAATTTCCTCCACTTCTGACTCGTCTTATTGCCAACGTTTTATTAGAGGCGGTGGGCTCGGATATTCAAAAGAAAATGAATATCATCTTCGCAAACCAAGTATGCGTACCAACCAAATAAAACACCCGAACTTTGTGAAAAGTCGACCGAATGCCATTACTGCAGATCCAGTGGTATTGTACGCCGATTTTGAAGATACACTTCGGTTAACTAGACTCGAAGAAGTGCATACATTTACACTTGCCCTCCGACATTTGACAAGAGTCCTCCATCCTGGCGGTAAAAACATAACGTTCCCCACCAAAAAACAACCTTCCCCCCGGCAATGACAGAATACAACTGAGATCACTAAATCTTCCAACAGATCCATCTCAGCTCCTGACACTAGTTCACAAGATTTTCGAGAGAAGAGGAGAAATATTGATCCTGAGGAAACATACAAGCAGTTTGTCATGACCCATGGACGCATTCTGTTAGATACAAGACTACCTTGGCCCCAGTGCAATGTGCACACAAGACACCCGTAAATTCTATGTTAAAAGTTACTCAGCTGAATACTAAAGGAAACGCCATGGTTCTACATGAAATCAGAAAGGTGGCTGAGGAATTGAGATCAGATATTATTGTCTACAAGAACCGTACTCCTGGCAAGCAAAATCCCGCACATGCCTGTAACATCACGAATAATCACAGAGGGCAATAACCCAATGGCAGCAATAATCGTTTTAAATAAACAGATAACAGTTACAAAAATTACGCAGTTATGTGATGAACACACAGTATGTGCTGAGATAGGAGCAGCATGGGGAAGCTTCATAATGGTAAGCATGTATTTCCAGTACAGTGACGAGATCTTCCCATACTAGATAGAATACGGCAGATAGATGCAGCTCTGGGAAATTATCCACTCGTTATTGCAGCGGACGTCAATGCAAAGTCTGCTCTTTGGCACAGCAAGAAGACTGACAGGAGAGGGCAACTTCTAGAAGAACTGTTAAGCGAATTGGGTCTAGAGGTTAGAAACCAAGCACATAATCCTCCTACTTTCTGCAACAGTGTTGGCGCAAGAACAAATATTGACGTAACAGTTACAAACATTCATGCGGGAAATCGCTTTGGGGTTGGAGAGCTTGACAACATGACAACAAGTGATCACAATTTGATTGTCTATGAACTGGGCAGAACGCAGACAGAAGAAAGCAGTGGCAACAGAAACATTAAAACAGCATATAACATCAAGAAAGCTGCATGGGAAAATTAAGGAATGTGTTCACTCCACCGGATTTGCCAGAAAACCACTTCGATGTAGACAAAGCCGCAAGAGAGCTGACAACTGCAATACAAAGTGCCATGAAACGGGCGATACCACTAAAAAAGATAGTAGATCCCACTGACAAAATATGGACAGAAAAACTTGAAAACTACGACTAAACATGAGAGAGCGAGGAAGAAGCATGGTGGCAGCAGACAGAAGTTTCCTCCTGAATGCTACAGGCAGAAGAGGCAGATTTTCAAAGACGCGATGAGAGAGACAAAACAAAAATGCTGGGAAGTCTTCGTGAGGGAAAACCTCATGAACAATCCATGGGGTATTCCTTACAAAATAGCTGCAGGTAAAATCAGGCCTCCCACAATACTATCCACAGTAAAAAGAACAGATGGACGATTAACCACGAATTGGAGAGACTCAGCGGAGGAGTTATTAAAAGTTTTGCTTCCTGATGACAACCCGGAAGAAGAAACAGTAGAACAAGCTACACTACGAAGGAACATGTGGCAGCCCTGCTGGAGTCAAGAGGAAGGAAATAATATTACACCCGAAGAAGTAATAACCGCGATAAACAAAATGAAAAAAGGAAAGGCTCCCGGTCCGGATGGAATTCCAGCCGAGGTCCTGCAGGAGTTAATCATAAAATTAACCCCCGTCCTATGCAGGCTCCTGAACGAATGTCTATATCAGGGTAGAGTTCCGGGAATATGGAAGAAAAGCGAGGTGGTAATTCTAAAGAAAGGAGACGACAAGGATCCTCTTCAACCGAAATCTTACCGGCCGATTTGTTTATTGAATGTGCTTGGCAAAGTTCAAGAGAAGATTCTATGCAAAAAATTACAAAACCACCGGGAGGTTCTGGGAATGAATCCTAGTCAATATGGATTTAGAACCGGGAAGTCGACAGAGGATGCCATAAATCGGTCGATGGAAATAATTTGTAGCAGTACAAAAAACTACGTAGTGGGCATATTTATTGACATTCGGGAGCTTCGACAATTTATGGTGGCCCGCCTATTTGAACGGCTGAGGGAGATTGGTTGTCCAAGAAGATTATTTACACCTTCAGGGACTATTGCAGATTTAGAACTGCTTCCTTGAGATGCCAGAACTCGTTCATCACGAAGACCTTACTAAAGGATGCCCGCAAGGTTCAGTTTGGTCCCATATTCTGGGATATAGGGATGGAACCAGTGATTGAACTATTACAAAGATACCTGAACTTCTAGGTCTAATAGCTTTTGCTGATGACCTTTTACTACTCGTGGAAGGAGCAACAAGAGCAGAAATTGAGTACAATAGTAATCTAGTACTTAACTGCCTTAGCCAATGGTGCAGTAAAGTCAAGCTGAGTTTAGCACCACATAAAACAACATTTATGTTGCTCAAGGGCAAGCTGACTCGAAAACCAACTATAAGAATCGACGGTAAATCAATTCGTAGAAACCCAGTGTGCAGGTACTTAGGCATTCAATTGGATGAACGTTTAAACTTCGAAGCCCACTTAGAGAAGACAATAGCAAGAGCAGTGGCGGTCATGAATAAAATCATTAATATTGGCCAACGAAAATTACTGTTCCAGTCCAAACAATAAGACTATACCATGACGCAATTTTTCCTCTTTAGTGGGCTACTCAGCAAGTGTGTGGGCAAAGCATCTAAGAAAAATAAAACTAAAACAGCGAGTCAGACGTGTCCAACGAGGAATACTTTTAAGATTGACAGGAGCATACAGAACCGTGGCAACAAATTCATTAACCGTTGCCATTGGTGTATGGCCACTGGACCTTGAAGTAAGGAAACGGGGTGCCATATACTGGCTCAGAAAAGGGAAACAAGATAAGGTAGCAGAAATTGTAGGCAGCGAAGCAACATCGGAGATGCACATTCGGAAGCTTCTATTGGCGGAATGGCAACAAGAATGGAACAACAGTGAAACAGGTCGAAGAGCATATGATATGTTCCCATCCGTAGAGGAGAGGTTAAAGTTGAAGTACCTTCAACCCTCTCCCGGATTGGTACACTACATTACAGGTCACGGGCCATACAATAGCTGGCTCCGAAGTCGAAATATTGTAGATTCAAACAGGTGCGAATGTGGTGAAGAAAGTACGCCGGAACGTGGTATGGGAATGTGAAATAACAGCCAGTTTGAGAGAACACCAACAAGCTCGGCTGCAAGGTAGGAGATATTTGACATACTGCGCGACGAAAGTTTGTGGCATTTGCTGGACGAGGCAGCTGATCTAGCCTCAAAATTTTGGAAGGAAAATTTATAAAAAGGAAAAATGCCGAGCAAATCAAAGGCCACAGATAGCAGAAGAGGAGGGAACAATGATGCTGGAAGTTTGACTTTCACAACACCGGATTGACGGAATATCCTACGACAATGAGCAACATCAATCGTCGGAGGAACTTCAGTGTGCTCCAGAGAGGCCGTCTTCTGAGCGACAGCTGGGGCCGTCTTGGTATTCCAGGAGGTCAACTCTTGATGGCCGGCTGACTTTGCTGCCGGTTCCAGGAGACTCTACTTTCGGAGCGCACTCAACACGAAAAAATGAACATAGTGGACCGAAGTGCGGCTGTGACAATTGGTGGTGGTAATAGTAGTATTAGTAGTAGTAGCAATGATATTAGTAGTAGTAGTAGTAGTAATGTTAGTAGTAATATAGGGACAATAGCAGTAGTAGTAGATGTAGTAGTGTGTGGTGCCCATTCTGTTTAATAACAGTAGATAATAGATATTGGAAATTTAATCAAAATTTTCTTGGATTCATTGTTTATATGTTAATACGTTATATATATATATATATATATATATATATATATATGTACATGTTAAGTAATGGAAATAAGGGCCCAGATTAGATACTAGGTTCTGGGCTATGTTGCATATGGAAAATGAATAAAAATAATAATAATTAATAGTAGACTCTCGGATTAGCTCCGTAGTTATCTTGGAGGTCCATGTTCTCAGATTGTTTTTTAGCCAGGAAGTTCTTATCCTACCAGCACTTCTCTTCCCTGGAGTACAGTCTGCAGGAGTTCGAACGGCTCTTGTTCCACGTAATGTGGCCAAAGTATTGCAGCTTCCGTGTTTTTATGGTAGTCAATATTTCCGTATTCTTTTTCATTTTCCGGAGCAATTCAGCATTTGTGGTGCGGTGAGATATCCCCAACGTTCTTCGATTCATCAACATTTCAAAAGCTTCTAACCTTTTACTGTATGTTTCCTTTAATATCCACGTTTCTACGCCGTTAAGGAGGACGGAGAACACATAGCAGTACCGGAGTATCATCTTCGTGGTAATTGATAAATAACGAAGTTTAAAAAGATGTATCATTTTGTTTATTGTAGCCCTGGCTTTATCATTGGATCCCATCAGCTTTTTATCAAAATACGTATACCTTGATAGACATTCAATGGTCTTCTGGTTGATAATAATATGGCATTGGAAATTGCAATGACCATTACTTTTTTCTTATTTATATTAATATCAAGTCCGTATTCGTGGCTGTTTTGCGACACTCTATCCATACGATCCCGTGGTTAGGATTCCATGTTAATCTGTAAGTCCTGGAGGAAAGGAACTGGCCATCCTACCTCTGACACCATGGTTTAGTAGCCCCCTTCAGGAGGATCCAACCAACCTTCAGGTTGTGAACTAAGTTAGTTTATCCATAGGATATTTAAACTTTCCTGCAAAAACGGCTGAGTGGTCCGCGTATCGAATGTTGTTTATCCAGTTTCCATTCAACACCACTCCCATCCCCACATCACTCAATGCTTCCCTGAACATATACTCTGAATAGATATTAAATAATAAAGGAAACAGTATAAAACCATGACTTAGATCACGAAGAATTTTTGCTTCATCCGTATTTTATCTCTTCAGTCTCACATAAGGATACTTAAAGCTTAATTTAAGAGATAATCTAAGAAGTTATTAATAATCTTTGGTTAAGTAACGAGGTCTAACATTAATACATGAGACTAGTAGAATAAAGTTTACAAAGTAGTTTCCATTCACGGAATTGGTAACGAACGTAACAGGTTTTCACAAAGGGACAGGTAGGTTATAAATTTGTTGTTTTAAGTGTAACCAATTATGTGGAGAAACTGAGAAATAGGAAGTATATTTTTTAATTGAATAGTGATATTAATATCCACATCTGTCAGAAGAGCAGGGTTTCAGTGCTTTGCACTCGTTGAATTGAGTCCATAAAAGCTCAGTGTCAGTCTGCAGACATGAACCCGCGTTATCGCTGTAGTAATTGCTTGGCAACAAATTGGGAGGCCAGTTGTAATGTAACAAGAGTTGTGTAATCTAAAGCAAACTTATTAGTTATTATTTACTGCATAGAGAAAGCGGCAATTATTTGTTTATTGTGGAGCTTGTTTGTTAATGTATAGCACTGTTAAGAAAAAGTACTAATCATGCGCTGTCATACTGAATTGAAAGATGTAAAGGGCCCAGTTTTGATTATAGACATAATGGTTGCTACTTTTTTTGAGCGGTTTTCTGGAATCAACTAGAGATATGCTTTGACTCCTTAAGGTGCAAACTATGCATTCCATACAAATTATTTAATACCTGCTATACACGTATAGTTTGTTGCCGAGTATTGAAATAATAGGAGATGCCAAGGGCGTTTAAGGTTAGCTGTTTAATATATAAAATATTTTGCGGTATCTCAACGAAAGGGCTTTGGCCGTCCGTTTCCGCTGGGGGTTGTCAGTTGTATTCAGGGCTGCTTACCCTCGGCTGCACCGTACACGTGGAGTGATGACTCCTGCTGGTCCGCCTTCTACCTGCCTGAGGCACAAACAATCTTTGATACTCTCTTAAGCCGCAGATCGGATTTTTCCCAAAGTAGGATATTCATACTCGGCTATAAATTTCGAAATAAGAAGTCATAAATACGGATATACTCTACCATCGGTCAGGTAACACTAGTTCACAGGACAGGCGATTTTTAGGAGAGCATATATATAAAAGAGGAAAAGCAGTGACACAGATGGACTAATCGAAAAAGTAGCTGTCGCTGCCAAGTAACTATCAAATGTAATTATCCTCCTATTTCTCTCTAGCCTTCTGAACCTAGACACGTAGGGAGAACAGAGCTTCGCGGCGCGTAGACAGCGGTGGTCATTAGCGCCCTACAGACAGCCGGTACGGCAATGTGGACTCCGAGTAGAGTGCTACTGCACGGGGTCTAGTATTACATTTGGATTCTGACGTACAGCACCTCAAAGATCTATATTGACAGCAGTAAGTAATTATTTTACCAGAGAAGCATTTCTGTTGGAAAATATTCCGAATCCAATGAATTATTGAACTATTCCATACGTTCTATGCTGGAGCCTCTGGTTGAGTTAGTTCTTGCGACTCCTCCCATTACTATTAAATATCAGTTTGAATTTAACTGCACTTGGAGGTCACCAGAATTCCTTTCAAATGAAATGCATTTGGCTATTGACGCTACACATCCTGCTACAGTTGGCACTGGATTAGTTCTTTCTGTGGTTCCTAAAAATTACAGAAATCAGAGGACGAGCACAACAAGCATGTGTTTTGTCCAGATTCCCATTTTAGTATTTTGCAACACATGGATAACACGCTGGGACGGTTCCTTTAAAAAACGAAGGCTGAATTCCTTCCCTGTCCTCTTCTACCTCTAATGACACCGACTAGGCTTACAGCCTGAAAGGAAAATAAGTAAATAAATAATAATAAGGAACCTTCTGTGTGATTGCGCGCGTTAAGGCGCCACTAAACTGGATCGTGGAGGTCATCCGGCCGTCCTGAATGAGATTTTTGGGCTGTTTCGCGCATCAGTCTCTGCCTCGCATCATACAGAACACAAGGTACGCGTTTCGCAGGCAGATGGCAACACAAACATTCCACCCTCAGGATGAGCGCTACACATTTAACAGATATGATTCTAATTGTGATGGAGACTAAGGTTCCCCCTCCTCTCTATACACACACCTAGCTACATGTGCAACAGGAGGCTAGTGTCTACGTTATCCATAGTGGTAGCAACAAGAGAAAAACATGATTAAAAAGATAACATGTACGGCCTGTTAGAAAGACAAAATATTTCGAACAAATATGGTTCAACGCCACCAAAAAAACACACCACCGTTCTTCTTACAGAGAAAGAATCTCCAGTCTTACTTTAAATTGTATAAGTTGTGGTGGCAGTTAAATGTTAAGTGGTATACAAATGAATGAAAGTTAGCTAGAGTGTTGTTTAAATAAGGTGAAGCCTAACAATATCACAGTACACACATTTATCGAACGGATAAGAAGAAAATATAGCAATTTTTTTATTTTTATTTTTTTAATGTTTTTGCTGTCATCAGTCTTTTGACTGGTTTGATGCAATCCTCCATCCCTTCCTATCTTGTGCTAACCTCTTCATGTCTACATACCCCTTACAACCGACGTCCTCATTTATCTGCTTCATATATTCTAATCTCTGTCTTCCTCTACAGTTCTTACCTTCGACTGTTCCCTCCACTAACAAATTAACCAATCCAGCATGTCTTAAAATATGACCTAACAACTTTCTCTTCTTTCTGTAAGCTTCTTCCACAAACATCTTTCCTCACCATTATTTCCAAAACTCGTTCATTTCGTACTTTGTCTGTCAATTTAATTTTCAACGTGATTCGTAGCGATACTGGTTAATACACAACTTGTTTAAAGTTAACTCTTTATTCACATGCTTTTGTGACATTCTGTGGGATATAATGATTCGTAAATACCAGTTATGTGCATGTTCATGTTGCACAGAAAATTTCTTACATCATATACTCATTGTATTTCCTATGAATACTAATTTTTCATAGCTTTCAAATTCACCATAACTTTATTACTAACTAAATATACGATGCAGTATCGGAATAAATACGAAATATACATAATTCATTTTTTTAATTTTTTTAGCTTGAATCATATGGTATCATTTTAGTTTCGAGACTTTTCAAACTCAGCGACTTGAGAAACTCAGCGAATTTAGTTAGAATTCTTTATCACAAATAAACTAAATAAAAAAATTACCAGGTAGGAAATATTTCACCGTGCAAAATGTTCTGCCATTCAATCGCAGAACAAAGACGTTAGGTGAATAATTTTGCAAGCAATTCGGATTTTAGGTGTTACGTGGCGCAGAAAAATATGCCACAGTACAATTCAGGGTTTATCACCAGTATCATGATGTGCTACACTATTAAAGTCTAACCGAGAATCATGCGGTACTTTCAAAACAAACACACTTGTGTAAGTTTATTTACAACATTACCACTTGAATTGTAACTGAAAAAATAAAATATCATGAAACAAATACTTTTACACTATTTTGCCGGTTTGATTCCTTATTCTATATTAAGGACGTCATTTTTTGCAGGTATTTTAAAGAAACGTGTGCTATTTCATTTCTTAGAATTAGTATTTCTAGTTTTATTTAGCAATCGGAACTGGGTCGTGACTAATGATAAAGTCAAAATTTCGAATGGTCTCAACCATTAAAATCAATTAAATTAATTTAAAACTCTTATTGTGCCACTTAGTTTACCCACCACTACATGTAACGGCTTTTATTTGCCTTGTTTCCTGGTCTAACGATTGGAATAATGATGTCTGTTGCTACAGCCCATCATGCAAGCACGCTCGCCATGGACTGCACACACTGTTTGTTCCCAGACGAGTGCTCTGTTAATTCAAAGCCAACCCCGGAAGACCAATGGACACAGCAATGGTTTCCTTTTCGAATCACCGATTCGAATTCGATTAAACCAAGATTGAATGTAGTGTTAGTTTAGTGTTTTACTTGAAATATCGAATACATATATGTGTATGACATTTCCATACCACTATGTCAATTCCATTTCCAAACCTTATTATTTCCAACTATGCGTTTAATTTAATTAATTTGCAATGGAATGCACGCCCAAGTGGAACTTTCCCTAGACATTTTTCCACATTTCCTGTACCTGTCTACTTTTACCCTCCACGAATTTTATTTGTAAACTTTTTCAGCGTTTTTGGTAAATTATTAATTAATTCCCTTGGTAATTTATTCCAATCCCTGACCCCCATACCCTTATACTTACCCGAAATCGAGTGCCAGCTTGTCGTCATGGTGATCTTTTTCCTTCCAAGAACCTCTCTTAAATCTTACAAAAATATCCTTCGGCACCTAATCACCAATACACGCCTTCTACACTTCTGCTCCTCGTGTTTTTCAATGAATCCCATTCCAGCTCCTTTATTATATCAATTATTGCTTGTGCTCTGCAGTAATTTCCTGAGACAAATATAGCAGCCCTTCTTTGCATCCCCTTCTACACTTGTATTTGATACTAATGTTCGAGCAATGGTGTGCACAAGTTTTTTTATACCAGCATATTAACATACAAATGACATGTTTGGCTTTCTGCAGTACTTCTGATTTCATCTACATTAATATTTACCGTCCTCTCCTTATTTATTGTATTTTTGATTCAATAAGTTTCTTTTAGAACAAAAAGTACCGTACTCGAAAATTTTTTCCCAATAGTAAAGAGGAGGTCTCTTATAACAATTCATTTTACATACATCAGTAAGTAAATCTTTAACTTGAAGAGCGCCAGAATTAACAGAAGCGCAACAATACGAAAGGAATTGCTGCGGAAGGTTGTTGAAAATGAAGTAGAGAAATTTAATGAAATCGTCACTCCCAAAGAAGACGCAAGATGGTTGTCCTCGTTTTTTAAAACATACGAGATTGGTTAATTTACTAGTGGACAGACCAACCGAAGATAAGAGAAGAGGACAAAGAATAGAAAATAGCCTAATTTGAGTGTTGTATTTGGTATGTTAAGATTAAGGGATAAGCACTTGTTAAAAAGAGATGGATGCATCAAGCCAATCGAGAAACTGATGGCAGGAAAGAAAATGATAATTAGATTATCGGGACGTAAAGAAAATGTCGATTGAAACGCCGTAAAACGAAGAAATAGCAAGAAAATTACTAACAACTTCTGTACCCTTATAATTTTCAGTTAGTTTCAATAACAAATAGTGGGTTATGTTTGATATCTAACTTAGAATTTTACTGTATAGAGTCGCAAAACAATTTTTAGAATAAAGATGGAGGAATTATCTTCTATTCAATTCCAGTTTTCACTCCTTGACCTAAGATGAAGAATCTTTTTAAAAAGTTTTTTTTTAAAGTGGGGGGGGGGGGTATTCGTGGAATTACGTCTTGTCGAAGTAATTAGAGGCGGAGGCAGATAGGTCAAAAATGGGAAAGAATCCGTCCCTTTTGAAGGATCCATTCCGGGATCGAAGTCGTGTCCTCCAGCTTTCCGGACCCTAGCATTACAAGTCACTCACCATTGAAACAAAGTCGGAAATGTCGCGCATCCTCATTCCCTACTTCACCCTTTCCCCGAACACGTCTCTCACATCCTGCATTGGTTGAACCTTTAGCCACAGGATGTTTTGATGAAGAAGGCGTTCGTGGAAATAAAGTTCCACCGAAACACTGTCACTTCGGCAATCAACAGCGGTTTTATTGGTTCTTGTTACGTGGAGACTACTGGTTGGCTAAAGAAAGTCTCTCCTGGAAAAGTGAGTACGTGAGGAGCGTGGCGTACCTTCACGGCTTAGAGAACAAGCAAACAGTGACCAGTGTTTGGAGCAACTCAGCCTAAGCGTCAACGCAGACTGACATGTCAGCATGTTTCCGTCATACGTCGATAGCAGGTCGCATGCTTACGTTTATATTTATCTGAGAATTAATTGAAACTACGACAATACTTAATGTTTATTGAGATTTCTTTTATTCACTCGTTCCTTTAATAATTATAAATGTCAGATGCCAATCTCGCAGTTTTCGGACGTTATTACGTCATGCCACTTGCAGTGTATGTAGTTGCTTGCTGTGATGGAAGCTTCAACATATCCCCGAAGCAAATGAAAACGTTTTCAGCAAGTCATTAAAACAGCTATTCTCAATTAATTAAAACAATAATATCTGTGCCCGTGCAGTAAAGTGCGAGTGCGTAATCGTGGTGGACAGTTCAAAACATGTATAGCGTGTCGTGAAGCATCTCAGTTTCTGTAATATCCTCTTAGCCAAGGATATTCTGTCGACACGTACAAGAATAAGCAAGAAGTTTTATTGTTACACGAATTTTTGTTTTTGTGTTTTTGCTAATGGCTTTACGCCCCGTCGACGTCGTGGTCATTACAAATGGGAAAGGATTGGGAGCAAGGAACGGGAAGGAATTTTCCCATTGCCTTTTTAACCATTCCGGCATTCGCCTGTGGTGATTTGGTCAAACGATGAAAAATCCAAATCTTTATTCGGACCTGCGTCCTCCGGAATGTGAGCCGAGAACGTTACCGCTCACCCACTATGGTTGGTATGCCTTCGATATTTGCTCTTTATAATTCTGCTAATTGTAACCATTTCACAAGTATAAAATAATAATTTTGCATGAAGGACAATAATAAGTATCTAAAGATCTGATCAAATAAGGTGCAGCAAAACGTGAAAGTAATTTTCATGTTGTAACATTTTTGGAAAATTTCATAGTCACAATTTTATTCTTAATTGATGCAATTAATGTGTTAATTGATATGATTAAGTATTCCATACTTTATTTTTAAATTCCCTTCTCTACTAAAGTTTCATCTAATACTTCCTAATTAAAATTCACTGCTAGTACATTTGGGGTTAATGTTCGTGAGACAATTTCCTTTAGAAATTATTGAAGCTTGTATTTTCTTCAGCAACAGCATGTAAAAAATCATGACGGAAGATACAGTTGTTGCCTCATACTTAGCCCGTGATACAACGTGTAAAGAAATTTTTAAAGTGTGAAAGCACATAAAAAATTTAATTGACTTGATTCCTTTTTCTGTGTTAGTTTTACCGTCGGTGGAAAAATTCCATAATGTGTATTGTATATACAAATTGTATTGATGAAATTTTCTTGTCTTCGTTTACATGTCAAACATTAAGAGGAAAAATAATAAATTGTTACCTATGGTAAGGTAGTAAGTTCTTTGAAATGGGTAGGGATAGTTCCAGCTGAAAAAAAGTTGTAAGTACTTCTTACTGGTTGATATAATGTATTACAAATTCTTCAATATGGTTTTATTGACGGCTAGATAATTTAATATAAATTTTTGTAAGGTATTTTATACTAAATAATGTGTCGTTGTTTTACCGGAAGATATATAAACTGTTACAAGTGCTTGAAAGTGGTTGCTACAAAATTATGTATTTAATGATGACTAAGTAATGCATTATAAGGGTTTGTAATTTTGTTGATGCAAACTAATGTTCGTTTGCTGGTGAAAATTGGCAAAGCCAAATACCATAATATTAATGATAAGCAAATAAAAATTTGCCATTAAACTCATTATGGCGATTGGTGAACTTTCATTGACGACAAACACGAATGATGCAATGCTTCATAACTCCAAGTTCCGAAACATACGTTCAAAAAATAGAAAAATACATAAAACATTGTAAAGAGGTAATATTGATAGATTATAACTGAAAGTTTGTTCCGCTAGTTTTCGATGATATTCGTAGACGAGACAAAATTAATCGTGGGTAGAGAAAACAAACACTACGTTGTATCAGTCATTAGTAGATATCCAACGTGATCTTAACTAACTGATGAGAGAGTTTCTTACATGCTGAGACATAATCTTGGAACATGCTGAGTTTCTACAGCTTTAATGAAGCGTTGTAGTGAACCTCATTTGTGCATTGGAATTATGCGCAGTACTAAGTAGCGCACTGTTGCAACAGACTCAGTGATGCAAGTTCACTAGACTACACACTTCTGCTTGAGATGCACAGTTAATCCAAACCACGGGTAAATAATTTGTAGAAGGCGAATGCTTTGAATGCAAACGTAAAACAGGTGTTAGTCTGGACGTCACATCATGTTGATTGTTGAGTTGTTCAATGATTTGGAACTGGGTTTGACTGTCTCTTTGAAACACTAGTATCTATCAATATATTCTAAATAAACTAAAATCCGGTGTGATGATTTTAATCTTAGCACCATCTTGTAGTTTTCCCTGTATTTCATGAGTTAAATAGCTGATTTCTTATAAAGAATCTATTAATATTATTTTAACATAATCGTTTTTCCGATCTGTGAAGATGCCGCCATTCTGGATTTGGAGAACTAGAAACATTATCAGCTTCTAACAGGCCATCGAATGCTTACCCTTCGTTAAAGGTTCTAAGACGATAAGCATATAAAATTATGATTACTCTTTCTGTCACGAAAAAACCCTCTCCAGCATCTTAATAAATGATAAAGTTTTGATGTATGTTTGGATGTTTGGAATATTTGCGTCAATCACGCCTTAATTGCTCAACGGATTTAAATGAAATTTTCCATGCAGGTAGTATAAAGTCTGGGAAGTAACATAGGATAGTTTTTATACCGCAAAAACGAATAGTTACTTGGAGAACTGTAATTATCAATTCCTATTTGACCAGGGCCAAAGATTTTCCTACTTCGTGGTACAGATACGATTACTCTTTGCTTCTTGCAATAAATCGGATACACTGCTTTTCACTGATAAAAACAAGAATCTTATGACATATTCAGTGGTGTGCTCAGTTTAAAAGTGCGAAATGATTGTACTTGATGAACTAATTAGTTTTGTTCCAGAAAATATAATTCAATTCTTAGCCTTAAATTTTTTAAAGTCGCATGTACTTACCTTCTGGTAAGCTGCACGTAAACATAAAACTCTGTTGCCGGATTGCGGAGATTGAACGCCATTAAAATAAATAAATATTTTCATTTCCTCATAATTACTAAAATAAAATAAAATAAAATAAAAAAATACTCGTAACTCCGTATGCTAACGGATTGCAGTAGCCTACTGAAAGTATGGATAACACATAAAGTTACATTTTAAAGTAGAAATTAGTTGTTGTTCTTTCGTTACTACTTTCTCTTCTTTTATGTTTCGTTGAAATATTTAAGGTTCACTCCTTACCCAAATCATTCAATATGTTTGCTTATTACGTTTTAGTAAATCAACCTCAACTTCAACAAGTAATTGGCCCATAGACGTTAATTCCCTTTGATTGATTGAGAAACTAAACCAAACCTATAGTAATATTATCAAAGATCATAATAAAGATATAATAAATTACTACTTTTTTAGATGCAAATCTCTATTTCAAAGCAGAATTAATTAATCGAAGCGGCCTTTCGACAAAACAAAACCAATATCTCAAAAAGTAAATGAAGTCCTTTTAAAAATAATTTAATGATTTTGAGATATGACAAGCAAACGTAAACCAGATCCTCAGTGAAATGTATGGAAGCTAGGACTATGGAATTAAACGAACATCACAGTGAGGAAGCAGTTAATTCAAACTATAGCAAATAAATATATACATTATAGCAGAATTGATCGATATAACAGAGGTTATTTGCTGTGGTAATTGTGTTCTTGCTGCAGGAAGTAAATACATTTTTATTATGACATGCAATATTTATTATTATTATTATTAAAGAAATACGTTGCACTATAACCCACTTTCAAACGGATGAAGTCACGGATGATGCTATTATATTAATAAAGGAAAAGGAATTATCATTAAACTTACACCTGATAGGCCCCTACAAAGATGACGACTATCACCAGCTTCCCAGAGAACAGGTAGTTCTAGTGAGTAGCGCCGTTAAAACCATCACAAAGTGCAGTAAAACAGGTAACAATATGTGTTGGCGGAATTGTTTTGAGCTCTATTCCAAAGATATAGATATAGATATAGATCAGGTTGCTATGATGGATTTCGGTATCCAATATTCATTTTACAAATTTCAATTTTATTTTGCTTGCAAACAATACTACAGAAGTGATGCAATGTTGCAGAGACTAACTTCATCTCACTGGTGAAATTTCTTGAAGATTTATTTGAGGTCGATAGAAAAACAACACATATATTTTGTAAAAATAATTATATTTTGCAAAACATCCAGTATTACTCGTTTAATAATTTCCTTTTCTTTTGCTAATTGAGATTCCCACATATTTACTCTTCTTCATCTATGAAATTTTGTTGTGGAATATAAAGAATACTTTTAAATTTTCACCAGTACAATGTTTCTTCTTCATCTATGCGGAATTTTACAACATTTTGGAGACTAACTTATCGCATAGTTACACTGTTGATAAATCTTAATCATTTTCGTCAGAGAGTACAGGGGAATAAAGGGATTAGAACTATCAGTAAACTGATTGCTCACAAATGGGATAGCGACAACCGAAGGTAGAAAAGCTGTGAAGATCAGAATTTTTTCGGAACTCATTGCAGTCTTTAAGAATATTGTTATGAGTACAGCTTGTATCAGTACCAATGTGCGTAGTGCCAGCATACCTCGTTTCAAGCCTGCCCAACATGGTGGCAGTCAAAGTGACTTTGCAGTTAATCTAGCAATTCTCTCCAACCACAGGCAAGAGCCAATCTACTCCTTTGAAAAACTACACCAGATTTCAGCTAAATCTGGTCTCCAAATCTCAGTATGCTAAAACCCACCATACAGAAGGATCCTCGCGGTACCAAAGTTGCCCAACCATGGAACGCGATTTGGCAATATCTCTGAAGTAAGTAAATTCAGATATCCAGGAGAAGTTATTTAAGCTGCAGGACTAAATTAAAGCAAACAAAGAGATAATATCTTAATTACAAAAAAGCCTATAAAATTATCTGGAACAGACACAACAAAAAGTTAATATCCCGAAATGCAAAGTTAAGACACTAATACACTGTAATGAAACCAGAGACATTATACGCCTCGGAAACTATGATTATTCGGGAAAGATCACGGATTTAAGGTATTGAAAGGAAAGGATTTTTTTTTCAGAGTTTGAATAGGAGGAATTTCGTTGAAAAGGATACCACATAAGCATTCTGAAATAATTTCAGACACATTCAGAAAAAGGCAATTTAAATGCTACTGCCATATTATCAGAATGACGAACTAAAATAATTCTCACACTGGCCATTTCAATTAAAATTAAAAACAATTTGCTACTTGAAATCGAGAAGGATCTCCAGTAAATCGGAATCACAGATGATAATATACAGTACGGATGCAGATTTGGTAGCATGGTCAATAACCACCAGTTTGTTAACAAATTGTATCTTAGAAGAAGGAACACCTGGACGGAGGAACGTAGGAAACAGCTCAGCGAGAGAATGAAGAGATTTTGGGAAAAGAAGAAAAACACGTCTGCTAAATAAGTTCAATCGCGCTCCTCATTTGGGCACATCGATGGAAGAGGAAGAAGGTGACGTGTGCAACGAACGCTAGTAGAGTTCTGTTCATAATTTTATAAACGCTTGTATTTATTTTCCATAAGAGTATGGAGACACGACGGCTTTCCGAACTTTTACATTAGTTGGAACGACTGTGACCTTATTGGCAAGAAGAGGGAAAGAGAGAATTGTTCAAATGTGAAGAATTTATGTAGCGACATTCTGGTTTGGCACACCTTCGGCTGCATCGGATCACTTAGCCTCGATAGTACGAGACCCTGGTCGGCTGTTCCATGCGAAGTCAGCCGCCGCGACAAGAGACCGAGTATCCTAGGTAGCTCCTTGGCTTCGCTTATACGTCACAGCCTCAACACAAACTTCCTTCAAGGTGAGAAACTTTTGCAAAGGCGCTCCACCCAGATCAACGTCCTTGAGAATCGCAAAGTAGCTCTAACATGTTGATGAAGAGAAAATCAGTTCATTTTAAAGTTCAATATATGATTTGTTGATTAAAATATTCAATATAATTTTAACTCAATTTTTATTCGTCCTATCCAGCCAATAAATATATCATATAACTTGTAAGTGAATTATTATTCATTATAAGTTTAAATCTTTATGTATTTTTGATAATTATAATTTTACTAGCTCGTACCCGCGACTTCGTACGCGTGGATTAAGAATTTTTTGCCAGAATTGAATATAGAAAGTTGTTGGTAACGAAGGATTGGACCCAAACAACACCGAGTTGGCATAATATGACAGGAAAGCTATCCCTATATCATTCTACCGTTGAACCAGTCTCTTGAAGAGAATCAATTTCCAACATATATCTGTCATCATTCGATAAGGTCTCAAAATTTCGTAACTACAACTGTTACACATACCGAAGAAAATGTCCTGTGCCCTTCATACACATTTTCTTGTCAAATTCCATCAACATCGATATAGCCATTTGGTCGTCAAAACGTCCAGACACACACACACACACACACACACACACACACACACACACACTCTCTCTCTCTCTCTCTCTGACTGCGAACAACCCCTGAGTAATCATTATAACGAAAAAAACAGTGTACACCTACAACATTGCAAGACTACCTACGATTTGCCTCGTATTGCACCCCTAACTTTGTGATATCTACAGTTTAACATTCAATCCGAATAACCTACGGCACAGGCGTGACTCTTACGATCAAAAACAATTTTTAAAAATCTTAGCCTCCACGGAGAATTGAACCGGAGACCACGACCCAAACATTTGGAAGCATGCGCTTTAACCACTGAGCTGTCTGACCAATGCACAGAATAGTAGTATACAGACGTGCATATCCAACGCGTCTGTCTATCGCCATTCAGTAGTATTTCGAAATTATGAGACAACACGTATTATTTATACAGATAATTTTTCAACCAAATGTAGACATATTTTTTTCCTTGTTTCGAAGGATAAGTGTGCAAAGTTTCATCGAGATAGGATGAAAACTGTGGATTTCTATGAAGAACAAAGAAACAAACATACATTCATCTTTATATATATAGATGATGAAAATATCGCTTCCCTCGCATCGTGATCACTTCAATCTATGCAACTAATGACCAGTAACACCAGAGATATTACACGAAAATTATGAAAGTCAAGGTCATTGGAGTTGGAGAGGATTTGGGGAGCGGGTGCAAGGAACGTAAAGTTATTCGTCCAAGTTCTATTGTAAGAACCATCGCGCCATTCACCTTACTTTATTTCAAGACATCGTGGACACCCGGCATTTAGTTGGTCTCACGGAGATTTGAATCTGCGTCTCTCCGAAATCCCAGCCCGAGTATTACCGTTCACCTTCCACGGTGAGTACGTTCTCTATTGAATAAAATTTTCTCGGGTAACTAGCCGAGTTAGTCCATCGTTTGACCACGACGTTTCGGCGGTCACAAACAGAGTTTGTGACCGCCGAAACGTCGTGGTCAAACGATGGACTAACTCGGCTAGTTACCCGAGAAAATTTTATTCATTTACAACGCCGAGAAAATCTCCAGTCTTACATACGTTCTCTATTGTTCTTTGACACTATAACAAAACAGTGTTGTAAAAGTAATTTAATACTTAGGAGCAAAGAGAGTAGGCTCAATACGCCACCATAATCCTTACTGACAAGTTCAGCATCATAGATAGTTAGATAAAGGGTAAAACGATTTTGCGACTAATCTTCAAGTAATACTTTGAAAATATGCTTGAGGATTACAGTCGTAGTATCATAATAGCAAAGAAATTATTCAGCTGCATGGAAGGGAAAAGATGACCATGACCACATGCTGGCACTCCATTTCAGGCAAAAGGATGTAGGAAGATTTTCTTTTTTAGATAAGGGTGTCAGGGATTGGAATAACTTGCCAAGAGAAATAATGAATAAGAAAAAATTTAAAGTTAAAATTTGTAGAGGGCAAATGTAGGTGGTGCAGAAAAGCGGAATGATAGGTGTTTAGGGAAATTGCCACCGGAGCGAGGGATCCCTTGCAATTTAATTAAATATTATGTTATTTTACTACTATTACTTTAATTATTAAATGCCATAATACTGTTATGTTTAGATATCTTCGGCATTTTGTTATGCCCCCTCCCCCCCCCCCCCTCCCCAGAGAATTAGTAATTAGGAATACGACCTATGTTATTACTCATCACGTACAAGAGGCGTAACACAAGCTGCTAAATTCGCTATTGGGTCGAGCTCTGACAATGATCAGCTCCGTTGTCACAGCACCAGGAAGGCCCACAGTTGCGCTTCAAGTATATTTTTAAACGTTTCCATGGTAACTGTAAGCTGGGTAAATCTGCAGCAATATGGCAACCGGAGAGGGGAATAAATACCAACCTACAGTAAAACTCATGACAGGCACCAAGGTCCTTACGCGAGTGATACTGGCGCTAGATAGGATCAATGACAGATACGGCACCTCCGTAGGAGAAATCCTGGAACACATCAACACCAGGCAGACAGGCCAGAGAAAGGTGAGCTCACTACGCCAGTGCGCATTCTTACATAACTGACTTGCGCGCTTCTTTACAACTTCAGCACGCCACATACGCCAGATCGCTAAATTCAATCATGCCGACCATCTCATATGGGAACTCTTCTAATCGTGGGCCATAGTTTGATGACCGAGATATCGTGCCGGTACCTTAGAATGTAAGTAGTCAAGTTGAAACGCGGCCTGCAAAAAATATTGGGTGTTTAATTTTCTTCGTAGTGGTTGTGGTGAGGTTTAAATGCAGCCTGGACCAAAATAAGAATACAAAAGGCACAACCTAACTAATTTTTGACATTCGATATCGCGAGAAGTATGCGACATATGATGAAAATTTACTCTTCACCTTCGATTTGTCTCATCGAGTTACATAACATCCATCATCAAATTGCGTTGCCACGTTGCCGTAGAAAAGTCATTAATATAGTAGCTCAGGAATTCTGATTACTTATACCTTTATTCTACAGTTAGCTTCTGTATTAACCTCCGGCTAAAAATAAGATCGGCAAAACACATTTGTATTTTTTAAGAAGGTAGTACTTTCTGCAACAACAGCTGCCCCGTCTCGTAATACTACAGATCGTGGTACATCAGACCGCTACTTCATTCTGATGACTCCTCGATGAGCAGTCTCCAATAGAGATCCAATTTGGGGCTACTATATCTAAGAAATATTTTACTATGGAGGGAGCCATCCAACCCATATGTAATTTGAGAGGATTACATGACCTCTGGATACCGTTTGGTCGTTAATGCAGTGGTATCCCGTTATACTATTGTGTCACGATACCGTTTATCATTTGTGATTCAAACCTCGAGGGAAATAGGGTACTCTTGGAATACTCTCCGCCCCTCAACCCTCGTATCAGGAGGCCGTTGGCAAGCAGTGGGCTGCTCCTCACATTAGGTATCGTTTAATCGCCAGAACTTCGCCCGTGCAGAGTAGACTATTAAGCTGAGGTTGACATTTGTTTGAAAGATCCTTAGTAAAATCTCTCTTAACCATTACGAGAATTTCATATTCTGTCCCAGATAGAACAATTCAGCCTTTTTACCGCATAGGATATGGATACGCGAATTCTAAACCGATACAAGCAGCGGCTCTGTCTAACGTAACTCAAAGAAACCAGCCAGTAATGTAGCTCACTGGTGCACAAGAGGTGTTTATTGGTAGACAGGAATATGAAGAGAAATCATAACTTCGCGATCAGGCCTAGCAGCTAAGACTGCACATCGCATGACAACAGTTTACAGATTTTATATCCCGAAGATTAATGACGTCTTATGGGCTAGTGGATCGAATTTTCACTCAGGTCGCTTGTATTCCTTATTTGGACGAGAGACGAAGCGACTTTAAGCTGTTTCCAGTGTCCTCTTAATACGATTATTTTACCTTTTGACTGGATGAGAATTAATGCAATCTCTATCCATTAACTTCTTAAATGTATAAAATTTACACGTCTTTTGAAACAGCGTGTAACTTAAACCTTGCATGGACATAGTGTGAAATGATTACCTTAGGATATCACAAAATTGCTGTGCATTAGATTACACATCAGATTACATTTGATATCAATCTGACTGCTTGAGGATACACTATTATTTATTTCACAGAACGCTTTTCGTCGCCGTGTCCTAGGTATGTATAGTAAATTGGAGCAATGTTGTTGCAGGTCATGTTTTCGCAGTTGTTTAAGTAATTACCAATTAAAATAAATAAAAACTGTAACACAGATTCGTCGCTGATGATGCCTCGATGAGATGTGAAACGCGTACGACGCAACAATAAATAAATTAAACAGTTGCATTGGCGTTATCATTGAACTGGTAATGGTAAATTGGTTCTGTATGACGGCTGATACGAGCTGATCCCGAGGAACCACTCTGGACATTTTGATCTGGGTTTTCCATGGTTTCCCTAGACAACTACGAGTGATTGCAAGGATAGTTCCTGAAGATAAGCCTGTGGGCGTCTCTTGTCGTATCTTGTATATGCCATTCCAGTGTACGCACGTATAAGCAGTAGGACAGGTCCAATGCATACTCCGCTGTACACGTTGCAATTCGTTACGGAATAACAGTAACAGCATTTCTATACAGATTCAAACTAAGATTCCTGTTTTTATTTATCTATTTGACATACTTTAATATTTCGCTTCCTCAATAATGTTCACTCTTCTCTGTGTGCCTTTTCTTATAGAGATAAGTGTGTATATAGTACAAGGTGATTCTCTGCCAAGTTCATCCATAAAAAAAGATGTACATTCATCATACATTGGAAGAGTTCGTTTAGTAGGTTAGCATTCCTATTAAATTCCAATTTTCTTCAATAGTTCCTTTTTTTTTTTTTTTTTTTTTTTTTTTTTTTTTTACTCTGTTCTGAGGAGCATCCAATACTGTGTTCCGCATTTATAGCTTTAGAATTTTCTTTCTACCATCTAAGTAAGTGCTTGACAACATGATTTCTTAAGGTAGGTACTCTCGTTCTAATACATTATCAGCTGTTACATACATTTATTGCTCTGAACATCCTTTTCTTAGGTGTAGCGTTTTCCTCGCTGACAGCTCTGGTTAATATCACATTTGTCACGTTGTCTGGTGCTAGTCTCAACAGGGAAGTGTTAATGAATTGGGTGATCATATTTATGGTATTTTGAGCTAATTTGCTTGTGAACTGATGTTTTTGAGAACGGAATTCAGTTGGATCATTCATCTAGGATTCTAGATGACTATGAAGTACATCTTAAAATCTCAGAAAATACGTTATGTTTGCGCATTAACACGTTCAGTAAATATTCTGTATATCTTCCATGAATTAGCCATTAGAGTGTAATTTATCTTTGTCATAATTATCCGCTGATTTCGACCATAGGCTAGGTCTGCTTTAAATACAATCAATTCCATTTTTCTTTTCATACCTTCAACATGATCCAACCCTTCCGTCTTTTCTGTACACATTATCTACGTTCATTTCACACAGCTGTCATTTGAACATATTTTGGGTCGTACCTGTACCCTGTAGACTGGGAAGAGCGGAAAGAAACCGAATCTTAAGGCTAAGGCTCGGGCTTGACTTAACTACAGGACGCAAGTTCGATCACCCGCCAATTATTTTGTTGTTATTATTAATGTTGAATTATTTAACATTTATTAGATTTTATTATCATAAATAATCCTCTTTAAGAAAATGCGTTGTCTGAAGACTGCGTGCTCACCTCTTCAGTTATTGGCTGGAGTACGGTGGAGTCACATACCAGCCATCACACGCAAATTAACAGTGTCTATAGTTATTAGGGACCATGCACAAACTACGTGGCTCGATCCAGGGGGGGGGGGGGGGGCTGGTAGGCTGGAAGGCCACGCTAGGCTACGTGGGGGGAGGGGGGGTTTCCGAGCCAGGCCACGTAGCTTTCCTTTCATAACATTTTTCACATTTAAAATGAGGAATAGAACTCACAAAAGCATGTGAACATTTATTTCCCTCAGTTAATTGTCCGTATGTAATGTACAATAGTCTGACAAGAGAAAACAGTACAAAATGTTTTCTGGAATCAAAAGGAAAAAGCTACGTTGCTACGTGAAGGGGGGGGGGGGGGAGGGTAGAGGCAAAAGCCACGTAGGGCTGTGGGGGGGGAGGGGGGGGTTCACAGGAGGCCAAAATGGAGCTACGTGGTTTATGCACGCTCCCTTAGTCATTAGAAGTTAAGTGCACAGTTTGATAGCTACGTAACTACCATGAAATTAATTGCAAGAATTCATTAATTAAGTTTGTTTTTTGTAGAATTTCATTCCGAAAAAAATATGGAAATACTTAACATCCGAAAAAAACGTGAAATTATTCTTCATTGACGTGTCGACTTTAAGAAACTTGATATCATCTATAAGGAAAACTGAAAATGATAACTCTTAAAAAATATGGATGCCGATATTCAGAATTCAATATCGAAAAATCGATACATCGTCCTAAAAACATCATTCACGATATCGATATTTTCAAAAAATAATATCGATATTTTATCGACAGCCCTAGTCTGGGTCGGTGTGTGGTGTAGCTTGGAGCCGCTGTACGCTCCGAGCGCAGCCTGCTTTTAATCAAGCCGAAATGGCTTGTGGAATATACCTCTAAATTTGTGTTCCAATTAACTGCTTGCAAGTGTTAAAAAAACGAGAGTATTGGGCTGACCTCTAAATAACACGCCGTCAGTCTGTAGGATAAGCTCAAAATTGTGTTACCACTTCATGAAAGGTCACATGTGGTGAACCTACAAGGATATTCTAAGAAAGCTCACATGTGGCGAACCTTCAGGATCGTCTAAACCAGCTCACACTCTTATGTAAACGGAGCAAATGTACTCTGGGCCCCAACATATTACGTCACTGCGGGGCCCGAGAATCCTAACGCCGGCCTTGTGTACCTAACCTGATATTACATCATTCTCCATTCTCCTAATAAGTCCTTAACATTTTAACCTTGCCTTTATTAACCTCCGTTACAATGTTTATTCTCTCATTGCGTCGCTAACCTTCACATTACATATTCTGTCCATTCTTGTTATACATTTTACTTTCTTCGGAGCCTTCCCAACATCTCACAGTTGAAATTCCGACAAGGGTAGGAACACTGTACGCCTGATGATCTATTCGTTTACTTTTCTATGCAATATCCGTTCTCCAGATCAGAATTTTGAGGTTTGGCGTTACATTTTCACCGCTTTCCTCCTGAATACTTTTAATTTATAAATAACTAGTAGAGTTCCCGGCGTTGCCGGGTCTAGTTGGCGTTGATTTAGCCATTCACGCAATGAGAAACGTGTACCAAGTTTCATATAATTCACGCCATCCATCTGCAAAATTAAAGCAAACCTAGATTCATCTGCACCTCACCATGAAACGAGTGGCTTGAAGTGATTTACCCGTACACTATTTTTATTCATCCAAAAAGATTCATGCTTACCAAGCTTCGTTAGTAGATGCATTACATATGTGTGAGACCACTTTTTCCCCATGTATTTCTTATGGACCTGTCTACGCTGCCAGTTTTCTAATTAAATTAAAATAGGGGAGCGAGAAACTAATTAAATTAAAATAGGGGAGCCGAGAAACTAATTAAATTAAAATAGGGGAGCCGAGGAACAAATTAAATTAAGTAGGGGAGCCGAGGAACTAATTAAATTAAGTAGGGGAGCAGAGGAACTAATTAAATAATCCAATAAGCGACTGCAATCTTTCCTCCCCCTCATCTGTAACCTCAGATTGATCTTATCATTTCATTAAATAACAATAAGCGACTGTAATAAAGCCAAGTGACTCTTCTGCCTCTATGAATCACACCTTCAGCTGCAACCTAAAATTTAGCTTCATATGTCATTACCGAAGTATGAATCACCTCCTCCTGGATTCAATCTTGCGTTTTGTGTCCCCCAAGCCAAGTGACTCATGTCTCCCACTACTGCCTCACCTCCCACTCTTCCAATAAACGCTCGCTCCAACCCTCACTCCTCCAGTCTTGCCGTTTGTCTTGAAGCAGTAACACGTAGCTGTCTCACCATGTGTCGCTAAGTTCTATTTTTCACATCGGTGTACCAGCTCAACGCTGGTGACTCGAAACGTTTGACGATAGGGTTATCGTCCAAACACGAATTTGAACCTGTTGTAGTTCTGGAAAAAGTGGGACACAATAAAATTGTTTTAACATACGACGAATGGAACGTCCTGATTAAAATATCGTATACTTCTATCTTTGGGATTTTTCGCCATACATTTCATTTAATGCTCCTGCGTTATGTAACGATGAAATATAAGACATTTCAAACAACTGAATTGAGATTCTAAGCTTTAAAACTGAGAAACTCCCTTCGAAATCTGCTCAGTAGTTTTTATATCTCAAATTTACCCGGTTTTCGTTTTATCGAGGTAGATAGATGCTACGTCATCTGACACTGTAACTCAAAATTAAAGTGTATTCCTAACTTTAGATTTATTTCAGGGATTTACAAACTGCGGCACCATTTTATTGTGAACAGAACGCTAAAGATGATTGCCAGAGACATTATAGTTGTGCTGACAAGGAAATTGATGAAAGAAAATTTCTGTTGTTTTTTCGTTATTAGTTTCTCGCATTCAGTACGGCCATTTATGGCGTTTAAAAATTGAATATCCCGAATAAAGCAAAGAACTCTTCATATTTAGTTTAGTGTGCAAAATAATTATTATTGTAAAGTTATCTTATTACTTTCATTAAAGGCTTTGACAGAGACAATGTAGTTGTGTGTTTAGTGCGAAGTATGCAACATCGAATCTTTCCATCTTTGGGATTTGTAACCAAACGTTCAGAATCTCATTTAATGCTCCTACGTTATATGTAACGTTGAAACATAAGACATACTAGACAACTGAATTGAAATTCTAAGCTTTAAAACGGTGAAAACCCCATCGAAATCTGTTCAGTAGTTTCTGGGTTTTATATCTACTTTTTCCCGATTTTCGTTTTATATATATAGATGGATGAAACTAAATTGTAAGTCTTCCTATAAAGTTCCCATTTCTAAATGTATTCTGCTATTAATTTTATGTTTTCTGCTGACCTTTACAATATTTGTCGTTAACAAACATGCCTTTTGTTTTTCGACTTATTTTAGTCTTTATACTAATTAAATAATTTACTTGAAAATAAAGATGCGGTCTTATTTGACCCTTGTTGTCAGATACTGGACCTAAGGAGAGTGGAGGTGGCTGTGCATAAAGGCGTCCGAACCAGGGTCATCGAGCGGGTTGGCGACAAGTACCGCCTGCCCCACAATCGGCGCATTAAAAGGAGGCTTCTAGCGGTGCAGGAGCGAAACAACAGGAGCCGGTGAGCTGGAAGTGTTAATACGTTGTTGCTCCTTTCTTTGCAATAAGACATGGCAAGGGAATGAACTGAATTTAATTGCGATTATTATTTTTATTAATTTTCATACTTTGAGTGTGTATTCCTTTACCAATCTTCTTTTGCCATTTATGATTTTTAATTTTAAATGACCTGAGCGTTTAAGATAGATTATTGATCATTACCCTTCGTAATATATTCCATTCACTGACACCCTTACCCAAAAAATAAAATTTTACATGAAATCGAGTACAAGCTTGTGCTTATGATCCTTTACTTTCCACGCATTACTCCCATTTCTTCGAACAATTTCTTTCCAAGCCTCATCACCAACATACGCCAGCACTCTCTTCAACCACCTCTTATCTTCCAATGACTCCGAATCCAGCTCTTTTGTCGTATCACTTACTGTCTGAGTTCTGAAGTAATTTCCAAAAACTAATCTAGCTGCTCTCCTTTGCATATCCTCAAACTCCTGCATTTGATACTCAAAATGTGGGTCCCATACTTCATCACCATATTCAAGCAGTGGTCTGACCAGAGTGTTGTGCCCCAATTCCCCTTTTTTTTTTTTTTTTTTTTTTTTTTTTTTTTTTTTTTTATTGGCTTTAGGATTTGATATACCATACAGCCAGCTTAATATACATAAACACTCATTTTGTTTAATTACATTACATTACATTACGTGTATATTACATGTATTATTACATTAAATGTATATTTCTGTATTTTTTATAAAGTCTCTAATAATAGTATATATTTCCTGTTGTTAGATGCAAGTTGTTCGGTGATACTTGTTGGTAGCGGCTGTCCTGCTCTCACTAGGGAGTTGATGAATGATTGCTGCTGCTGTCGGTATAGGGGGCACCTGAAGAACATATGGTTGACATCTTGCGTTGATTGCCCGTCACATTGGCAGAGCGGTGTATCTGCTACGTGGATGCAATGTAGATGTTCCCGAAACGCACCATGGTTAAACCTCATACGTATGATGGATGTTATGAAGTTGCGTTGCGTGTTCCAATTTGTAAACCAAGGTCGACGAGGTGGTTGTGGCTGTATCTTTGCGTATTGCCGTCCTTTGAGTCTTTTTGTTTCTCCCAGAGCGTGGCCCATTGTTGGTATTGGATATAGCTGCGTGGTAATCTTTGGTGTTGAGTGGAGGGATGAGAACTTGGCCCGAATTACATGCTTTCTTGGCTAACTGATCTGCATGTTCATTAAATATTATACCAGTATGGGCAGGGATCCATATATAGTTCACAGAGGAACCCGCTTGCGCAAGTTCGTAGGTTTTCTGTATTATGCTAATGTGGTATACATTGGAGCGGTGTAGGATGGCCGGAGTTGTTAAAGTACGAAGTACGCTGAGAGAGTCCGTTAAGATTAAGACATTTCGCCCAGGAAACTCTCTCGCATATGAAAGTGCTAGAATAATAGCAACCGCTTCAGCTGCATAAACTGGAAGATGATTGGTAGCCTGAATTTTTGCTCGTGAAGCGTCTCAGGACAGTAGATGGCGCACCCGACTCCCTGTGAGGGTATCTTCGATCCATCAGTGTAGATATGGATTGAAGTTGGCCAATGCTCTGTTAAATACCCCTGACAAAATTGCTGAATTGGCTGGCCGGATCTCGGGAGTGTCGGAATACAGCTTACCGACATTGGCCTCACGCATTCTTGGTAGGGAATGTCGTGTATTGTTCCTGCTTCCTGCAATGGCCGTTCGTAGAGGAAAGTAGTCAGAAGAACGAGGCTTTGTAGCAGTGGGGTATCTTTGGTTGTAAGAGCGAGGTCCTTGTTCTTCCACCAGGTGCTGAAGGTTGGTGATTTGCTGGAGAGTAGTTGAATTTTATCTTGTATTCGAGCTAATAAAAATTTGTTAGCTAGTAACTGGGTTCGGAATTTCAGGGTCATTTCTGCGGCTTCCAGGTAGAGGGCATTTATCGGAGTTGATTTCATAGCCCCCAGACATATGCGGAGACATTGATTCTGTATGCTCTCCACTTTATCTATGTTCCTTTGTTGCCACTGAAATAGAACATGCTCCCGTATTCAATTTTAGATCGGATTATAGCGCGGTACAATATTAGTAATATCGATGGGTGGGCTCCCCACCATACTCGTGTCAGGGTTCGTAAAATGTTGAGTCCTTGTTCTAGTTTAGGAATGAGTTGGTGAGCGTGTGCTGCCCAGGTTAATCGTGAGTCGTAGACTAGGCCGAGGAATTTGACATTCGATTTGCATGTACCCAAAAACTAGATTGTAGATCGGGGGGTGCATTCTTCTTCTTGTAAATATGACAGCAGTGGATTTGCTAGTCGAGAATTCTAGTCCGTGTTGCTGGAGCCAGTGGATAACTATGAGGATGGCTGTTTAGAAAAATTAAGTTCGTCCTGTGAAGGTACATCAACAAGTTCTAATGCAGTAGGATAAATAGGTAAACTGTCCAGTGCTTCAGGCTTATGCTGACTGCCCTGGAGTAAAGGTTGGTGTAGTGTTCTGACCATCTTTCCAACTGCTTTGCTTGTCAACAATAGGTTCCCCATTTAAGTCTTTTTAGTAACGAAATCAAGCATATCAAAAAATAATTCACTCTCGTCTCTGGTACATTCCCTTAGTACCGGTTCCAGTAAATGTGTGAGTTCCAAAGATTTTTGTACCTTATGGCAACAACCAGAAAGTTCTCCTCTATCTTATAATCATGCATAATATTAATTTTATGTATGTACACCAAATAATCTGACCCTTTTTGGCACTTGTCTTCTTTCGAAGTTGACATATCAAATAATAGAACTTGTTCATATCACCCTGTAACTGTACACAACAATTAACCGTATTGACACTTTACTTAGCATTATTATATCATCAAATAACCTGACCGTAAATAATCAACACATTAATTTATTAGAATAAGAAACAGAGACAGTCAGCTGAGAACAACTACAGATACCTGATGAAGACAGCAGAGTCAGCTGTCGAAACATCGTGTTTTTACACCACCATCCGGCTGGACACCCGAGAAGATTTTGTTGCATCGATACGCCGGGAAAGTCTCCACTCACACATCAATTTTCCCAGTACAATGTTAGTCCACATTTCAAACCTCCAGTTAAAATTTCAATATACAATAATTAAAAATAATCGCACATGATTTCTGGTCTGGGGAACACAGGATAATTAGCACACAAACTTTGAATGGCGTCACTAGTGTAGGATTTGTAAAGAATAAGTGAGTAGGGAAACGGGTGAGTTATTATAAACAATTTAGTGACAGGATTATTTTGATGAGGTTAGAAGCTAAGCCCGTCCCAACCACATTAGTACAAGTGTACATGCCAACGTCACGAAGAAATAGAAAAAATGTACACCAAAATTGTAGAATTAATCCAATATGTGAAGGAGGAGGAAAATCTAATAATCATGGGTGATTGGAATGCGACAGTGGGAGAAGGAAAAGAGGGGAATACTGTAGGAACTTTTGGTCTAGGAGAAAGAAATGAGCGAGGAAGCAGGTTGTTAGAATTTTGTGAAAGATATAAGCTAGTAGTGACGAACACACTACTTAAGAAACATGCAAGACGGATGTACACCTGGAAACGTCCTGAGATACAGGCATATATCAGCTAGATTATATCATGGTCAAACAGAGATTCAGGAATCAAGTTCTAGACCGTAAGGCATACTCAAGAGAGGACATATACTTTGACCTTAATTTGATAGTGATGAAGTGCAGGCTAAAATTCAAGCGAATAAGGAAGCAGTATAAGCAGCACAGACTGGAAGTGAATAAACTGAAACAATCTAGTACGGGAGAAAAATTTACAGAAATGGTAGACTTAGGTTCTAAGAAGTAACTCTGAAAGGAGCTCAGCCGAGGTCGAATGGAATGCATTAAAGACCGAAATAATGAAAGCTGGTAAAAAAAAAAAAAAAAAAAAATGGCTTTAGGGAACAAGCGTCCGAAAACCTTGGACACAGAAGATATTTTGGAACTAATGGATCAGAGCAGAAGGTACAAAAATGCTCAGGATGAAGCAGGTAGAGATCAATACAGGCAGTTTACAAATAAAATAAACAGGAAATGCAAAAAAGCAAAAGAAAAATGGTTACAACAAAAGTGTGAAGAAGTAGAAAAGGAAATGGTCGTAGGTAAAGTAGATGTTGCATATAGGAAGACCAAGCAGAATTTTGGAGAAATGAAGAAAAGAGGTATGAACATTAAAGCCGCCGATGGGAACCTCTTTTAGACTCAGACGATAGAGCTAACCGATGGAAGGAATACATTGAGGAACTGTATGATGGGGACGTCTTGAACAATAGTGTAATGGAAAAGGAAGGCGATGTCAACATTCATGACTTAGGATATCCTGTTTACAGGACAGACTTTAATAGAACTCTGAATGACTTGAAAGCAAATAAGACAGTTAGAATTGATGAGATCCCTGCAGAACTTCTTAAATCCCTAGGAGAAGAAAGAATTGAATGATTATGCAAGCTGATATCAAAAAGTTATGAAACAGGAGAAATTCCTACTGATTTTAATAAAAATATCATCTTCACACTTCGGAAGAAAGCACAAACCGAGGGCGCTAATGACCCCGCCGTCGACGCGCCCTTAAATCACAACAACAACAACAACAACAATAACAACACATCACCAGCCGACAAATGTGAGAATTATCGCACAATTAGTCTAACATCATATGCTTCAAAATTACTGACCGGAATAATATACAGAACAATGGAAAGTGTAGTAGAAGACATAGTAGGTGAAGATCAGTTTGGGTTTAGGAAAAATCGCGGTACAAGGGAAGCAATTCTGGCTTTATGATTAATACTTGAAGGGCGGATCAAGAAAAATAAAGATACTTTTATGGCATTTGTTGATTTAGAAAAGAGCTTTTGATAATGTTAGGTGGGACAAGATGTTCAAAATTTTAAAGAAGCCAGGTCTAAAGTATCGAGATAGAAGAATACTTTATAAACTATACAGGAATCAAGTGGCTGTAGTAAAAGTAGAGAATCATGAGAGACAAGCATCAGTTAAAAAGGGCGTGAGACAAGGTGATAGTCTATATCCGTTAATATCCAACTTAGAGGAAGCAATAAAGAAAGTAAAAGAAAAATTTCCATGTGGCATGGGTGTCCTGGGAGAAAAAATCAGTATGCTACGATTTGGTGATGACATTGTCTTGTTAGCAGAAAGAGCTGTGTGCATTGAGAAATTACTAAATGGCATGAACAAAATACTAATGAAGATTTTGGACTAAATTTAAATCAAAGCAAGACTAAAGTGAAATGTAGCATAAATTATACCAATACTAGTAGATTAAATATAAAAATAGGATCGGATGCAATAGGATAAGTAAGTGAATTCTGTTACTTAGGAAGCAAAATTACAACCGATGGCCGAAGCAGGAATGATGTTAAAAGCAGAACAGCGATAGCAAGAAGAGCCTTCATGAAAAAGAGAAATCTTTTAGTTTCAAATATTGATCGAGGAATTAGAAAAAAATTTAAAACTCTATGTGTGGAGCATAGCACTTTATGGTAGCGAAACATGGACTTGAGGAATACAGGAAAGAAGGATAATGAAGCATTTGAATTGTGGTGCTACAGAAGAATGCTGAAAATTAAGTGGACAGACAAAGTAAGAAATGAACGAGTTTTGGAAATGATGGATGAGGAAAAAAGTTTGTGGAAGTAGCTTATAGAAGAAGAGACAGGCAGGTAGGTCATATTTGAGACATGCTGGATTAGTTAATTTGCTGGTGGATTGAACTTTCGAAGGTAAGAAGTGTAAAGGAAGACAGAGATTAGAATATATGAAGCAGATAATTGAGGACGTGGGTTGTAGGGGATATGTAGAGATGAAGAGATTAGCACAAGATAGGAAGGGATGTAAGATTGCATCAAACCAATCGAAAGACAGATGACAAAAAAAGAAAAAAATTCTATGGCATGCATTAAAGCCACATAGAACCAGTCTTCCTGTATAGAACAGCTGATCCAGGTCATGTGCCTGTTGTTGCTCGACACGGTAGGTCACAGATTAAGGGACCTGATAAGGATTTCATGAAGGTATTTTTCTTTAGTTATGACAGATAACGGTAATACTGGTCACGAATAACTTCTATAAGAGTGATCCATCTCCTCTAAACTAATCGGGATATTATTTGAACCGATAAACACGTTATACTTTGGTGCAATACGCTATTTGACTATTTTTTTTTGAAAATGGTTTTAAATAGTTTATTGATACACGTTATTTACCGGGTACTATTTATTTTTTGATGAAAATGCTTATTTTACGTAAAATTCAACGTTAAAATTTAGAGTATTTGAAAGCCCGCCAAAACGCTCCTGTGCTGCCTGGCGCCGGCGCACGACACTCGTGACGTCACGTGCCAGCAAGCCCTCACTCTACATAATTAAGGTCTGGTTTGTTTCTCTGATGTTTGTATAAATTCAGTTTCGTTGGAAAAAATTATCATTTATCTATAATTATTTATCTGCAGTTAAGAAAAATTGTCGACAACACCCAATGCTTACCTTAGGCTACACGCATTTTTCTCGTAAATATCTTCTAAAACAACTAACTTAATTTAAAATTTTAGTCATTCTTACGAAGGATTTCTGTTAATCTCTAACTTCCAGTTTAAATATAAATGATTCTCGAATTGAAGTATAGAATAAACGTCAGGGGTTGTTTCTATGGCTAGCCTGACAAATTTCGGTACTTTTCCGCTGTAGGCTTCTATAATTTGTTCTTCATTTTATATTCAACACAAAATCTCATTAGTAACTAGAGATAACCAGCAAAAAATAATAAGAATGGTTGAAAACTTGGATAATAGGAAACGCTCCATTCGCAGCCGTAGCGCCTACATTCAGGTGACGCCACTAAAGCGATCGCCAATCCGACGTTTTCTGTCATGACAAAGGGTAAGAAAAATATGCTGTTTATTTTGCTTTTTTACTAAAAGTAATCCACATTTCTTTTCAAATTTAACAAAAATAGCTTCCTTAAGCATTATTCAAAGCGAATGACTACAATTTGTAATATATTTCAATACTGTCAAACAGCCTATTTGTGATTTTTTTGGTGTTGAGAACAGATAAACGATTAAAGCAATCATTTGATTTACTTAGATGTCATGTTTTAATCCTCAATAGTTACATTCTCCAAATGTTTTACCACCATTTAAGCTAACTATTCTATAGCTAACACGTTTTCAATATCTAGCTAATTTTATCTTACATTTCACGATAGTATATTTAAGGTTAAGCGTCCTACAATAATTGCCTGCCTGAATGTCCAACTATAAGAAACAAAAACAAAGCCAAGTAATACCTGCTAATGGAAAAAGATTATGTTTATTTAGATCACACCGTATACTTCCTACATTATTATCTCAGTGTTTTCCTGCTTCTGCCGTAATTAAAAACCAACATCTCGCTATATTTACTAACATAAATCTCCAGACAGAATTATTTTCCAGCACTCAGCAATAAAAAGATTTTAAGCACTTTCTATAATTCAAATAAACACTTCCGCCACTTACTTAAGTAGTAACGTAGTGAGACTTGATTTAGAAGCCTGTTACACTTCCTGTGGTCCCCCAGGGATCGATTCCTTCTGAGTAACGGTCTTCTGTGGAACCACTGTGGGAACCTACAGGTAGTTGGCACCAAAAAACACGTCTTATTCAGGATGCATTACTTTATTCGGAATAGCTAGTTCCAATGATTAAGCAGTTTTCAGGTTATTGTTTTGTTTAATTAATAATTAGAACATCACGTGTGTTAACTAAACATCATTACGTTTATGTATAAACATATCTTGACCAATATTTTTTATTTTAATTTCCCGAAAAACTAAAAAAATTCTTTGAGCAATCTACTGAAGAAATAATTAAAAAAATATTTTACTTTAATGGAAAAGAAATGAAAGGTAACAAATCTCGCTAAAAAAAAAAAAAAAAAAAAAAAAAAAAAAAAAAAAAAAAAAAAAAAAAAAAAAAAATGTAATTTGCGGTGCAAATGACTACCGAAATTGGAACTGATTGACATTGTCAACAAATCCACAGCAATTACCACATGCTCACGATCCACTGTATAAAATAAAAAACTGACTGAAATCTAACTACATGATCTTGAAAAGACTCCTTACCACTAATTTTGATTTAATTGATATGTAGCTACTCCTGTGGCAATTTCCATACACATACAATTTTCACATTTCCTTTTTCCCTCTACTAATTTCAGCTTTAAATTATTTTAGCGTTTTGGTAATTTTTTCATCATTTCTCTTGGTAATTTGTCCCAGCCTCTCACGCTCTTAGTTACGAAAGAAAATCTTATTGCACTCTATTCCTGAAATCGAGTGCCAGCATGTGATCATAGTCGCCTTTTCCCTTCTACGCACCTCTCATAATTCTTCTACCAATATTTTTTCGCGCCTAATCACCAACATACCCTTGTATACTCCCATGAAACTATTCATTCTCCTCCTGTATTCCAACCAATCCCATTCCAAGTCCTTTATGGTAGCACTTACTGCTTGTGTTCTGCGGTAATTTCCAGTAACAAATCTAGCAGCCCTTCTTTGCGCCCCTCCATCTCCTGTATTTGATACCAAAAATGTGGGTCCCATACTACACTACCAAATTCAAGCAATCGTCTGACCAACGTTTCGTAACCTATTCCCTTATT
>JARYHS010008075.1:78806100-78904476 GCA_031002005.1 Vandiemenella viatica
ATTTTTGAAATTTAAGGAACATTTTCTCGAAAATTACTCAAGATAGGGACATAAAAGTTTTATATGTTTCTCTTTACTATCCAAATTACATCTCAACACTATTGTAATAAGTCCAGTAGTTAAAATGAAATTTAATAAAATATAATATTTAAAAAAGATTTTGGTTGTTGAACACAAAAACTTCCGCAAGTAGGAATACGAGTGGTGCTATATGCTGTCCTGCAGGCTACCATACGGCTTATATTGTAGACATACATAGCACAAATCGATAATTATACCGTGGGGATTATTAAGTGTTAAATAATAAATATTTACCAAAACCAGTAATAAAGACTTTTAGCTATTCTTGATCTTTCTCTTCTGTATAATGCCAGAAGCGTAGTCATCTTCTTCTATAAATCGGAAACGGGTAAGCCCATTGCTGAACTTATCTCCTTCCATGCATCGTCCATCAGCGTTTTGTTGTGGTAATCTGCACATTTACTATTCAACAAAAATTCTTTCCCACCATACAGCTGTATTTAAGAAGGAAAATTTAGTTCTATTAATATAGAAAATCTTGATGAATACTTTGTATTACCTTTTTAGAAATCGACACTTTTCGTTGTTCATGGCAGTAAACTGTCGCTGTGCCGCGCGAGCCAACTCAAAGAAAGACACCACCGTCCCAACTGCGCGCGAGCCAATTAGTGGGGGACCTTTGCCGCGCGCCTGGAGACCGACAGAGAATGGCTCGCAGCGCGGCATGTTCGACCGCGCCAATGTTCGAGCTGGCTCGCGTGTCAACAGCGTATCCACTATGCGCGGCTGCCGCGCGAGCCAATGTTCGAGGGTTTGCCGCGCGTAGTGGATACGCAGCTTGAGTTTCTACGTCATCCAGCGGCGAACCCTCGAATATTGCATTACAGTGACACTCTGGGAAAGTCTTCGTTCACAGACTTCAGGGATTCGTCCCAGCACGCAACTGCTGATTACAAATCGTGAACCTTTCTTGCCGGCCAAGTCCTTAAAATTCCTAACACCACCTAGGCTTAAACCTGTTCTAGGAGCTGGACACCATTATGTTGCCGCAACGACCTGAACCAATGGGGAATGCTTGTAAATAAATAAACGCAATACATCCTAGTTATATGCACTTATGTTAACTTCAATTAACAATACTAGTAAGTTATCGAGTTTCGCGGTTGAGCTGAGACGCTTGGACCTTGCATTCAGGAGGACGCGGGTTCAAATTCACGTCCGACTATTATGATTGCGGTTTTCCGTGTTTTTCACAAAATCACTCCGAAAAAATCTTCCCGTTCTCTGCCCCCATCCTTTCCTGGCTGAAATGACCTTAATTCTGATGAGCAGTAAGGCAAAAAAAAAAAAAAAAAAAGAGACAGAAGCAGAATGTCAATTTAGATAATATCTGGGAGATAATTGGCTGTGACAAAAAGAAAAGAAAAATAACTATCACATTTTATAAATAATGATACTTTTTTCCATTTAAGGCTGGAATTCACACTAATTCCTATTTTAAAATATAATTTTACCAAACTTGAGACCTTATATATATATAAAAAAAAGTTTTAGAAATGATGACACTTTTGCCCTTTAAGGGTTGAGTTCCGAAAAATTCCAGTCTCAACATATCTGATTTTACCATAGCGGAGACCTTAATGTTTAAAATTTTAACTCATTTGCTGATCTTAGTTGTGTATCAGGGGAGATATGTGGCTCCTCGCAAACAAAACATGTGTTAGAAATAATGGTAATTTTGTCCTTTAAGTGCCGAATTTCGAAAAATTAGTTTCTTAAAATATTACCTCACCAAAGAGGAGAACATCGTTTTATCGATTTCAGTTGGGTTTAAAGGGACATTAATGGTTCGTGACATAACACACCCTTGAGAAATAATAACTATGATGATGATTTTTCAAAGTAGTAATTTAAAGATCGAAAGCAGTTGAAGAAATTAATCAAAGGTTTTTATTGTGATTTATAAAGGTTCGTAAACACTGGACGTATGTCCAAATTGAAGCGATCTTATGGCTCATTGGTTAAGGGAACTGACTGGGTGTTGATACTTCTCCGAGTATCCGCTGGGTATTTTAAAGGCCATTAAACCATCCTTCACATCTTTAAAAACTTGCTGTTTCTTTCCTACAATTAATAGCGAACTTCATTTCTTCAGATAAAAATTATTGATAATACCAATTGCTGAAAATGTTGACACTAGTTTTGAAGATTCCTGATATAGTATCAAGGTTACAAGATTTTCCATTAATTAGAAGATTAGCCTATACAGAAAAGTATTTTTACAATATTTTTAAGTAATGGCATTATATTTTGAAAAATTTGTGAGTTTGTGTATAAACAATCTAAAATGAACCAAATTCTGTAAATTTGTATTACGGTGAATTTCTTTAAATCCTTCAATTGTAAGAATGACCCGTGTTTATCTAAGCATGTAGAAGTTTATAGTTTTTTTCGATTTCTTTCTTATTTTAACTATTACGTTGAACTGAAGGCTTCAGAGACAGTATGAAAGCATCCTTTCTCTAGTCGTTTTTAAAGTTTTACCGTCTGAGATTAAAAACCATAGGAAGGCTGCGAAAGTTTAATGCGTGCTGTGTAATTCGTAAAACACGTGGCTACTCCACAGTATACTCGCCCAATAAACTGGTTAAGCGTCTGCAGTGTCAGGTTCCTATAAGGATGGGGGAGACGGTTTGGTATCGTTTCATAACACTCGGCACATAACTCTGGACGCTGCCAATTTGGCGTAGGCTCAAAACCAGAAAACATATTGCTTTAGGAAGGTTTCAGAGTTCCACACGGATTGCAAGATACTATCATTTTCGTGTTTGTATTTATTTCAGCACTAGGCAGATTTATTGATGGCGATAAAAACAGCGGAACCTAAAAATCTCTGCAGGGTCGTCTTAATTTCGAGGAGTTCAGAATTTGCAGTTTGCCTCCATTCAGTGAATAAAATTTTTATAATCAAGTGAATAACTTGGCAAATGTTAGAAACATTCCTCGGTGATATCTTGCCCATAGAGAATTTAGAGAAATGTGAGTGTGGCCATCTTGTCCACGAAACATGTTAGTGCGAGGATCCTGCAAATTATAACAATAATATTCATCGTCCTCTCCTGTTTGAAAAGTTTGCAGTCATTAGATCAAATAGTGGCAAATAAGTTTCGATGAATCTACATTCATGTTTGCAATAATTGTTCCAGGTAAAGTAGACCGTTATTGCATTCTACCAGCAGTTGTAATTTTAGTTTCATTGGAAACTTTGGGGTTGTGGGTTTCTATGAAGTTCAGTCGTTTTCTTCAGTGTAAGTTTGTCAATTTATACTTGAATCTATGTAAACATTTAATTTAGACATTTTTATCTGGATTTTTTTTTGTATAAATTAAAATGGACGGTGCAAGCATACACACACACACACACACACACACACAAAAGTTCTAGAGGTTAATTACAATGTTGACTTAATCTTAAAAAATTACTTTTTTTAATACTGTGTAGATTAATGGTAAACTATAGTCGACGCAGTGGGACAGCGAAAATAATAAAATAAGTTTAATGCAGCAATACAGTAGAAACGGTGGCAATAAAGAATATAGTTCAAGAAATAGAGTAAGCCTTTCAGTTAACAAGAAACATACATAAAAAATTTTTACTATCTTGGAGTTCAAACTTAAGGCATTACCAAACAGTAGTTAGACCGGAAACATTTAAACCAAACAGGATTTGAGATGTTGAAACAGTAGAGAAAACGAAAGAAGAATTTTGAGAAAAATACTAGGATATAAAATCAATATTGAATCAGAATACAAATTAAGATCAATCAAAGAAATTGATTTAAAATTGAAAAACCAACAAATGTAATGAGGAAAAGAAGACATATGCTATGGGCATGTACATACAATGAATAACGAAATTTTAACCAAATAGTTGTTTGACAGCTACAAATCCAAACCCTTATGATTTCATTAAACAGAAAAAGATACACAAATGCTGGAATCAACACAGACTCACTAATTTACATAATACGTATTAGAATGGAAACTCAAAAAGTTGATTTTCAGGAAAGAAGGAAAAATTCAGCCAATGGAAGAAAGTAAACACAGGGAGGGAAGAAAGGAACTCGTAAAAGATGAAACAAATATGGATACAAAGAAAGTTGAAGACAATGTAGCATCAATGTAGTTGATTAATCATTACCTCTAAAAGAATTATTTGTAGAGAGAAAATAAGGTTTTCAGTACAGCAAATAAATAAATTATGATTGAAGTTATAGTACTGTTGATATCTAAGAGGCTGAGAAATTTTCAGTGTTCCCTCTTAAAACAATCGCAGTGAATGTCTATTGAAGTCGGCTCTCCTGGCTGCACCCTGTTTACAAGGCGCCGTCTGGCGCGCACCGGATCTCGGCCAGTGGGCCAATAAGGAAACACTTGGGCTGCGCCATCACAGGAGATGACGCCCTGCGTCCCGCTGCCGGTGTTCTGCGAGCCGTTCACTTTACTGCCAATAATTGCGCGCCCTAGAAAGGCGGCCGCCGGAAAGATCCCGCTCGCTACACGGCACTTACTCTCAGGATCACTCTCCCGCTTGACAAGGCGCTACAAACTCAAATCAGGGCTCCAGCCACTCCGTGAAAATTTAATAGCGCGCCCGGATAAAGGCACAGAGCCACGTTAACGGTGGGGAGTATACACGGCTGCTTTAACTGTTGAAAGTGCAGGAAAATTGTAACGGTCGTCTGTCACTTATACTTTTAAATATAGAGATAAGTGTCGAAAACTGTTTATTTATACATATTTTAATTTGTGAATATAAAATATTAATGGCATATATTGGAGAATCCAGTGCGGGAACTAGGTGGGAGGGGGTGTAAACCGGAAAGCCCACATCAAGGGGGTATTTAAAGAGTGGCTAATGCCAAATTAATGTCGTGATGACTTTTTTGTTAAGCTCCACTCACTATTGCCGCGGGCAGTGACAATGGGGGGGGCGACAATCCGGGTGGCGATTTCGGAGTGGCGGCAAAATAATGTTCCAGGGGGCGGCAATCGCACAGATTTTTGCCCCGGCTGGTGAAATTCCTCTATCTGCCACTGGCAGAATCTTTGGCAGCACACAGTAAACGAGGCACAGGGTCCTAAAACCAGAGAGAAGGAGTTGTCGGATGATGTTAGGCTGTATTGATTACTGGATGACTGAATATTACACTTGATTGTGGATTCCCAAACGTGGAGGAATATTTTAAATCAGGATAATGGTTTATGAAGATGTACCATGAAAGTTAATTTGACTTATATGGAATATGCATTATAATGTAAAATAGTTAGGGTTGCAGCCAAAGAAAATATGTTCATATAAAAGTTGAATTGACTACATTGTGTATTAGAAGTGAAGTAATAAGTGCACTGTTCTATACACATATTGTTGAATATAGAGTCTGTGATGTTATTTTTGAAGGATGGTAAAACTAGTAATTCCAGGTACAGTTTACGGTTTTCTTACGGATAGAAAAAAGGATGAAGATAAACTTGTAACCGAACGGCTATCACTAAAATTCCTGTTTAGTATAAAAGACGAAAAAAAACGATATTTTTCCTATTGGAAACCACAAAGGAGCGTGATTAAGGTAAACAAGGATCTTCTTCTTCTAGTCCTATGAGTTCCGAATGTCGGCACTCATCTTGGCTGCCTAGTCTCTGCTAGTAGACTCGTAGACGAAGAAATGCTGCAAGAGCTGAAACATTTAGGAAGAAGAAGGCGATGGAAATGCAGAAAATGATGGTAAGCGCCAGCGTGCAAACAGATCGGCAGCTGTTAATAGACGAGCAATTAGACGAAATTTCCTCCACTCTGACTCGTCTTATTGCCAGCGTTTTGTTAGAGGCGGTGGGCTCGGATATTCAAAAGAAAATGAATATCATCTTCGCAAACCAAGTATGCGTACCAACCAAATAAAACACCCGAACTTTGTGAAAAGTCAACCGAATGCCATTACTGCAGATCCAGCGGTATTGTACGCCGATTTTGAGATACACTTCGGCTAACTAGACTCGAAGAAGTGCATACACTTACACTTGCCCTCCGACATTTGACAAGAGTCCTCCATCCTGGCGGTAAAAACATAACGTTCCCACAACCTTCGGCAATTGACAGAATACAACTGAGTCACTAAATCTTCCAACAGATCCATCTCAGCTCCTGACACTAGTTCACAAGATTTTCGGAGAAGAGGAGAAATATTTGATCCTGAGGAAACATACAAGCAGTTTGTCATGACCCATGGACGCATTCTTAGATACAAGACTACCTTGGCCCCAGTGCAATGTGCACACAAGACACCCGTAAATTCTATGTTAAAAGTTACTCAGCTGAATACTAAAGGAAACGCCATGGTTCTACATGAAATCAGAAAGGTGGCTGAGGAATTGAGATCAGATATTATTTGTCTACAAGAACCGTACTCCTGGCAAAAAAAATCCCGCACATGCCTGTAACATCACGAATAATCACAGAGGGCAATAACCCAATGGCAGCAATAATCGTTTTAAATAACAGATAACAGTTACAAAAATTACGCAGTTATGTGATGAACACACAGTATGTGCTGAGATAGGAGCAGCATGGGGAAGCTTCATAATGGTAAGCATGTATTTCCAGTACAGTGACGAGATCTTCCCATACTTAGATAGAATACGGCAGATAGATGCAGCTCTGGGAAATTATCCACTAGTTATTGCAGCGGACGTCAATGCAAAGTCTGCTCTTTGGCACAGCAAGAAGACTGACAGGAGAGGGCAACTTCTAGAAGAACTGTTAAGCGAATTGGGTCTAGAGGTTAGAAACCAAGCACATAATCCTCCTACTTTCTGCAACAGTGTTGGCGCAAGAACAAATATCGACGTAACATTACAAACATTCATGCGGGAATTGCTTTGGGGTTGGAGAGTGCTTGACAACATGACAACAAGTGATCACAATTTGATTGTCTATGAACTGGGCAGAATGCAGACAGAAGAAAGCAGTGGCAACAGAAACATTAAAACAGCATATAACATCAAGAAAGCTGCATGGGAAAATTAAGGAATGTGTTCATTCCACCGGATTTGCCAGAAAACCACTTCGATGTAGACAAAGCCGCAAGAGAGCTGACAACTGCAATACAAAGTGCCATGAAACGGGCGATACCACTAAAAAAGATAGTAGATCCCACTGACAAAATATGGACAGAAAAACTTAAAAAACTACGACTAAACATGAGAAGAGCGAGGAGAAGAAGCATGGTGGCAGCAGATAGAAGTTTCCTCCCGAACTACAGGCAGAAGAGGCAGATTTTCAAAGACGCGATGAGAGAGACAAAACAAAAATGCTGGGAAGTCTTCGTGAGGGAAAACCTCATGAACAATCCATGGGGTATTCCTTACAAAATAGCTGCAGGTAAAATCAGGCCTCCCACAATACTATCCACAGTAAAAAGAACAGATGGACGATTAACCACGAATTGGAGAGACTCAGCGGAGGAGTTATTAAAAGTTTTGCTTCCTGATGACAACGGAAGAAGAAACAGTAGAACAAGCTACACTACGAAGGAACATGTGGCAGCCCTGCTGGAGTCAAGAGGAAGGAAATAATATTACACCCGAAGAAGTAATAACCGCGATAAACAAAATGAAAAAAGGAAAGGCTCCCGGTCCAGATGGAATTCCAGCCGAGGTCCTGCAGGAGTTAATCATAAAATTAACCCCCGTCCTATGCAGGCTCCTGAACGAATGTCTATATCAGGGTAGAGTTCCGGGAATATGGAAGAAAAGCGAGGTGGTAATTCTAAAGAAAGGAGACGACAAGGATCCTCTTCAACCGAAATCTTACCGGCCGATTTGTTTATTGAATGTGCTTGGCAAAGTTCAAGAGAAGATTCTATGCAAAAAATTACAAACCACCGGGAGGTTCAGGGAATGAATCCTAGTCAATATGGATTTAGAACCGGGAAGTCGACAGAGGATGCCATAAATCGGTCGATGGAAATAATTTGTAGCAGTACAAAAAACTACGTAGTAGGCATATTTATTGATATTCGGGAGCTTCGACAATTTATGGTGGCCCGCCTATTTGAACGGCTGAGGGAGATTGGTTGTCCAAGAAGATTATTTACACCTTCAGGGACTATTGCAGATTTAGAACTGCTTCCTTGAGATGCCAGAACTCGTTCATCACGAAGACTTACTAAAGGATGCCCGCAAGGTTCCGTTTGCGGTCCCATATTCTGGGATATAGGGATGGAACCAGTGATTGAACTATTACAAAGATACCTGAACTTCTAGGTCTAATAGCTTTTGCTGATGACCTTTTACTACTCGTGGAAGGAGCAACAAGAGCAGAAATTGAGTACAATAGTAATCTAGTACTTAACTGCCTTAGCCAATGGTGCAGTAAAGTCAAGCTGGAATTTAGCACCACATAAAACAACATTTATGTTGCTCAAGGGCAAGCTGACTCTAAAACCTACTATAAGAATCGACGGTAAATCAATTCGTAGAAACCCAGTGTGCAGGTACTTAGGCATTCAATTGGATGAACGTTTAAACTTTCGAAGCCCACTTAGAGAAGACGATAGCAAGAGCAGTGGTGGTCATGAATAAAATCATTAATATTGGCCAACGAAAATTCACTGTTCCAGTCCAAACAATAAGACTATACCATGACGCAATATTATCCTCTTTAGTGGGGTACTCAGCAAGTGTGTGGGCAAAGCATCTAAGAAAAATAAAACTAAAACAGCGAGTCAGACGTGTCCAACGAGGAATACTTTTAAGATTGACAGGAGAATACAGAACCGTGGCAACAAATTCATTAACCGTTGCCATTGGTGTATGGCCACTGGACCTTGAAGTATGGAAACGGGGTGCCATATACTGGCTCAGAAAATGGAAACAAGATAAGGTAGCAGAAATTGTGGGAAGCGAAGCAGCATCGGAGATGCACATTCGGAAGCTTCTATTGGCGGAATGGCAACAAGAATGGAACAACAGTGAAACAGGTCGAAGAGCATATGATATCTTCCCATCCGTAGAGGAGAGGTTAAAGTTGAAGTACCTTCAACCCTCTCCCGGTTTGGTACACTTCATTACAGGTCACGGGCCATACAATAGCTGGCTCCGAAGTCGAAATATTGTAGATTCAAACAGGTGCGAATGTGGTGAAGAAAGTACGCCGGAACACGTGATATGGGAATGTGAAATAACAGCCAGTTTGAGAGAACACCAACAAGCTCGGCTTGCAAGGTAGGAGAATATTTGACATACTGCGCGATGAAAGTTTGTGGCATTTGCTGGACGAGTCAGCTGATCTAGCCTCAAAATTTTGGAAGGAAAAATTTATAAAATGGAAAAATGCCGAGCAAAATCAAAGGCCACAAATAGCAGAAGAGGAGGGAACAATGATGCTGGAAGTTTGACTTTCACAACACCGGATTGACGGAACATATCCTACGACAATGAGCAACATCAATCGTCGGAGGAACTTCAGTGTGCTCCAGAGAGGCCGTCTTCTGAGCGACAGCTGGGGCCGTCTTGGTATTCCAGGAGGTCAACTCTTGATGGCCGGGTTGCTGACTTTGCTGCCGGTTCCAGGAGACTCTACTTTCGGAGCGCACTCAACACGAGGAAAAATGAACATTAGTGGACCGAAGTGGGGCTGTGACAATTAGTGGTGGTAATAGTAGTATTAGTAGAGGTAGCAATGATATTAGTAGTAGTAGTAGTAGTAATGTTAGTAGTAATATAAGGGACAATAGCAGTAGTAGTAGATGTAGTAGTGGTGTGGTGCCCATTCTGTTTAATAACAGTAGATACAAGAGAGATTGGAAATTTAATCAAAATTTTCTTGGATTCATTGTTTAAATGTTAATACGTTATATATATATATATATATATGATAATATATATGTACATGTTAAGTAATGGAAATAAGGGCCCAGATTAGATACTAGGTTCTGGGCTATGTTGCATATGGAAAATGAATAAAAATAATAATAATTAATAGTAGACTCTCGGATTAGCTCCGTAGTTATCTTGGAGTTCCATGTTCTCAGATTGTTTTTTAGCCAGGAAATTCTTATCCTACCAGCACTTCTCTTCCCTGGAGTACAGTCTGCAGGAGTTCGAACGGCTCTTGTTCCACGTAATGTGGCCAAAGTATTGCAGCTTCCGTGTTTTTATGGTAGTCAATATTTCCGTATTCTTTTTCATTTTCCGGAGCAATTCAGCATTTGTGGTGCGGTGAGATATCCCCAACGTTCTTCGATTCATCAACATTTCAAAAGCTTCTAACCTTTTACTGTATGTTTCCTTTAATATCCACGTTTCTACGCCGTTAAGGAGGACGGAGAACACATAGCAGTACCGGAGTATCATCTTCGTGGTAATTGATAAATAACGAAGTTTAAAAAGATGTATCATTTTGTTTATTGTAGCCCTGGCTTTATCATTGGATCCCATCAGCTTTTTATCAAAATACGTATACCTTGATAGACATTCAATGGTCTTCTGGTTGATAATAATATGGCATTGGAAATTGCAATGACCATTACTTTTTTCTTATTTATATTAATATCAAGTCCGTATTCGTGGCTGTTTTGCGACACTCTATCCATACGATCCCGTGGTTAGGATTCCATGTTAATCTGTAAGTCCTGGAGGAAAGGAACTGGCCATCCTACCTCTGACACCATGGTTTAGTAGCCCCCTTCAGGAGGATCCAACCAACCTTCGGGTTGTGAACTAAGTTAGTTTATCCATAGGATATTTAAACTTTCCTGCAAAAACGGCTGAGTGGTCCGCGTATCGAATGTTGTTTATCCAGTTTCCATTCAACACCACTCCCATCCCCACATCACTCAATGCTTCCCTGAACATATACTCTGAATATATATTAAATAATAAAGGAAACAGTATAAAACCATGACTTAGACCACGAAGAATTTTTGCTTCATCCGTATTTTATCTCTTCAGTCTCACATAAGGATACTTAAAGCTTAATTTAAGAGATAATCTAAGAAGTTATTAATAATCTTTGGTTAAGTAACGAGGTCTAACATTAATACATGAGACTAATAGAATAAAGTTTACAAAGTAGTTTCCATTCACGGAATTGGTAACGAACGTAACAGGTTTTCACAAAGGGACAGGTAGGTTATAAATTTGTTGTTTTAAGTGTAACCAATTATGTGGAGAAACTGAGAAATAGGAAGTATATTTTTTAATTGAATAGTGATATTAATATCCACATCTGTCAGAAGAGCAGGGTTTCAGTGCTTTGCACTCGTTGAATTGAGTCCATAAAAGCTCAGTGTCAGTCTGCAGACATGAACCCGCGTTATCGCTGTAGTAATTGCTTGGCAACAAACTGGGAGGCCAGTTGTAATGTAACAAGAGTTGTGTAATCTAAAGCAAACTTATTAGTTATTATTTACTGCATAGAGAAAGCGGCAATTATTTGTTTATTGTGGAGCTTGTTTGTTAATGTATAGCACTGTTAAGAAAAAGTACTAGTTTAATCAAGCACTGTCATATTGAATTGAAAGATGCAAAGGGCCCAGTTTTGATTATAGACATAATGGTTGCTACTTATTTGGGCGGTTTTCTGGAATCAACTAGAGATATGCTCTGACTCCTTAAGGTGCAAACTATGCATGCCATACAAATTATCTAATACCTGCTATACACGTATAGTTTGTTGCCGAGTATTGAAATAATAGGAGATGCCAAGGGCGTTTAAGGTTAGCTGTTTACTATATAAAATATTTTGCGTTTCTCAACGAAAGGGCTTTGGCCGTCCGTTTCCGCTGGGGGTTGTCAGTTGTATTCAGGGCTGCTTACCCTCGGCTGCACCGTACACGTGGAGTGATGACTCCTGCTGGTCCGCCTTCTGCCTGAGGCACAAACAATCTTTGATACTCTCTTAAGTCGCAGATCGGATTTTTCCCAAAGTAGGATATTCCTACTCGGCTATAAATTTCGAAATAAGAAGACATAAATATGGAGATACTCTACCATCGGTCAGGTAACACTAGTTCACAGGACAGGCGATTTTTAGGAGAGCATATATATAAAAGAGGAAAAGCAGTGACACAGATGGACTAATCGAAAAAGTAGCTGTTGCTGCCAAGTAACTATCAAATGTAATTATCCTCCTATTTCTCTCTAGCCTTCTGAACCTTTTTTTTTTTTTTTTTTTTTTTTTTTTTTAATGGCATTCGGCAACGGAGGCCATACAGCCAGCTCAAGGTATATAATTGCTTTCAGTGTATAGACGCCACAGGACGGACAGGACATTCACACAGACACACAACACTTAACATCCATGCCCGCGGCCGGATTCGAACCGGCGGCCTTCGGATTCTGAACCTAGACACGTAGGGAGAACAGAGCTTCGCGGCGCGTCGACAGCGGTGGTCATTAGCGCCCTACAAACAGCCGGTACGGCAATGTGGACACCGATTAGAGTGCTACTGCACGTGGTCTAGTATTACATTTCGATTCTGACGTACAGCACCTCAAAGATCTATATTGACAGCAGTAAGTAATTATTTTACCAGAGAAGCATTTCTGTTGGAAAATATTCCGAATGCAATGAATTATTGAACTACTCCATACGTTCTATGCTGGAGCCTCTGGTTGAGTTAGTTCTTGCGACTCCTCCCATTACTATTAAATATCAGTTTGAATTTAACTGCACTTGGAGGTCACCAGAATTCCTTTCAAATGAAATCCATTTGGCTATTGACGCTACACATCCTGCTACAATCGGCACTGGGTTAGTTCTTTCTGTGGTTCCTAAAAATTACAGAAATCAGAGGACGAGCACAACAAGCATGTGTTTTGTCCAGATTCCCATTTTAGTATTTTGCAACACATGGATAAAACGCTAGGACGGTTCCTTTAAAAAACGAAGGCTGAATTCCTTCCCAGTCCTCTCCTACCTCTAATGACATCGACTAGGCTTACAGCCTGAAAGGAAAATAAGTAAATAAATAATAATAAGGAACCTTCTGTGTGATTGCGCGCGTTAAGGCGCCACGAAACTGGATCGTGGAGGTCATCCGGCCGTCCTGAATGAGATTTCCCCGCATCAGTCTCTGCCTCGCATCATACAGAACACAAGGTACGCGTTTCGCAGGCAGATGGCAACACAAACATTCCACCCTCAGGATGAGCGCTACACATATAACAGATAGTGTGATGGAGACTAAGGTTCCCCCTCCTCTCTCTACACACACCTAGCTACATGTGCAACAGGAGGCTAGTGTCTACGTTATCCATAGTTTTAGCAACAAGAGAAAAAAAAGATAACATGTACGGCCTGTTAGAAAGACAAAATATTTCGAACAAATATGGTTCAACGCCACCAAAAAAACACACCACCGTTCTTCTTACAGAGAAAGAATCTCCAGTCTTACTTTAAATTGTATAAGTTGTGGTGGCAGTTAAATGTTAAATATTAAGTGGTATACAAATGAATGGTATTTAGCTAGAGTGTTGTTTAAATAAGGTGAAGCCTAACAATATCACAGTACACACATTTATCGAACGGATAAGAAGAAAATATATCAATTTTTCATTTTATTTTTAAAATGTTTTTGCTGTCATCAGTCTTTTGACTGGTTTGATGCAATCCTCCATCCCTTCCTATCTTGTGCTAACCTCTTCATGTCTACATACCCCTTACAACCGACGTCCTCATTTATCTGCTTCATATATTCTAATCTCTGTCTTCCTCTACAGTTCTTACCTTCGACTGTTCCCTCCACTAACAAATTAACCAATCCAGCATGTCTTAAAATATGACCTAACAACCTTTCTCTTCTTTCTGTAAGCTTCTTCCACAAACATCTTTCCTCACCATTATTTCCAAAACTCGTTCATTTCGTACTTTGTCTGTCAATTTAATTTTCAACGTGATTCGTAGCGATACTGGTTAATACACAACTTGTTTAAAGTTAACTCTTTATTCACATGCTTTTATGACATTCTGTGGGATATAATGATTCGTAAATACCAGTTATGTGCATGTTCATGTTGCACAGAAAACTTCTTACATCATATATACGAACAGAATAAGGCAGACATACGGAATACTCATTGTATTTCCTATGAATACTAATTTTTCATAGCTTTCAAATTCACCATAACTTTATTACTAACTAAATATACGATGCAGTATCGGAATAAATACGAAATATACATAATTTTTTTTTTTTTTTTTTTTAGCTTGAATCATTTGGTATCATTTTAGTTTCGAGACTTTTCAAACTCAGCGACTTGAGAAACTCAGAGAATTTAGTTAGAATTCTTTATCACAAATAAACTAAATAAAAAAATTACCAGGTAGGAAATATTTCACCGTGCAAAAATGTTCTGCCATTCAATCGCAGAACAAAGACGTTAGGTGAATAATTTTGCAAGCAATTCGGATTTTAGGTGTTACGTGGCGCAGAAAAATATGCCACAGTACGATTCAGGGTTTATCACCAGTATCATGATGTGCTACACTATTAAAGTCTAACCGAGAATCATGCGGTACTTTCAAAACAAACACACTTGTGTAAGTTTATTTACAACATTACCACTTGAATTGTAACTGAAAAAATAAAATATCATGAAACAAATACTTTTACACTATTTTGCCGGTTTTGATTCCTTATTCTATATTAAGGACGTCATTTTTTGCAGTATTTTAAAGAAACGTGTGCTATTTCATTTCTTAGAATTAGTATTTCTAGTTTTATTTAGCAATCGGAACTGGGTCGTGACTAATGATAAAGTCAAAATTTCGAATGGTCTCAACCATTAAAATCAATTCAATTAATTTAAAACTCTTATTGTGCCACTTAGTTTACCCACCACTACATGTAACGGCTTTTATTTGCCTTGTTTCCTGGTCTAACGATTGGAATAATGATGTCTGTTGCTACAGCCCATCAGCAAGCACGCTCGCCATGGACTGCACACACTGTTTGTTCCCAGACGAGTGCTCTGTTAATTCAAAGCCAACCCCGGAAGACCAATGGACACAGCAATGGTTTCCTTTTCGAATCACCGATTCGAATTCGATTAAACCAAGATTGAATGTAGTGTTAGTTTAGTGTTTTACTTGAAATATCGAATACATATGTGTATGACATTTCCATACCACTATGTCAATTCCATTTCCAAACCTTATTATTTCCAACTATGCCTTTAATTTAATTAATTTGCAATGGAATGCACGCCCAAGTGGAACTTTCCCTAGACATTTTTCCACATTTCCTGTACCTGTCTACTTTTACCCTCCACGAATTTTATTTGTAAACTTTTTCAGCGTTTTTGGTAAATTATTAATTAATTCCCTTGGTAATTTATTCCAATCTCTGACCCCCATACCCTTATACTTACCCGAAATCGAGTGCCAGCTTGTCGTCATGGTGATCTTTTTCCTTCCAAGTACCTCTCTTAAATCTTACAAAAATATCCTTCGGCACCTAATCACCAATACACGCCTTCTACACTTCTACTCCTCGTGTTTTTCAATGAATCCCATTCCAGTTCCTTTATTATATCAATTATTGCTTGCGCTCTGCAGTAATTTCCTGAGACAAATATAGCAGCCCTTCTTTGCGTCCCCTTCTACACTTGTATTTGATACTAATGTTCGAGCAATGGTGTGCACAAGTTTTTTTACCAGCATACAAATGACATGTTTAGCTTTCTTCAGTACTTCTGATTTCATCTACATTAATATTTACCGTCCTCTCCTTATTTATTGTATTTTTGATTCAATAAGTTTCTTTTAGAACAAAAAGTACCGTACTCGAAAATTTTCTCCCAATAGTAAAGAGGAGGTCTCTTATAACAATTCATTTTACATACATCAGTAAGTAAAGCTTTAACTTGAAGAGCGCCAGAATTAACAGAAGCGCAACAATACGAAAGGAATTGCTGCGGAAGGTTGTTGAAAATGAAGTAGAGAAATTTAATGAAATGGTCACTCCCAAAGAAGACGCAAGATGGTTGTCCTCGTTTTTAAAACATACGAGATTGGTTAATTTACTAGTGGACAGACCAACCGAAGATAAGAGAAGAGGACAAAGAATAGAAAATAGCCTAATTTGAGTGTTGTATTTGGTATGTTAAGATAAGGGATAAGCACTTGTTAAAAAGAGATGGATGCATCAAGCCAATCGAGAAACTGATGGCAGGAAAGAAAATGATAATTAGATTATTCGGGACGTAAAGAAAATGTCGATTGAAACGCCGTAAAACGAAAGAAATAGCAAGCAAAATTATTAACAACTTCTGTACCCTTATAATTTTCAGTTTAGTTTCAATAACAAATAGTGGGTTATGTTTGATGTCTAACTTAGAAATGTCGGGATTTTACTGTATAGAGTCGCAAAACAATTTTTAGAATAAAGATGGAGGAATTATCTTCTATTCAATTCCAGTTTTCACTCCTTGACCTAAGATGAAGAATCTTTTTAAAAAGTATTTTTTTTTAAAGTGGGGGGGGGGGGTATTCGGGGAATTACGTCTTGTCGAAGTAATTAGAGGCGGAGGCAGATAGGGCAAAAATGGGAAAGGATCCGTCCCTTTTGAAGGATCCATTCCGGGATCGAAGTCGTGTCCTCCGGCTTTCCGGACCCTAGCATTACAAGTCACTCACCATTGAAACAAAGTCGGAAATGTCGCGCATCCTCATTCCCTACTTCACCCGTTCCCCGAACACGTCTCTCACATCCTGCATTGGTTGAAGCTTTAGTCACAGGATGTTTTGACTAAGAAGGTGTTCGTGGAAATAAAGTTCCACCGAAACACTGTCACTTCGGCAATCAACAGCGGTTTTATTGGTTCTTGTTACTTGGAGACTACTGGTTGGCTAAAGAAAGTCTCTCCTGGAAAAGTGAGTACGTGAGGAGCGTGGCGTACCTTCACGGCTTAGAGAACAAGCAAACAGTAACCAGTGTTTGGAGCAACTCAGCCTAAGCGTCAACGCAGACTGACATGTCAGCATGTTTCCGTCATACGCTGATAGCAGGTCGCGTGCTTGCGTTTATATTTATCTGAGAATTAATTGAAGCTACGACAATACTTAATGTTTATTGAGATTTCTGTCTTTTATTCACTCGTTCGGTTAATAATTATAAATGTCAGATGCCAATCTTGTAGTATTCGGACGTTATTAAGTCATGCCACTTGCAGTGCATGTAGTTGCTTGCTGTGATGGAAGCTTTAACATATACCCGAAGCAAATAAAAACGTTTTCTACAAGTCATTAAAACAGCTATTCTCAATTAGTTAAAAGAATAATATCTGTGCCCTTGCAGTAAAGTGCGAGTGCGTAATCACGGTGGACAGTTCAAAGCATGTATAGCATGTCGTGAAGCATCTCAGTTTCTGTAATATCCTCTTAGCCAAGGATATTCTGTCAACACGTACAAGAATAAGCAAGAAGTTTTATTGTTACACAAATTTTTGTTTTTGTGTGTTTGCTAATGGTTTTACGCCCCGTCGACGTCGTTTTCATTACAGGTGGGAAAGGATTGGGAGCAAGGAACGGGAAGGAATTTTCCCATGGCCTTTTTAACCATTCCGGCATTCGCCTGTGGTTATTTGGTCAAACCATGAAAAATCCAAATCTAGATTCGGACCTGCGTCCTCCGGAATGTGAGCCGAGAACGTTACCGCTCACCCACCATGGTTGGTATGCCTTTGATATTTGATCTTTATAACTCTGCTAGTTGTAACCATTTCACAAGGATAAAATAATCATTTTGCATGAAAGACAGTAAAAAGTATCTAAAATTCTGATCAAATAATGTGCAGGAAAACGTGTAAGTAATTTTCATGTTGTAACTCCGATAATACAGCATACATTTATAGGAAAATTTCATAGTAATAATTTTATTCTTAATTGGTGCAATTAATGTGTTAATTGATATAATTAAGTATTTCATATTTTGTTTTTAAATTCCCTTCTCTTCTAAAGTTTCATCTAATACTTCCTAATTAAAATTGACTGCTAGCACATTTGGAGTTAATGTTCGTGAAGCAAATTCCTTTGGAAATTATTGAAGCTTGTATTTTTTTCGGCAAAATGACGTTAAAAATCGAAACGGAAGGTATAGTTGTTCCCTCATACTTTGTTATAGTGTGAAAGGACATATAAGTTATATATTTTCATAAAAAAATAATTGATTTGATTCGTTTTTCTGTATACGTTTTTACCATAGGTGAAGAAATTCTATAATGTGTGTTGTATATACAAATTGTATTGATGAAATTTTCTTGACTTCGTTCACATGTCAATCATTAAGAGGAAAAATAATAAATTGTTACCTATGGCAAGGTAGTATGTTCTTTGAAATGGGTAAAGATAGTTCCAGTTTTTAAAAAAATGGTTATTCTTACTGGTTGATATAATGTATTACAAATTCTTCAATATGGTTACTGCAAAATTACATTTTTAATGATGGCTAGATAATTTAATATAAATGTTTCTAAGATATTTTATACTAAATAATGTTTCGTTGTTTTACTGGAGGATATAAAATCTGTTACAAGTGCTTGAAAGTGGTTGCTACAAAATCATGTATTTAATGATGACTAAGTAATGCATTATAAGTGTTTGTAATTTTGTTGATGCAAACTAATGTTCGTTTGCTGGTCAAAATTGGCAAAGCCAACTACCATAATATTAATGATAATCAAATAAAAATTTGTCATTAAACTCATTATGGCGATTGGTGAACTTTCACTGACGACAAACACGAATGATACAGTGCTTCATAACTCCAAGTTCCGAAACATACGTTCAAAACATATAAAAATAAATAAAACATTGTACAGAGGTAATATTGGTAGATTATAACAGAAAGTTTGTTCCGCTAGTTTTCGATGATATTAGTAGACGAGACAAAATTAATCGTGGGTGGCGAAAACAAACACTACGTCGTATCAGTCATTCGTAGGTATCCAACGTGATCTTAACTAACTGATGAGAAAGTTTCTTACATCCTGAGACATAATCTTGGAACATGCTGCGTTTCTACAGCTTTACTGAAGCGTTGTAGCGAACCTCATTTGTGCATTGGAATTATGCGCAGTACTAAGTAGCGCACTGTTGCAACAGACTCTGTGATACAAGTTCACTAGACTAAACACTTCTGCCTGAGATGCACAGTTAATACACACCACGGGTAAATAATTTGTAGACGGTGAATGCTTTGAATGCAAATGTAAAACAGGTGTTAGCCTGGGCGTCACATCATGTTGATTGTTGAGTTGTTCAATGATTTGGAACTGGGTTTGACTGTCTCCTTGAAACACTAGTATCTATCAATATACTCTAAATAAACTAAATTCCGGTGTGATGATTTTAATCTTAGCACCATCTTGTAATTTCCCCTGTATTTCATGAGTTAAATAGCTGATTTCTTATAAAGAATGTATTAATATTATTTTAACATTATCGTTTTTCCGATCTGTGAAGATGCCGCCATTCTGGACTTGGAGAACTAGAAACATTATCAGCTTATAACAGGCCATCGAATGCTTACCTTTCGTTAAAGGTCTTAAGAGGGTTTCGATAAGCATATAAAATTATGACTACTCTTTCTGTCACGAAAAAACACCTCTCCAGCATCTTAATAAATGATAAAGTTTGGATGAATGTATGTTTCGATGTTTGGAATATTTGCGTCAATCACGCTTTCATTGCTCAACAAATTTAAATGAAATTTTCCATGCAGGTAGTATAAAGTCTGGGAAGTAACATAGGATAGTTTTTATACCGCAAAAATGAATAGTTACTTGGAGAACTGTAATTATCAATTCCTATTTTACCAGGGCCAAAGATTTTCCTACTTCGTGGTACTGATACGTTACTCTTTGCTTCTTGCAATAAATCGCATACACTGCTTTTCACTGATAAAAACAAGAATGTTAGGACATATTCAATGGTGTGTTCAGTTTAAAATTGCGAAATGATTGCACTTGATGAACTAATTAGTTTTCTTCCAGAAAATATAATTCAGTTCTTAGCCTTAATTTTTTTAAACCCGCATGCACTTACCTTCTGGTAAGCTGCACGTAAACATAAAACTCTGTTGGCAGATTGCGGAGATTGAACGCCATTAAAATAATTAAATATTTTCATTTCCTCATAATTACTAAAATAAAATAAAAAAATACTCGTAACTCCGTATGCTAACGGATTGCAGTAGCCTACTGAAAGTATGGATAACACATAAAGTTACATTTTAAAGTAGAAATTAGTTATTATTCTTTCGTTACTACTTTCTTTTCTTTTATGTTTCGTTTAAATATTTAAGGTTCACTCCTTACCCAAATCATATAATATGTTTGCTTATTATGTTTTAGTAAATCAACCTCAACTTCAACAAGAAATTGACCCACAGACGTTAATTTCCTTTGATTGATTGATAAACTAAACCAAACCTATAATAATATTATCAAAGATCATATTAAAGAAACAATAAATTACCACTTTTTTACATGCAAATCTCTATTTCAAAACAGAATTAATTAATCGAAGCGGCCTTTCGACAAAACAAAACCAATATCCAAAAAGTAAATGAAGTCCTTTTAAAAATAATTTAATGATTTTGAGATAGGACGAGCAAACGTAAACCAGATCCTCAGTGAAATGTGTGGAAGCTAGTACTATAAAATTAAACGAAGACCACAGTGAGGAAACAATTAATTCAAACTCTAGCAAATAAATATATACATTATAGCAGAATTGATCGATATAACAGAGGTTATTTGCTGTGTTAATTGTGTTCTTGCTGCAGGAAGTAAATACAATTTTAGTTGTGGAATACAAAGAATACTTTTAAATTTTCACCAGTACAATGTTTCTTCTTCCTATATGCGGAATTTTACAACATTTTGGAGACTGACTTATCGCATAGTTACACTGTCGATAAATCTTAATCATTTTCGTCAGAGAGTACAGGGGAATAAAGGGATTAGAACTATCAGTAAGCTGATTGCTCACAAATGGGATAACGACAACCGAAGGTAGGGAAGCTGTGAAGATCAGAATTTTTTCGGAACTCGTTGCAGTCTTTAAGAATATTGTTATGAGTACAGCTTGTATCAATACCAATGTGCGTAGTGCCAGCATACCTCGTTTCAAGCATGCCCAACATGGCGGCAGTCAAAGTGACTTTGCAGTTAATCTAGCAATTCTCTCCAACCACAGCCAAGAGCCAATCTACTCCTTTGAAAAACTACACGAGATTTCAGCTAAATCTGGTCTCCAAATCTCGTATGCTAAAACCCACCATACAGAAGGATCCTCGCGGTACCAAAGTTGCCCAACCATGGAACGCGATTTGGCAATATCTCTGAAGTAAATAAATTCAGATATCCAGGAGAAGTTATTTAAGCTGCAGGACTAAATTAAAGCAAACAAAGAGATAATATCTTAATTACAAAAAAGCCTATAAAATTATCTGGAACAGACACATCAAAAAGTTAATATCCCGAAATGCAAAGTTAAGACACTAATACACTGTAATGAAACCAGAGACATTATACGCCTCGGAAACTATGATTATTCGGGAAAGATCACGGATTTAAGGTATTGAAAGGAAAGGATTTTTTTTTTTCAGAGTTTGAATAGGAGGAATTTCGTTGAAAAGGATACCACATAAGCATTCTGAAATAATTTCAGACACATTCAGAAAAAGGCAATTTAAATGCTACTGCCATATTATCAGAATGACGAACTAAAATAATTCTCACACTGGCCATTTCAATTAAAATTAAAAACAATTTGCTACTTGAAATCGAGAAGGATCTCCAGTAAATCGGAATCACAGATGATAATATACAGTTCGGATGAAGATTTGGTAACATGGTCAATAACCACCAGTTTGTTAACAAATTGTATCTTAGAAGAAGGAACACCTGGACGGAGGAACGTAGGAAACAGCTCAGCGAGAGAATGAAGAGATTTTGGGAAAAGAAGAAAAACACGTCTGCTAAATAAGTTCAATCGCGCTCCTCATTTGGGCACATCGATGGAAGAGGAAGAAGGTGACGTGTGCAACGAACGCTAGTAGAGTTCTGTTCATAATTTTATAAACGCTTGTATTTATTTTCCATAAGAGTATGGAGACACGACGGCTTTCCGAACTTTTACATTAGTTGGAACGACTGTGACCTTATTGGCAAGAAGAGGGAAAGAGAGGATTGTTCAAATGTGAAGAATTTATGTAGCGACATTCTGGTTTGGCACACCTTCGGCTGCATCGGATCACTTAGCCTCGATAGTACGAGACCCTGGTCGGCTGTTCCATGCGAAGTCAGCCGCCGCGACAAGAGACCGAGTATCCTAGGTAGCTCCTTGGCTTCGCTTATACGTCACAGCCTCAACACAAACTTCCTTCAAGGTGAGAAACTTTTGCAAAGGCGCTCTACCCAGATCAACGTCCTTGAGAATCGCAAAGTAGCTCTAACATGTTGATGAAGAGAAAATCAGTTCATTTTAAAGTTCAATATATGATTTGTTGATTAAAATATTCAATATAATTTTAACTCAATTTTTATTCGTCCTATCCAGCCAATAAATATATCATATAACTTGTAAGTGAATTATTATTCATTATAAGTTTAAATCTTTATGTATTTTTGATAATTATAATTTTACTAGCTCGTACCCGCGACTTCGTACGCGTGGATTAAGAATTTTTTGCCAGAATTGAATATAGAAAGTTGTTGGTAACGAAGGATTGGACCCAAACAACACCGAGTTGGCATAATATGACAGGAAAGCTATCCCTATATCATTCTACCGTTGAACCAGTCTCTTGGAGAGAATCAATTTCCAACATATATCTGTCATCATTCGATAAGGTCTCAAAATTTCGTAACTACAACTGTTAAACATACCGAAGAAAATGTCCTGTGCCCTTCATACACATTTTCTTGTCAAATTCCATCAACATCGATATAGCCATTTGGTCGTCAAAACGTCCACACACCCACACACACACACACACACACACACACATACACTCACTAACTCACACACACACACACACTCTCTCTCTCTCTCTCTGACTGCGAACAACCCCTGAGTAATCATTATAACGAAAAAAACAGTGTACACCTACAACATTGCAAGACTACCTACGATTTGCCTCGTATTGCACCCCTAACTTTGTGATATCTACAGTTTAACATTCAATCCGAATAACCTACGGCACAGGCGTGACTCTTACGATCAAAAACAATTTTTAAAAATCTTAGCCTCCACGGAGAATTGAACCGGAGACCACGACCCAAACATTTGGAAGCATGCGCTTTAACCACTTTTTTTTTTTTTATCAATTTATTGTTAACAAACAGTTTAGACATTCATAACAGCAAATTTTACAAATTTGAATAACAGAATTTCTTTCTGGAATTCTGGTCATAACTAATCTAAAGGATTACAATTTGTCCCATCTCAGACTCTTCACTCGTTTTCGACGGGGCGCCCGGGGCGTATGGGAAGCTCGAGGGGTCCACTGTGGCGGCTGGAAGGTCTCTTGGGGCGTACTCATTGTCGGCGGTCTCTTCTTCCTCTTGCGTCAATCCGCACTTCAGTTCGTTGCTGGGTGTCGGTTCTGACGTGGGAACATCTCTTACCGGCGTCTTTTCTTCGGAGTCGGTATCTTCCGTCTTGCTTCACCATCGTTGTCTTGACTTATTGGTATCGCTTGATAATTGTGGGTGCTGGAACTATTATCTCTTCTGTTGGTTTTATGGAGGCATTATCACGCTCAAGAAGCGTGCGAACTTATCTTTGTATTTTTCCCTTTTAAGTATTTTGTTGTGTTCGATGGTTAGGTAATACAAGAAATCCTCTATTGACATGTCTCCTCTTCTTCTGATGACGTAGTGGGTGTAGTTGCCCAACAGCCAAAAGTGAGCGTTTCTTTTAGTCGCAGGATAAATTGTAACATCTGGGAATAAAATATCTTCGGGCGTGAATTTCTGTGGAGTAGTTCTATTGATTATGGCTAGTTTGCTTTTCGTCCACCTCCATATGTCTGGAACTTCACATCCCAGCAGACGATGTTGTATCGTATCCTCTAGATTACAGCGTAAACACTGTGCGGAAGGGCAAAGGTGTAGTGAGAACAGCTTTTCATTTGAGTTTATCTTCCTATGTATTACTCTATGCCAAGTGGAACGTGCGTGGCTATTGATGTATTCATTGTGAACATTCTGCCATATTTTTTTCCAGTCGTCTCTTCTGTACGTAATTTCTAGTTTGCTTTGCGTCTCTCTTTGCAACATGTCATACAGTTTCTTAGTTGTTGGAATAGGCTCACCGCTGGTTATGTTTAAATAGCTATTTTCTATGTAGAATATGCGAAAATGTCTTAAATTTGCATTTATATGGCTGATATCGACTGGTGCCGTACTGCTTCGTGGTTCTAGTTCGTTTAATGTGTACCCTGTTATACTACTTTCCATGTCTTTACGGTGTTTGTACATGTTCCTCATGTAGATGGCGGTACATTTCGTTTGTATATCCACGAGCTTCAGTCCTCCTTTATCATATGGCATCTTAAGTATTTTGTGATGGATCTTAAAAATTTGTCCACTCTGTATGAACCAATTTATCGCCATTTCCATTTTCTTTGCTATTTCAATCGGTATTGGAAATATGTGAGCTAGGTACCACAGTTTTGGGAGGGCAACTGTGTTTATCAGCTGTATTTTTTGTATGGTATTTAGTTCTCTGTTTGAGAAATCTTTCATCTTGCTCCTAATTGCTGCTAATAGCGTCCTCCAATTTGCAGCCGATGCCTTCTGTGGCGTATTATTAAATTCAATGCCTAAGATCTTTATTTTGTCACGTGTTGGTATCCAGCTTGTGCTCTCCGCATCCAAAGTATCACTTATTTTCAGACTTGCGGATTTTTTTACATTGAGTTTTGCGTTTGAAGCCCTTTCGTATGTCCTTAGTAACTCCCGTATTTTCTGTATGTCTAATGAGTTGGTGGTGATAGTATTTATATCATCAGCGTACGCGCACACCGCAATTTTATTCTCTCGGATTTTTAATCCAGTAACCGTATTGTAGACTGCTGCTAGAAAGGGCTCAACTGCGAGTGCGAACAAAAGCATGGACAGTGGGCATCCTTGTCGTATGGATCTTGTTATTCTTAATGGCTTTGTTATTACCCCGTTTATGAGTACTCTTGATGTCGCTTGGTGTAACAGCGTGTAGATTATATTACATATTTGCTGGCTGAAGCCCATCTTTTCCATAGTTACTTTTAGATATGTATGGTTTATGCGGTCAAAGGCTTTATTGAAATCTAATGACAGGACGGATGCTTTTGCGTTTGCAGCCTTCGAGAGTGCAATTGTATCTCTGATGTTTGTTATTGTTTGAATTATCGATCTGCCATTCCCAGTACAGGTCTGATATTCCCCTATTACTTTCTCGGATACATTTCTAAGCCTTATGGCGATAATTCGACTGAATACTTTATAGTCCGAGTTCAGCATAGTGAGTGGTCTAAAATTTTCTATGTCTTTCTTATCTTGTTCTTTGGGGATTAATATAATTAATCCTTCTACTAGTTCAGTTGGAGCTGTGTTCATAGTCAATAGCTCGTTGTACATGTCTTCAATTTCTTGTTTTATTAAGTCCCAGAATTCCATGTAAAATTCTATTGGTAGTCCGTCCGGGCCAGGTGACTTCATTTTCGGGCTTCTTCTTATGGCGTTTTCTATTTCTTCCCGTGTTATTTTCTGGTTTCATTGTCTTGTTGAGATAACACCGGCTTAATGCATTGTAATATTTTGTTGACTTCTTCTTTATCAATTGTCTCTTCTGTATATGTTTTGCTTAGGTATTTTGTTACTTCTTCTTCTATTTGTTTTTGATCCACAAGTCTGTCTCCTCCTTCTGTTTTTAGCTCAGTTATTAGCTTTCTTTTTGCGTTCTGTTTTTCTTTGACAAGATGATGGTTGATGTTGTTTCTTCTTGTTGGATGGAGCCCGTTTTTGCTCTTATTTGATATCCAAGCAGTTTCCTGCTTGTTATTTTAACTATTCTGGCTTTGAGTTGTTTTATTTTCCGGTTGTTTTGCAACGTTTCTATGTTACTGGTACATAGCTCTCTCAAGGCCATGAAAAGGAATTCTTTGGTGCTATTTTCCCATTGGTTTTTCTGTCTGGAGTAGTTTATCATGGCGTCTCTGAGTTTGGGTTTTGCACATTCCAACCACCATTGCATTGTTGTATTATATTTACTTTTTTGCCTCTTGCAATGGTTCCACTTGTCGTTGACTACGTGTTTCAGTTCATTGTCGCTTAGAAGGGAGGTATTTAATTTCCACTGCCCCCTTTTTCTGATTATTTTTTGCGGGTCTAAGTTTATTTTACAGTGGTATGCATTGTGGTCTGAAAAGGCTAAAGGCCAGATCTCTACTGAGGAAACTTTGCTGGTTATGTCAGGTGAGATATATATTCTGTCCAGTCTACTTTCTGTGCTCTCAGTGGTGTATGTAAAACCAGGAATTTGCCCATTTTTTACTTCCCAACTGTCTAACAGTGTTAATTTTTTTATTAAATACTCGAGTTCTTTGCATTTGTTGAAGTTTGGGTATTGGCCTTTTGGAGCTATGACGCAGTTAAAGTCTCCTGCAAGTATTAGACTGTTGCAGGTATCTGTCAGTAATTGGGTTATCTCTGTTTTGTAGAAATATCTTCTGCTTTCTCTATTTTGATTTCCGGAAGGCGCATAAATGTTTATAATGCGCGCTCCGGCTATCATGCAGGCTATGCCCCTTCCATTTTCTAAGATTTCGACGTTTTGGATTTCGATACCCTCCTTGGTTAAAATTGCCGTTCCTAGACCGTTATCTATGCCGGGATTCTTCAATTCGTTGTATCCAGTGATGCTTAATGCACCTTCCCAGGCTACTTCCTGAAGAAGCGCTATATCTACCTCCGCCGCCCATAGATATTCTTTTAGGCATTGTATTTTTGTAGGGTTCTTTATCCCATTTACATTTAGGGTTGACACACAGTATGTTTGAGTCCGCGTTGTACTTCTATCTGCCATTATGTATCTTTACAGTCACGTGTAGTTTTATCGTTCATATCTCTGCTTCATTTGATATATCTTCTTCCTCGGTGTCATCTAGTTTTTCCGACCATAAGGATATATTCTCTTCACGGGCTATATCCATGTCATGTGTTTCGACGGTCTTGTTTTCGTTGTTGCTTGCTTCCCTGTTGTGGTTTCCGCTATAGGGAAGTTCAGCAGATTTTGTTTCTGTTTGAATGGCGGGGATTTTCCTTGATTTTTCTGCTAGTTCTTCTGCTATTGAGTCCACTCTCCTCCTTTCGAGTCTTGGCCTTTTGGTATTGGGAGTATTTTCCTGCTTTCGTTCTCCCATTGATAAGGCTTCCTTTTTCTCTAAGGGTACTGTAAGCAATGGGTATTGTTTAGCATTTGGCACGGTTGTTTTTTCGTCTTTCAGTGGTGTTTCGGAAGAGCGTGTTTTGACATTTTGGTTGTTTCCTTGCTCTATTGTGAGACTGTTTTCTTTTTCGTACATCGATTCTTGGGGTGCTTCTCTAATAAGTGTATTCTCAATCTCCATTGGGGTGTTTGGTGGGTTATCCGTTTCCATTTCTAGCACAGGTTCATCATTTCTTGTTGTATTGATTCGGGTAGTACCGTTTGTCACATTAGCATATGTTTCTTTTAGCGGCTCCCCTGTAATGGCTGTATGGGGGGGCCAGCCGTTCAGATGGTAGTTGCAATGGTCTCCTTTGAGTGCATTCCGCCTTGAGGTGATCATTGGAATTACATATGACACACGTTCTCGGCTGTCCTTCGTAAATGACAAGCGCCTTAAACCCTGCAATATTTACATACGAGGGTATGTGGGATTTTAGATCGATTTTGACAGATCTGATACCACTGTCTACCACGAATCTCCTACTACCATATCTTTTGTCCGATGTTACGTTGAATATTGTACCGTATTTTTCGAAAGCTCTCTGTATGCTATTTGTTGAGATTTCGAAGGGGACGTTATGGACCTTAACATTTCTTATACCTAGACCAGCATGCGATATAGAGACGCTGCTTACCTCGCCGTTGCTGTGGACGAATTTTCTTTCTCCACTAGTCTCCTTTATGATACGCAGACACTCCTCTTCATCTCGAAGCTTGACGTACACCACATTGGCGAGGAAGTCGACTTGAATGCCGTACACACTCTCCTCTCGTAAGCCGATTTCATTGTAGAGCCACTCGTCGATTTCCACTGCCTTTGGACGCATGTACCCGTAAGCGAAAGAAAATTTTATCGTAGATTTTCGTACGAATTGATTTGCTTCCATGACTTTCACTAGGTTTTGTTGTATCTACTTGGTAAACACTTAACCACACAACACCAGACACCAGGAAAAATGCGAAGCGACCGCTCACTACAGCCGGCCGCAAGCGACTGAACCACTGAGCTGTCTGACCAATGCACAGAATAGTAGTATACAGACGTGCATATCCAACGCGTCTGTCTATCGCCATTCAGTAGTATTTCGAAATTATGAGACAACACGTATTATTTATACAGATAATTTTTCAACCAAATGTAGACATATTTTTTTCCTTGTTTCGAAGGATAAGTGTGCAAAGTTTCATCGAGATAGGATGAAAATTGTGGATTTCTATTAAGAACAAACAAACAAACATACATTCATCTTTATATATATAGATGATGAAAATATCGCTTCCCTCGCATCGTGATCACTTCAATCTATGCAACTAATGACCAGTAACACCAGAGATATTACACGAAAATTATGAAAGTCAAGGTCATTGGAGTTGGAGAGGATTTGGGGAGCGGGTGCAAGGAACGTGAAGTTATTCACCCAAGTTCTATTGTAAGAACCATCGCGCCATTCGCCTTACTTTATTTCAAGACATCGTGGACACCCGACATTTAGTTGGTCTCACGGAGATTTGAATCTGCGTCTCTCCGAAATCCCAGCCCGAGTATTACCGTTCACCTTCCACGGTGAGTACGTTCTCTATTGTTCTTTGACACTATAACAAAACAGTGTTGTAAAAGTAATTTAATACTTAGGAGCAAAGAGAGTAGGCTCAATACGCCACCATAATCCTTACTGACAAGTTCAGCATCATAGATAGTTAGATAAAGGGTAAAACGATTTTGCGACTAATCTTCAAGTAATACTTTGAAAATATGCTTGAGGATTACAGTCGTAGTATCATAATAGCAAAGAAATTATTCAGCTGCATGGAAGGGAAAAGATGACCATGACCACATGCTGGCACTCCATTTCAGGCAAAAGGATGTAGGAAGATTTTCTTTTTTAGATAAGGGTGTCAGGGATTGGAATAACTTGCCAAGAGAAATAATGAATAAGAAAAAATTTAAAGTTAAAATTTGTAGAGGGCAAATGTAGGTGGTGCAGAAAAGCGGAATGATAGGTGTTTAGGGAAATTGCCACCGGAGCGAGGGATCCATTGCAATTTAATTAAATTTAATTAAATATTATGTTATTTTACTACTATTACTTTAATTATTAAATGCCATAATACTGTTATGTTTAGATATCTTCGCCATTTTGTTATGTTCCCCCCCCTCCCCAGAGAATTAGTAATTAGGAATACGACCTATGTTATTACTCATCACGTACAAGAGGCGTAACACAAGCTTCTAAATTCGCTATTGGGTCGAGCTCTGACAATGATCAGCTCCGTTGTCACAGCACCAGGAAGGCCCACTGTTGCGCTTCAAGTATATTTTTAAACGTTTCCATGGCAACTGTAAGCTGGGTAAATCTGCAGCAATATGGCAACCGGAGAGGGGAATAAATACCAACCTACAGTAAAACTCATGACAGGCACCAAGGTCCTTACGCGAGTGATACTGGCGCTAGATAGGATCAATGACAGATACGGCACCTCCGTAGGAGAAATCCTGGAACACATCAACACCAGGCAGACAGGCCAGAGAAAGGTGAGCTCACTGCGCCAGTGCGCATTCTTACATAACTGTTTAAGTTCACGTGTGACTTGCGCGCTCCTTTACAACTTCAGCACGCCACATACGCCAGATCGCTAAATTCAATCATGCCGACCATCTCATATGGGAACTCTTCTAATCGTGGGCCATAGTTTGATGACCGAGATATCGTGCCGGTACCTTAGAATGTAAGTAGTCAAGTTGAAACGCGGCCTGCAAAAAATATTGGGTGTTTAATTTTCTTCGTAGTGGTTGTGGTGAGGTTTAAATGCAGCCTGGACCAAAATAAGAATACAAAAGGCACAACCTAACTAATTTTTGACATTCGATATCGCGAGAAGTATGCGACATATGATGAAAATTTACTCTTCACCTTCGATTTGTCTCATCGAGTTACATAACATCCATCATCAAATTGCGTTGCCACGTTGCCGTAGAAAAGTCATTAATATAGTAGCTCAGGAATTCTGATTACTTATACCTTTATTCTACAGTTAGCTTCTGTATTAACCTCCGGCTAAAAATAAGATCGGCAAAACACATTTGTATTTTTTAAGAAGGTAGTACTTTCTGCAACAACAGCTGCCCCGTCTCGTAATACTACAGATCGTGGTACATCAGACCGCTACTTCATTCTGATGACTCCTCGATGAGCAGTCTCCAATAGAGATCCAATTTGGGGCTACTATATCTAAGAAATATTTTACTATGGAGGGAGCCATCCAACCCATATGTAATTTGAGAGGATTACATGACCTCTGGATACCGTTTGGTCGTTAATGCAGTGGTATCCCGTTATACTATTGTGTCACGATACCGTTTATCATTTGTGATTCAAACCTCGAGGGAAATAGGGTACTCTTGGAATACTCTCCGCCCCTAAACCCTCCTATCAGGAGGCCGTTGGCAAGCAGTGGGCTGCTCCTCACATTAGGTATCGTTTAATCGCCAGAACTTCGCCCGTGCAGAGTAGACTATTAAGCTGAGGTTGACATTTGTTTGAAAGATCCTTAGTAAAATCTCTCTTAACCATTACGAGAATTTCATATTCTGTCCCAGATAGAAACAATTCAGCCTTTTTACCGCATAGGATATGGATACGCGAATTCTAAACCGATACAAGCAGCGGCTCTGTCTAACGTAACTCAAAGAAACCAGCCAGTAATGTAGCTCACTGGTGCACAGGAGGTGTCTATTGGTAGACAGGAATATGAAGAGAAATCATAACTTAGCGATCAGGCCTAGCAGCTAAGACTGCACATCGCATGACAACAGTTTACAGATTTTATATCCCGAAGATTAAATGACGTCTTATGGGCTAGTGGATCGAATTTTCACTCAGGTCGCTTGTATTCCTTATTTGGACGTGAGACGAAGCGACTTTAAGTTGATTCCAGTGCCCTCTTAATACGCTTATTTTACCTTTTGACTGGATGAGTACTAATGCAATCTCTATCCATTAACTTCTTAAATGTATAAAATTCACACGTCTTTTGAAACAGCGTGTAACTTCAACCTTGCATGGACATAGTGTGAAATGATTACCTTAGGATATCACAAAATTGCTGTGCATTAGATTACACATCAGATTACATTTGATATCAATCTGACTGCTTGAGGATACACTATTATTTATTTCACAGAATGCTTTTCGTCGCCATGTCCTAGGTATTGAAGTATTCCCTATGTCAGGAAAGCGACTTCTCGACCATACTGTGGCCGTTCATTACCAGTTATTAATTTCAAACTAATATTAAGCATAAAACAAATCAGGTGGGCGCCAGAGATTGGAGTGTACCCTATTCTGAGGGAAGCGACATCCAGATCTCAAAGTATTGTTACTTAAACATGAATTATTGGACAAATAGAATTATTAATAAACTCAAATGACACATTACGTGATTGGATGGGATCTATTGAAAACAAGGTTCACAATCTGACTTTACGATTTACTTTAATTGTTTGCTTGACAAGATTTTACAAAGATTAATTTTCTTTCTGCAACACAAGGGTACATAACTTTATCGGTGGAGCAAGAGAGTCTGTCTCGGGGCGATAACTAGGGTAAACAAACGACGATGATGCAAAAGTTCCTTTTTCTGAATGGTGGTTACCGTGCAGGCGAATCTACGTTGTGCAGTCGGTGGGTTGACCAGCTCTCCATCACGGCCGGCTGCCTCACTGCTGTTCCCAGTAGTCAGCTGTTCGGTCCATCCACACCTCTCCGTCGGTAGCCAACCAGTCTCTCTTGTCTTCTCCCGCTGCCTCCAAGAAGCGTCGTTTTCCGCCCCCACTTCATGACGTCTGCCAATCACTGTCTTTGTAGGGAAGCTTTTTCCGCTGATTGGCTCAGGAACATGAAACAAAACCGCCCTTTTTTTTGTAATAAAAATACAAATGTTTCCTATTGGCTGTGTACTCCCTGGCTTCCCCTCACCCTTCGTTCTTGGATACAGATATACATTTTTATTTTATTTGTTTACTAAAACAGCCCAGGCTCCCACTCCATCTTGAGTCGCAGGCCTTGTCACGAGGCTGTTATGCCATAAGTCACATTTAATGGAAACACTCAGGGGCTGGCGTTCCCCAAACACCAGCAGAACCTCCCCTGGGACCGGGGGGCCGACACACACCAGACGAGAAAAGAAACACGCGCACCTCTGTCTCTCGCGGATCATTACAGTATATATAGTAAATTGGTGCAATGTCGTTGCAGGTCATGTTTTCGCAGTTGTTTAAGTAATTACCCATTAAAAGAAATAAAAACTGTAACACAGATTCGTCGCTGATGATGCCTCGATGAGATGTGAAACGCGTACGACGCAACAATAAATAAATTAAACAGTTGCATTGGCGTTATCATTGAACTGGTAATGGTAAATTGGTTCTGTATGACGGCTGATACGAGCTGATCCCGAGGAACCACTCTGGACATTTTGATATGGGATTTCCATGGTTTCCCTAGACAACTACGAGTGATTGCCAAGATAGTTCCCGAAGATAAGCCTGTGGGCGTCTCCTGTCGTATCTTGTATATGCCATCTCAGTGTACGCACGTATAAGCAGAAGGACAGGTCCAATGCATCCTCCGCTGTACACGTTACAATTCGTTACGGAATAACAGTAACAGCATTTATATACAGATATCCAAGATTCAAACTAAGATTCCTGTTTTTATTTATCTATTTGACATACTTTGATATTTCGCTTCCTCAATAATGTTCACTCTTCTCTGTGTGCCTTTTCTTATAGAGAGAAGTGTATATGTAGTACAAGGTGATTCTCTGACAAGTTCATCCATAAAAAAAGATCTATATTCATCATACATTGGAAGAGTTCGTTTAGTAGGTTAGCATTCCTATTAAATTCCAATTTTCTTCAATAGTTCCATTTTTTTTTTTTTTTTTTTTTTTTTTTTTTTTTTTTTTTTTTTTTTTTTTTTTTACTCTGTTCTGAGCAGCATCCAATACTGTGTTCCGCATTTATAGCTTTAGAATTTTCTTTCTACTATCTAAGTAAGTGCTTGACAACATGATTTCTTAAGGTAGGTACTCTCGTTCTAATACATTATTAACTGTTACATACATTTATTGCTCTGAACATCCTTTTCTTAGGTTTAGCGTTTTCCTCGCTGACAGCTCTTGTTAATATCACGTTTGTCACGTTGTCTGGTGCTAGTCTCAAAGGGGAAGTGTTAATGAATTGGGTGATCATATTTAGGGTATTTTGAGCAAATTTGCTTTCGAACTGATGTTTTTGAGAACGGAATTCAGTTGGATCATTGATCTACGATTCTAGATGACTATGAAGAACATCTTAAAATCTAAGAAAATACGTTATGTTTGCGCATTAACACGTTCAGTAAATATGCTGTATATCTTCCATGAATTAGCCATTAGAGTGTAATTTATCTTTGTCATAATTATCCGCTGATTCCAACCATAGGCTAGGTCTACTTTGAACACAATCAATTCCATTTTTCTTTTCATACCTTCAACATGATCCAACCCTTCCGTCTTTTCTGTACACATTATCTACGTTCATTTCACACAGCTGTCCTTAGAACATCTTGTGGGTCGTACCTGTACCCTGTAGATTGAGAAGAGCGGAAAGAAACCGAACCTTAAGGCTGAGGCTCGGGCTCGACTTAACTGCAGGACGCAAGTTCGATCACCGGTCAGGCCACCGAGATTTCGATTTCCAAATTACCCTAGCCGAATTTCTTCACCTTCGTTATTCCCGGTGCTCCCTTGACTCTCTTAACATTATCACTAACCCCCTCACCCGCCAATCATTTTGTTGTTATTATTAATGTTGAATTATTTAACATTTATTAGATTTTATTATCATAAACAATCCTCTTTAGTAAAATGCGTTGTCTGAAGACTGCGTGCTCACCTCGATAGTTATTGGCTGTTGTACAGTGGCGTCACGTACCAGCCATCACTCGCAAATTAACAGTGACTATAGTTATTAGTAATTAGAAGTTAGGTGCACAGTTTGATAGCTACGTAACTGCCATGAAATTAATTGCAGCAATTCATTAATTCAGTTTGTTTTTTGTAGAATTTCATTCCGAAAAAAATATGGAAATACTTTACATCCGAAAAAAACGTAAAATTATTCTTCAATGACGTGTCCACTTTAAGAAACTTGATATCATCTACAAGGAAAACTGAAAATGATAACTCTTAAAAAATATCGACGCCGTTATTCAGAATTCAGTATCGAAAAATCGATACATCGTCGTAAAAACATCATTCACAATATCGATATTTTCAAAAAATTATATCGATATTTTATCGACAGCCCTAGTCTGGGTCGGTGTGTGGTGTAGCTTCGAGGCACTGTACGCTCCGAGCGCAGCCTGCTTTTATTCAAGCCGAAATGGCTTGTGGAATATACCTCTAAATTTGTTTTCCGAATTAACTGCTTGCAAGTGTTAAAAAGACGATAGTATTTGGCTGACCTCTAACTAACACGCCGTCAGTCTGTAGGATAAGCTCAAACTTGTGTTACCACTTCATGAAAGGTCACACGTGGTGAACCTGCAAGGATCGTCTGAGAAAGCTCACATGTGGCGAACCTTCAGGATCTTCTAAACCAGCTCACACTCTTATGTAAACGGAGCAAATGTACTCTGGGCCCCAACAGATTACGTCACTGTTAAGAACGCTTACTCGGGGCCCGAGAATCCTAACGCCGGCCCTGTGTACCTATCTTGATATTATATCATTCTCCATTCTCCTAATAAGTCCTTAACATTTTAACCTTCCCTTTATTAACCTCCGGTATAATGTTTATTCTCTCATTGCGTCGCTAACCTTCACATTACATATTCTGTCCATTCTTGTTATACATTTTACTTTCCTCCGAGCCTTCCCAACATCTCACAGTTGAAATTCCGACAGTATTAATGAGGGTAGGAACACTGTACGCCTGATGATCTATTCGTTTACTTTTCTATGCAATATCCGTGCTCCAGATCAGAATTTTGAGGTTTCTTGCAAGAGTTCCCTCTTCTATCTTTGGCGTTACATTTTCACCACTCTCCTCCTGAACACTTTTAATTTATAAATAACTAGCAGAGTTCCTGGCGCTGCACGGTCTAGTTGGCGTTGATTTACCCATACACTATTTTTATTCACACAATGAGAAACGAGTACCGCGTTTCATACAATTCACGCCATCCATTTCCTGAATTAAAGCAAACCTAGATTCACCTGCACCTCACCATGAAACGAGTGGGTTAAAGTTATTTACCAGTACACTATTTTTATTAATCTAAAAAGAGTCATGCGTACCAAGCTTCGTTGATTTCGTACCGACCATTACCGGTACTAAACTAAACAGTGATTTAGCAGTACAGTTCTAAGAATGGGGTAGTTTGTATGGTTTGATACAGAATGTCAGTTTTCATTTTAGTTCAGGTTACATTTCAATCAAATTACAGCTAATATTCCTGTTCGAATTCCTGTCCAAATTCCTGTTCGATTTATTTCAGGGGTATACAAACTGCGGCACCATTTCATTGGGAACATAACGCTAAAGACGATTGCCAGAGACATTATAGTTGTGCTGACAAAGAAAGTGATCAAAGAAAATCTGTTGTTTTTTCGTTATTAGTTTCTCGCATTCAATACGGCCATCTATGGCATCTCGAATAAAGCAAAGAATTCTTCAAGTTTAGTTTAGTGTGCAAAATAATTATTATTGTAAAGTTATCTTATTGGTTTCATTAAAGGCTGTGGTCAAGGACATTGTAGTTGTGTGTTTAGTGCGAAGTATCCAACATCGAATCCTTCCATCTTTGGACTTTGTCACCAAACGTTCAGAATTTCATTTAATGCTCCTACGTTACAAGTAACGTTGAAACATAAAACATGCTAGACAACTGAATTGAGATTCTAAGCTATAAAACGGCGAAAACCCCATCGAAATCTGTTCAGTAGTTTCTGAGTTTTATATCTAAATTTTTTTCCGATTTTCGTTTTATATATATATATTGATGGATGAAACTAAATTATAAGTCTTCCTATAAAGTTCCCATTTCTAAATGTATTCTGCTATTAATTTTATATTTTCTGCTGACCTTTACAATATTTGTCGTTAACAAACATGACTTTTGTTTTTCGACTTATTTTCGTCTTTATACTAATTAAATAATTTATAAATACTTGAAAATAAAGATGCGGCCTTATTTGACCCTTGTTGTCAGATACTGGACCTAAGGAGAGTGGAGGTGGCTGTGCATAAAGGCGTCCGTACCAGGGTCATCGAGCGGGTTGGCGACAAGTACCGCCTGCCCCACAATCGGCGCATACGAAGGAGGCTTCTAGCGGTGCAGGAGCGAAACAACAGGAGCCGGTGAGCTGGAAGTGTTAATACGTTGTTACTCCTTTCTTTGCAATAAGACCTGGCAAGGGAATGAACTGAATTTAATTGCGATTATTATTTTTATTAATTTTCATACTATTAGTGTATATTCCCTTACCAATCTTCTTTTACCATTTATGATTTTTAATTTTAAATTACTTCAGCATTTAAGGTAGATTATTGATAATTACCATTCGTAATATATTCTAATCACTGACACCCTTACCCACAAAATAAAATTTTCCCATGAAAATTTTACATGAAATCGAGTACAAGCTTGTGCTTATAATCCTTTTCTTTCCACGCAATACCCCTATTTCTTCGAACAATTTTTCTTCGAGCTTCATCACCAACATACGCCAGCACTCTCTTCAACCTCCTCCTATCTTCCAATGACTCCTTTATCGTATCACTTACTGTCTGGGTTCTGAAGTAATTTCCACAAACTAATCTAACTGCTCTCCTTTGTACATCCTCAAGCTCCAGTATTTGATACCCAAAATGTGGTTCCCATACTTCACCACCATATTCAAGCAGTGGCCTGACCAGAGTGTTGTATCCCAGTACCCTTAATTCTCTAGTGCATTCCGTCATCACTCTTTCCAACAGTTGAAGGATTTTGAACCCTTTCCCTACTACCTGTCCAATGTGTCCTGCCCAGTTAAGTCTACTATCAAATGTTATGGCGAGGTATTTACATTTCGAGTCTTCATTAAGTAGCTCCTTCCCCACTTTACAATCGTAATCAACCTTTATCTTATTATCTGTGTACCTAATAAACTGGCTCATCTTTGCAGTTATTTTCATTCCATGTTGACTCACCCAGCTAGTTATCCTATCTAGATCACCCTGCAGCTGTTTACAGTCTTCTGTTGTGTTGATCTTTTTATATAACATTATATCATCTGCAATCTAACTTCTGACAGTAAACCATAATAATGAATAGCAATGGTTCCAATACACTACCCTGTGGGACTCCCATGTTCACTCCTACTTCTTTTGATACTGCATTTCCCACCCTAACTTTTTGCTTTCTACCTTTTAGGAATTCTTCTACTCACCAAATCACCTTCTTATAAACTCCAATAGTTTTTACTTTATTTAGCACCATTTGATGGCTCACTCTGTGAAAGGCCTTTGAAAGATCTAGTGCTACACTATCAACTTGATCTCCCATTTCCATTTCATCAGAAATATCTTGCATGTAGCCTACTAACTGAGATTCGCATGTATATCCTTGTCTAAAGCCATGTTGCCGACTTGAAAACCACTTACATTCCTCACAGGCAATACGGTTGCATATTAATCTCTCCATTAATTTACCTACCACCCATCTCAAGCTGATTGGCCTATAGTTTTCAATCCAATTTGTCAACCTTCCTTTATGGACCGGAACTACCATCACACTTTTACAGTCATGTGGTAAACAACAAGTATCCAGACTCAATTTAAATAATGTTTGAAGGTAAGGTACAATGTCCCATCCTACCTTTAAGACATCTGTAGTAATGTAATCCACACCGGCCACTTTACGGATTTTTAGATACCTTAATTCCTTCATGATATCTTCATATTGAATTTTAAATTTTCTAATCTGCACACTTCTAACTGTGCATATAGGCTCGTTTTCTGATATCTCCCCTGAATTATTGTCCCTAATGGTCTCACTGAACTAGTTACTTAATAAGTATGCCTTTTTTAAATCCTCAGTTACTTATTTTCCATCCTTACCTATAATTGTCTCAACACCTTCTTTTCCCCTCAGTTTTCGGATATAGCTATGGTAATTTCTAGATGCATCAGTCAGAGGTCCCCCTGCACCAGTAATATTCTTCATAAACTCATCCTTGCCCAGTTTCTTTGACATTATTAGTTCCTTGGTTAGTTGTTTCAAGAATTCTCTACTGCTTTGCTGTTTCTTAACTCTGTTATGTTCCGTCTTACCAACCTCTTAATATCCTCACCTCCCTATTATAGTGTGTAGGTTCTGTACTTTTCACCATTTTCTGTTTTGGAATAAACATTTCTTCAGCATTTTTTAAATTATTTCCTTGAACTGTTCCCTCTTCGTTTGCAGTGTACTTGTGCCATTCTTTCATTTAATAAAATTAACCCTGAAACATCTTTTCAGTTCTAAAATATGTGCCTTTTTATAATTGTATCTATTTACCCCTTCAATTCTGGCCACTGGTTTACTGAATGCTCTTATATCCAGCAGAACTGCCTTGTGATCACTTATTCCTTCAGTTACTTGACACCCGATAAGGTTATCATCAGGCTTTATTAGGAAGATATCCAGCATGTTTGATCCCATTGTTTGACTAATAAGCTGACACTTCTTGGCTTTTATCTTCATTCCATGTTGACCTACCCAGTTAGATATTCTATCCAGGTTACCCTACAACTGTTCACAGTCTTCTCTTAGTATATATATAACGAATATCTGACTAAACCAACATAATCATTAATTAGAATAATGAGTATCAATGGCCCCAAAACCCTGTGGCAGTACTATAATCACTTCCACATCTTTTGATACTACATTTTCTTTTTTCTCCCTTTAAGATTTCCCGTTCGCTTTAAGTTACTTCGCCAACACTTCAATTCAAAAGATCTAAAGCACCTTCTGAGATAAACACGTAACATTGATGGATTCGCTCATTTGTATATCCGCCTGTCATTTTATCTCGTAATACTATTCAAAATACAACTGATTGAGGGAGGAGAGGAATAATCTTCGTGGTCATCAAATGAAAGTTGTTCCTTTTTATTCCTATATTTGTGTAAGAAAAGTTTTAGCAGTTTAACCGGAAACTCTTACTCCCATGTCTGCGAAGTGCCGTGCGATCAGAATTTAGCTAACGGGAAAGGATTGAAGGAGAGCCATCGTCGCTTTAAAACTGGTATACTCACACTAAGAGAAAAGAAACCCTGAAATAAAACCCTGGACTGGTAACCCATTCACGTTAAATCCCGTCTGCTTATAGGCTTCAAAGCCTAAGGCCGGATGGACCTACGGATAACTTCCAGGTAATGAAAATACGTAAAAGAAAATGAACCTATATAGCTGATACATACTGAAGACTGTCATCTGAAATATGGCAGGAACAACTCATAGATAATTATGTCATCCTTGTAGTAATCAGCGAGACGAAGGAAAAACTGACTGGAACCAAAAACTGCAGTGGATACAATTTAATTTACAGTGGGGTTGAATAATTAAAAAGGGAATCTGCATGCATGGGAATACTGATTGGCCAAAATTGGAAGACAGCTCTTGTATTTTACAAATATGTGAACTAGTGGTAAATAGCGCACGATGTAAGATCCCGAGAGGATACTTTACAATGATTCCTCCATAAACGCCAGAAGAAGGTAGAAGAAATATGGGTAGACAATAGAAGAGATGGGTATACTCCATGAAACCGGGATGGGTCAATAGGCCTAACTAATCCTTATGAATTTGTGTAAGCTATGGGCATTAATTAGAGTGGATAATTAGCTGCGGAAAATCACCAGGTCAGCTCCCGAAGAATCAGATAGTTCAATAACATTTCCACTCTACAATAAAAACAGAGTTTTATGGACGACAAGGCCCATCTCATCACGTAAACATTCCATCTACTGCTCATTTAAATCGTAAGTCAAATATTGGTAATTAAACTAAATTCACCAAAAATGATGGGAATTATTGTTAGCACAAACTGATAATCACTGTTCCAAACTAACCACTCGATTTATTTTGCATTGAATCCACTAGAAAAATCCACATTTAAATATTATTTAAGGACTTCTTGAATTGACTTCAAACACAATTAATAAACTTTTAAATTCTCCGTTACACAGACCCTCCGTCACACATCCGTGTCTTGCTACGATTGGCGCACAACCTTCGGCGCTCAGTTGTTTACAACAGATACCATAAAATTTTTTAACACCAGTTACCGATAATAGTTTATTCTATACCCCAAACACTATACATACTACGCCTTGTGGAATCCTACGAAACAACAAATTAATTTAAGTACGTTATTACAATTATTTATTAACAAAAACAATTAGTGAAAACAAAATGATGGGTGGGGGGTGACACCATAACTGAGCTAATAAGCTTTTTGCATGAACAACCAAAGCTACTTTCATCAAGTTTACGTTTTTCAAAAAATAACTAAATGTGTAATTTCTATGAATTTGATCCTCAGAAAATAGTTTTTATGCAAAAAATAAAAAATGTCATTTCATGGAAGAGCATGAATTGATTTTATCCTGTAATCTTTGAATGGAATTTTCCAACCTATCTACATATTTCATTTACGAATTTTAAAACTTACTGTGCGTATGGTAAATATTTCAGCACTTTCCTCGATAATGTACACTTACAGAAGCCTGTTGTTCTGGTAAAACGCCGGTTTGAATACTGGTCCAGCTATTCAGATTTTGGTTTTTCATGCTTTCCTCAAATAACACCAGGCTAATGAAGCGACATTTCCCGCAGAATGCCATGGACGACTTCCTTCCCGTTCCTGGATCCAAACCCAGCATTTTTTTTTCCTTATACTTGAAGTCGAGTGCCAACTTGTGTTCATGGCCTTCCCCCCTCCCCTCTTCCCCATGCATCACTTTTATTCTCCCAACATCCATCCAAACATCAATATGCGCTCTGTACATTCTCTTCGCCCTCCTCCTATCTCCCAATACAGTTCCTTTATCGTATCAGTTACTGATTGGATTATGCGCTGATTTTCATAGACTAGCCTAGCTGTACTTCTCTGCATCGGCTCAAAACCAGTATTTGATACCAAAAATGTGGGCCCCACACAACACTACCATATTCAAACAATGGTGTGTCCAGAGTTCTGTAACCCGTTTCCATCAATTCTCTTGTACATACCGTCTTCACTCTCTCCAATAAATAAAGGGTATTGAAACCTTATCCTGCAATGTATCCTGCCCAATGGAGTTTACAATCAAATTTTAATACACGTCTTCAAGAAGCAATTCTGTCCCCACGCTATAATCATAAACAACCTTTAGTTTGTTATCTGTGCACCTAATAAGCTGACACTTCTTGGCAATTATTTTCATTCCGTGTTGACCTACACAGCTGGACATACGGTCCATGTCTGTCTGTAGCTATCTCCCCTTCATATACTATTATACACCATTACGTCATCAACAGATGACTTAACTTACCTCGCCTCGCATTCGGGAGGATGGCGGTTCGAATCCCCGTCCGGGCATCCAGATTTGGGTTTTCCATGGTTTCCCCAAATCACTCCAGGCAAATGCCGGGATGCTTCCTTCAAAAAGGCCATTGCCGAATTCCTTCCCATTCCTTGCCCCCCATCCTTTCCCGTCTCTAAAGACCTCGATGTTAAAAAGAGACGTAAAGCAGTTAAAAATAATAATAATAAAAAAAATTAAAAAAAACTTACGAGTGTTAACCATTAACTGATTCATTCATTATAATAATGATCAAAAATGGTCGCAAGTGCTACTTTCATCTCTTTTGACAATTCATTTCCAACACTAAAGCTTTGCTTTCTACCTCTTAATAATTCCTCTAGAGATACTCAACGTTTTCCTTACCACGCTCCTCTTCAGTCTAAACAAAAACACTAGCGGCCCTCCCCCACCCATAACAATTTCACAATTAAAAGGCAATTGTATGCTTGTTATTGCTAACAGTGGAATCTTAGAGAAAACTTGCTAAATATGTGATGTTAGAATAAAGGTTTTCAACTCTTAATGGGTGGTTAAAGAGATATTGTCGACGATGTTTAGCTAGGGCATTGACCACAAAAGGTGGCTTAGCAACCATAAGAATACTGACAGTAATGAAACGGTATTCTAACGGTTTTTTTTTTTTTTTTGTGGTTTGTTTCTGACTTGCAAATAAACAAATGCTTTTGATGGCATACGCGTTCCGCCTTTATTCAAGGCATCATCAGTGCCCTAGATAAATATCTATACACATATATATACAATGCTGTTGTTTGCTTTTTGTACAGTTTTCTGAAAATATTAAGTAGGTACTTACAGTTTTATATATGCATTAACACGCGCAAGTTCGTGTGGTATTCTAACGGTTTATTTGGGTGATGTGTGGATGTTTGATGTGGTGAGAGTCTAGAGTTTACTAAACTCGTGGCGTTCGTTGCTGAAAAAAATCTCTTGTATCTGGATACGGAACTGTTCTGTCATCTCTCTAGTGGGCTACTTAAGTCAGGAGTTTGACACCAGCTGATTAATAAGTTAAGCAACACAGGATAAGGAAGCATAGCTCTTGCTAAGTGGTTGGTTGAGTAAATGATAATAGGCGGCGAACAGTTTACAGAATCCCATTTAATGATCATTGAAGGCTGCAGGAATTATATTCAAGGATCTGTCCTGCTGCGCCTAGAATAATGCCTCTGCATATAATCGAGGATAGACTGGAACGAATCAAGAATTAATGGTTCGTTGAATGGATACTTAATGGCTTGATGGAATGCCCGGCTCCATGATATTACGAAGGCCTACGTGGTGTACGGACTGAAGCTAAGGCTACGGCCACACTTTAGTGTTTTCACGCCAAGACCTAGGGGGGGGGGGGGGGGGGGACACACGCGAACTGGAAATCCTGGTCTCGAAATTACCAACAGAATTTCAGAACGTCATAAAGAATGCAGTAATTGCATTATGTGCCGCGCTAATAGCTGTGCGTCACCGTCGTCGTGGAAGGAGAAAGTACTGGATCCATCCCATACTGAAAGACAGGTCAACGAAAATTTGTGCTCCTAAATACAAAATTAAAATAAAACCCCATAAAGTTTATCGGGTACTACAGGATGTCTGTTCCCTCCTTTGAAATACTCCTATCTACAGAGAAAAATGCTCAAGTATCATTGCCGTGCCAAAATAGTTATGTTAACCTCCCTGTCTAACTTATTTCAAAGTTAACCTTTGCATAGTTCTGTATATCATCATGCACACAGTTTATAAAAATATGAATAAATTAACCTAAATTTGCTTTTGATTCTTCATCAGAATCTTCCCACTTGCCTTCCAAAACAGCAGAAGTTACTGCTATCCATGAATTCCTCTTAATTTCTCTGTTTTTTTTTTATAATCCAAGTGTTTTGGGTCGTGCAAACAGGGGTGTTTTTGTTCCATAATATCAGTAAACTATGAAAACGCAAGAAACAAGAGCTAGTCACGCGGCGTGTTTTCCCGCCAATGTGTTTACTCACTACAGCGTGAAATCCCGCTGAATGGGCCCGAGAGCATTCCGCTGCGGGCGACCTTGAACATGCATCTTTTCCCATTTCCCGCTGCGTGAAAATCATGCCTGTCTGGCCGGTCCCATATACTTCAATGTAATTCATATTTGCGACGGGATTTCACACACAAAGTCGGCGTGAAAACACGCAAGTGTGGACGTAGCATAAGAGAGTCGACCTAGCTGTTAGTTAACCATAGTGACTCAATGAAAGCTGCTAGCGGATTGAGAACAACAAATGTGTCTCTATTTCAGTGGCGTCATTAGGCAGTTGAAATCGGTGTTGCTGATTGACTCAGCGCATCAGCAGGTTTCTGTGAACAAGTCCGCGCTGAGGAAGCGTTTGCAAGCCTGGCTTGGCTGCTTCTAACGCCATAGAATATTACATTTACTAAGATCTGTAATTATTATGCAATAAATTACTAGGGTTCAAATACGTCCTTGAAAATACTTCCCCTGACATGTCTTCGCGCCTTCCGGGTGAGGGGGGAGAGGAAGAACCAGTACTCTCAGCTGTAAGACACTTTTTTTATACACTCAAATGGTTTTTAATTTTAATTAATAAAATTTGATAACTCACTCTGTCAAACGTTTTGGAAAGATATAGTGCTTCACTATGAACTTGGCTTTACTATCCATTTCTTACGAAACGAAAGGCATCCTAAATGTTGCCGGTTTGGAAATCAGTTTCTTTCTTTAAAAACATTTATAACGCGGTTGTATATCAACCTCTCCCTCAAATTACCGCTGATGTCAAACTAATCGGCTTGTATTTTACAACCTTTTTTGTCAACCATCCTTTATAAACCGCTACTCTTATTGCACTTTTCCAGGTCTTTACTGAGCAGAATCTCTCTAGAATCATCTAAATTATAGTATAGGGTAAGCTATAATTCGAGTACACCTATCTTAAATACATTTGCGGTAGTATTATCCGTGCCAACTCTGTTAACCTTGTTTAGAATTTCTTAGTTTCCATAATATCCTCAGGATCTATTAACAAACTTTTAGCCTGCTGTAAAAGTTCCTCTTTTAATTTATTTTTTTTCCCATGATTATCTGTAATGGTTTCATTAAAGAAACTACTTAATAGCTATACATTTTAAAAATCCTCGGTAATTTCAACTGATTCATTATTTACGAATGTCAGAATGCATTCCCTCACTTCATTTTATAACATAGTGGTATCGCTGCACCCATAACATTCTTCAAGAAACCATCTTTAACTTCCTTATTGGTTGATAATAATTCTCAAATGTTTGAAACGTTTACTACAGACTTGTTGTCTTCAAAACACATGTGTATTTTCTTCTTATCAACCTATTTGGCTTCCTCAATTCTCCACCTTTCCCTAGTTTCTCCTCCATTCCTATTACTTATGTAAACAGATCCCTTTACTGTACTTAGATTCTTCCTCGATGATTCGTGACTGTAATCTATGAACATCAGTGAGCAATATTGGCCTTTTCTTTCCTTTCTTAAATTTTCTTGCAAGCAATCGTATCTCCAATCATGCCACTTGTTATTCATTTTTTGTCATATCTGTAACAGTCCTTACATTCCATCTCAGGATGCTTGTTTCTGTTACTCCAAATTATTGTTCGTTGCGATCTTATTATAGACCTCTCTCTTATTAATACGAATACCCCTCCACCAATTCCATCTGGCAGTTTTCGTCTTAATTTTTATTGGTGCTTCAAAAAAATTGCACAGGTAAATATATTTCCACAGCTTACGATGACTTAATAAGTTAGTAAAAGTATCACATTCAGTTATTTGTGTCAGTTCCATTGCAATTTGTAACAGCCCTCATACCTGAATTTTGAATAGCATTGTACCGTATGAAGTACTAGCTGTTACCCGCGACTTCGTACGCGTGGACTTGGAGTTTCAATTCCAGAATTGGATATAGAAAACTGTTAGTAACGTAAGATTTGTCCCAAACAACACCGAGTCGACATAATATGATGGAAAGCCATCATTATATCATCCTATCATCTAATCTGTCTCATGAAGAGAATCAATTTACAACATATTTAAAAACAGAAAAGTAAGCGAAGGTGCGGGGATGTGTGTGTGTGTGTGTGTGGGGGGGGGGGGGGGGTTAACTGATGACAGCTTTATTTCAGCTTGGTTTTTTCTTCTTTATTCAACATGAGCATCTGAATCTTATAATCTAATAGCAGCACATTGTCTTCTAGACCTGCACCTTAGGCCAGGTTTACGTCCGTAAGGCATGTCAAAAAGGAAGACAAATTGGTGCCAGAAACTTTTATACAGACACAAATGAATAGTACAGTGCAGAGCAAATTGACTTCTATACTAAATAATAAGTTTTGTTTCTTATCGAAATTTATTAATAAATCAAACACTAACAGATTGCGTGACTGAGCAACCAACGTAACATTACAGACTAACACACGAATCTGTCTGTCTTTCATCATTCGATAAGTTCTTAAAATTTCGTGACTAAAACTGTTATTCATGCCGAAAAAATGTCCTGTGTCCTTCCTACACTATTTCATTGTTAAATTCCATCAATATTGATATGGCCATTTAGTCGTCAAAACGTAACAAAAAGACAGAAACTTACACCCACATTTATAATATAATAACTGGTACTCACAACTACGTTCGTGATTGTAAAGTATTCATATTGACAGCTGTAGACATCTAACCACCATAATGCACGATGGGAGACTCGATACTATTACCACACACAAATACCAGTCTTCTGCGCTATGTAGTTCCGGCAGCAAAGTAAAATTTACGGAAACACACAAGTCTTTGGATGAAATACGAAAATATTCATGATCGACCAATTTCGAACACCATATCTCACACACTCCCACAGTTACCGAATTTCGGCCAACGTTGTGATCGATGGGTGACTCTGTGTTACAAAAACGCCGGTAATCTGCGATTGATAGTTTTCACTTAAAAGTGATACAAAGTGACACATGCGTCTTTGGCAGAAATATGAAATTGCCGCAGGTCGACCATTTTATCCCTCATTTCTCCCACACCCCCATAGCTACCGACATCTAACAACCATAGTGCACTACATGAGATACGATTCTACTACGAAAAACAAACAGCAATGCTCTATGCTATGTAGTTGTGGCAGAAAAGTCACATATGCGGAGACAGTCGAAATACGAAAATATACTTGGTCGGCCACTTACAATCACCATATCTACCACACTACCACAGTTTCTGAAAATCGGCCGCTGTTGTGATCGAAAGGTGACGCTGTGCTACTACTACACACAAACGCCAGTTATCTGTGATCTATAGTTTTCGCTGAAAAGTGATACACCGTGACACTTTTGTCTTTGGCAGAAGTATGAAATTGCCACGTCGAACACTTTCAACCCCCATATCTCCCACACCCCCATAGCTACAGACATCTAACAACCATAGTGCACTACATGAGATACGATTCTACTACCAAACACAAACACCAATGTTCTATGCTATGTAGTTGTGGCAGAAAAGGGATATATGCGGAGACAGTCGAAATACGAAAATATCCTTGGTCGGCCACTTACAACCACCATATCTACCACAGTATGACAGTTTCTGACAATCGGCCGCTGTTGTGATCGAAAGGTGACTCTGTGCTACTACTACACCCAAACACCAATTATCTGTGATATATAGTTTTCGCTGAAAAGTGATACACCATTACACTTTTGTCTTTGGCAGAAGTATGAAATTGCCACAGGTCGATCACTTTCAACCCCCATATCTCCCACACCCCCATAGCTACCGACATCTAACAACCATAGTGCACTACATGAGATACGATTCTACTACCATACACAAACACCAATGTTCTATGCTATGTAGTTGTGGCAGAAAAGTGACATATGCGGAGACAGTCGAAATTCGAAAATATCCTTGGTCGGTCACTTACAACCACCATATCTACCATAGTAACACAGTTTCTGAAATTCGGCCACTGTTGTGATCGAAAGGTGACTCTGTGCTACTACTACACACAAACGCCAGTTATCTGTGATCTATAGTTTTCGCTGAAAAGTGATACACCACGACACTTTTGTCTTTGGCAGAAGTATGAAATTGCCACAGGTCGATCACTTTCAACCCCCATATATCCCACACCCCCATAGCTACCGACATCTAACAACCATAGTGCACGACAGGAAAGACGATTCTACTACCACACACAAATACCAAAGGTCTATGTTATGTAGTTGTGGCAGGAAAGAGAAGTATACGGAGATACGAATATTTGGTCGAAATATGAAAACGCCCTGCATGACCAACGTTAATCATTATATCTCCCACATCCCCACAGCTATCGGCATTCGGCCAACGTTGTGCACGACAGGAAACTCCATGCTACTTCCACCAACAAACATCAGTGATCTGTGCAAGGTAGTGGTGGCTGAAAAGTGAAATATAGGAAAAAACACGTCTATTTTTATATATATATAAGATTTGTAGTGAGATAAAGTTTGCTTGAAAGTGATTTGATATGTTTATTTTGTAAATTCTTGTAAATCAGTGTATATAGACTTTGTTTTATGCAAGAAAATTATTTAAAGTCCATTTAATATGTTTAAGAACCGAATGGTGCAAGAGAATTTCTTAAAAGTTTGTAATTCCATGTATTAATGTAAGTTACGATGTCTACAGGACAATTTTCTACCGTTTGAAAGGATTTCTGTAAATAATTTCGTATTTAAGTATCTCTAATTACCATTTCTGATCATTGTGTAATGCTGTTAAGTAATTTTGTATTAATTTCGATTGTTTTTAATATGTTTGATTGTTTGAGTGATTGTTAATGATCGAGAAATATCGGGCGGATGCCTTTGAAGAATTCTCGTAATTTCGATAGAGACTATATAAACAGATCGCCTGGACAGAGAAGTTAGTAAGTTAAGTAAGTAGGTAAGTCAGTTTAGTTGACAGTATTCAATGTTACAGAGAGTTTCAATCATTCAGTTGAGTTCACAGAGATTATCTTTGCGATTATTCAGAAGTGCATATCTGTATTGTATCTATGCTTGTGAATATCGCTGACTTGTTTGGATCACAATAAAACTACTCTTCAAACATAACCTGTTTGGTGGACTTCTTAATTAATTAATCAGTAATTAAACCACCGAAAGAACCTTAATAAATTGTTATTATCAACAAGCTTTTCTCTAGGATTAGGTTCGTTTTAAATACAAACACTATCCACTTCACAGTCATTGTATGGATAACTAACTAACTTTCACTAACTCTTAAACTGTGCTGCAGCATTTACCTGCAGTAAACACAATTTTTTTTTCTATATTGATCTTACGTAAAGACGTAAAGCAGTTACAAAAATAATATATATATATTGATCTTTTACGGATAATTGTATTTCTTCGCCCAATTCTTCCAAACCAACAGCAGACAGGTGCCAAATATGTTACTGGACAGAGATCGTCCTCATCATCATCTGGATTCACTATCCAGAATATTATTTTTTGTCCGATTATGAAAAATACTGTTCATTGGTTTTTACATATACAATTAGTGTTATTTTTATGTCATCTTACAACTTACAACGTCACCCATCAACTTAGCCCCGTACGAGGCATTTCATGTCTCGTTTCAATTGACGGTTGAAATTAGAACAAAATAAGGTTTGTGCATATATTAATTCCAACCTCAGTTTTCTCATATCAGTTAAAAAAAAACTGCAGATGTTCACAAGCAATAATGAACTTAAGTAATCCTATTTGCTCACTGTATCTTTAACTCATCATTGTGCTTATCCGTATTTCCAACATTCTATACGTTCTGAAGTCAGTTTCATCTATGATTTTAGAGATTGCTGAAAATGGCATAAATACTCTTCAGGTCGGCTGTTAGGTGACTCTCGAGAAATGATCCTGGACTAGTTGCACTACCGAACGACCGGAATCGTACATCGCCAAAGTTCTTCCCACAACTTATTTAATCACTTATATGCAGTTACGAAACCAGTACGTTTTAATCGGTAAAATCAAAAGACTATCCAAAATTTAGAGTAATTCATCTCATAAAATGCGTGTTTCCCATTTTATAGACAAGAGTAGAGATACCATTCCGTCAGCAAAATTACCTTGTTCTACTAAAATCTTAAGTCTTAACCATTGCTAGGCATCGAAAAAGCCCAATAAATTAAATGTTTGCCGTGCATTACAACTTCGGGAAACATTGCGTAGTTAACAGAGTGAAATATCTAATACATTGCTAGGAAACATTTTTATCATATCGCGTAAATCTCCTTGCATATACATTATGTCTTGTTACCCGTAATTCTATTTTGGGAGAATTTAAGGCTTGGCAACACAGATAAATGAACAATATAGAACAATACAGTGTCAACGAAATCTGCACTTGGAAAAATTTGGATAGTAGCATCTTTATCTTTTATCATTATACATTCTATTTTTTTTTTAAGTAAGTTTAATGGCTGAACATTGTAAAGCTGGTATCTCCATTCCTCCCAGACAGTTTCCAGTGATAAATTAAAATAACAAGTTTCAGGTCAGTGGCGTTTGGAGTGCTGCGTTTATACGTATTAGTGTAAACGCAACCCAAAACTGAATTTTTGTTTCTGGCAACTGGAGCTTACTATTTCTTGCAGTGCAATTTCTAAAGCATTGAGAGGGAAAATCCTCCTTATTACAGAAACTGTCGATCGTAACAAATGACTCCCCCTGCACATCCCCACTCTCTCCCCAGTAACGAAATGACATAGATGAAAGGTTTGTAATTAATTGTTAGATGTAAAAAATTATTTTAAACAAGAATTAAGTCAAATCAAATTTCTAACTGCTGATGTTAAAAAACAAATTGCCGCTGAAACGACGAGCAGATGTTTCTTCAGTTTTTCTACCGCTGAAACGACGAATAGTTTCTTCAGCTCTTTACGATAACCGTGGTGTCGCAATTTTTTTTTTTTTGATATCTCGCTTAGTTCAAAAGTTATCGATTGTCAAAAACTGGTTTTATGGGTAGTTCCTTATGCCTTTGGTGACATTTGTATTCTGGTCTAGGCCACATTTCAGTGTAATTGCAAACCCCAGGGGAAAAAAATCAAATGGGGTGCATGTCCAGTGCTTACTTCCTAGTGACTTTGGCCAAAAGTTTTTTTTTGTCCAGGCCGCATTTCACGCTAACCACCTCAACTCTGAGATAGAAAATCACAATAACTAAGCGATACATCGAAAACGTTTACTCTTCACTTTTCGATTTGTCTCGTCGAGTTACATGAGAATATATTTTTAAATTTGGCTTTGGCTAAATTTTCCTTCAGGTCCAGGCAGCGTTTTATCCTAATCACCTCAATTTTGAGATATATCTCGATAGCTAAGGAAGAAGTCAAAAAATTTTATTCGTCATTTTCGTCGAGTTACATAAGATGCCATTATGATATTACGGTGCAACAGTTTTCGTATCTCCGATTCTTCTTCATCAATATATGCAAGGTTGAGAGAATACTAACAACTTCTATAATGAACAACATACTGCACGTTTTAGTGGTGCTGTCTGGTATTACTGAAGTATTTTGCAACTTATCCGTTACTCTTGACACGAACGTATTCTGGCAGATCAACAATTAAGTCTGTTATTCTTATAAAAAATTAGCTCTGCCGTAAGTATTGAAATTATTTTCCAGTTACCTTAAAACAAAATAAAAATTTACACATCAATGATGCGCGTGCGGGGATTGTAGAAGTTGGTTATAATGCATAACGTTGGTGCACAGAATGTTTCACCATTTGATGCTGTTGTTTCCGAGACTTTATAGCCCGAAGCTATAAACAGGAAAAGCTAAGGCCCAGAAATGTTACACTGCTGCCAGACAGCCCATAACAATAATAAATTGTTGCAACACTAGATAATACTTCTATAAGATTATTAAGTACTTTTTTTCAGCTAACTATTTTTTTAAAAAGTTGTTATCCCTATTATTTCATATATTATTTGGTCTATTGTTTAATTTATATATGTTGTTAAGAAATAAAATATGAATCTGATCCAATCTTCTCTTTTTATTTCAGGTTGTGGCAAAATCGAATTATTCGCTTATTCCGAAAAATGTTTGCCTTTATTTGGCGTCGTCGCCCTTGAAAGTATTGAAAAATTAAATTTAATGTTAGCTACCCTGTAAAAAATTATTATCAGTTCTCAATAATAAAATTATTCAAAACATTTGACCAATTTCTTTCAATACTTACTGTAAGAGAAGAATTCTAGAATCAAAACAATCATAATTACAATCAGATGACATCAACGTATAGGCCAGCCAAGTTCACTATTCGAATCATGGATGTATAGCGGTAGCTCCTTATTCTCGGATTCAGTCCGGCCTCAGGATTGAGTCATTTTAATGAATTGTTAAGTTCTTACTGTGCTTCCTCCAACTGTGCGTGAGGTAAAATCACATCAATAGATAACTGAGAAGTTAAAATAACATGAAGTATCTTATGCAATGTCCACGAAAAGATTAGGAGTGTAAAGGCGCTAGGTCAAAGCATTTAAGATGGATCCATTCCTCTGTTCACTTGGAGTTGTATCGATGGTTCTTAAAGCTCCATACACGACCGGTTAGAAGCCATTTGGCCCCAGTTCCCTAGCATTCAGTCCAAGCGGGGGGTCATTCACGACCGCACTTCACTCGGAGCCACGCCAGGCCTGTCCGCTGTGTGTACAACTGTGTGTTTGTGAACTATTCAAGAATACACACGTCTGTTAACATTAGAGTATTTATCATAGCTTCACTTCAATCGCGACAATGAACGAGGAGGATCTGATAAATTTAGCTGCCATTGTAGTATGTATTTAAATCAAGAAAACAAAACCGAAAAACAAATGGCTGAAAGAATGGCCTTTGACCTTCATCTAGAAAACAATTGACGCATTAAAATTAGTTGTTGCCGAATTCATATTTAAACACCGAATGAGGTTTGTGGGTGCTCACTGTAGTATTTTATATCTTAAAGTGACTTGTGCTGTAAATGCTTCCTAGGGCTTATACACGGGGAAAATCTAAGTTTATCACTTCGATTCACATGGAGTACCCCCACTTGATAGCCAACATTTACCCAATTCAGTCTTACATCAAACCTTTTCAGTTAGACTACTCAGAGGATTAAACCATCGACAGGGGTTTTTATTATAATTTAGACGTACGGTTGCAGATATTATTGTACCATCAACTGGGATTACATAGTAATTTAGGCCTGTATCAAGTACGTGGGCATGGTCTTGGAACGTGTCTGTAGGCACAATAGTTACTATCATAGTCGCTTTTCTCGATTTGAAAAGCATAAGTGCATTATCAAGGTTCCGACTGGTTACAGCATGGTCTTCTTTGATGGGATCGGCTACACATTTTGATTTCTCTATGCTGACACTCCAAGATACTATCCTTTGTAAGAAGTGTGTGCTGAGGTGGGTACGCCAACACTCTCTTGCTCTGTGTCGTTGAAGTTCTCCCAGAATTGTCCATAGTTGTAACGATGACAGTACCTAGTGTTCTTGGCTATTTATTCAAAACTGAATCAAATCCGTTGCGGTACCGACCATGATACATGTCGCTGTGTTTATCAGTAATCACAAACCATGCTTGTTCGTATTCCAGCAGGAACCACGTGGGTTCTTAAACTCGTTGAACGCCATAGTCAGTATTAACGTGGTCATTGTAAGTGTGCCTGAGATTCATTTCATCCTGTTTAAATAGCGGGTTCAAGTTAACGTTGTTTCTAACAAGCTGTTTCAGTATCCGGTTATATGTCTGACACAAATAGAAAGAATCCAATAACCTGTGCCTTCCCATACAAAAGTAATCTCGTATGTTCTTCCGCTTGTCACACGAAACATCGTCAAACACAAACACAGTATTTGGTAGAGCGGCACTAGGCGTTGGTACACTCTGATTATCGCTAAATGTCAAATACTTAATTTCCTTAACGGGCTTAAGAATTTCATCTAGCAACTGACACATTGATTGGTACAACGACTTGGAAAACACATACACATTTTCTGATCTAAGTCCATTGGGGTGTTCCAGCAGGGATAACACGAGATTGGTTTTTCTACAGTTTGATGGTCCACACACTATCGCCCTCACTGCTCTCAGCGAACAGAGATTCATTCTTCTTCTGTTTGCTGTTGGTGACAGCAACATCCACATTACTCACGGGTAATGTTTCCCGCTTTTTGACGAAACGCATATTGACAAAGTTCGAAGGCTGCTCTGGCTATGTATAGGCTCGTGAACATGTAAAATCAGTCAGTCGATAACAATGCATCCTACGAGGAAGAAGAAAAAGGGTCTTGGCTTGTTAAAGATAATCGAAAAAATGTCATTCGAGGCACACATTCCAACATACCAGTTCTGTGGACCTGGGACAAAACTGGAAAAGCAGTTGAAACTTGGTCAGAAGGGAACCAGCTCACTGGATGCAGCATGCAGGGAACATGACATTGCGTATGCACAGGATACTGACAGATGGAATGCAGACCGCATACCTAGCGGATAAGTCCTCAAATAGAAGGCCAAAGATGCAAAGTTCGGTCAACGGGTGACTGCGTTTCTAGTTGACGGTGCTTTGCGTGCTAAGCTTAAGTTGGGTGCAGGTCTTAAAAGAAGAAGAAGAAGAAGAAGGGTGGTATACTCGCTTTATTACCTATTTTTGCGGGATTTTCGGCTGCCGGAATTCTTGCAGGAGGAGCCTCGGTCATTGCCAGAGATGTCAAAGCTGCTAAAGAAGCAAAAAAGCAGTTGACTGAACAGAAACGCCACAATGAAATAATGGAAGCAATCGCAATGAGAGGTATAGGTTTGTATTTGAAACCATACCGGAAAGATGGATAGGTATTGAAAAAAAAAGTCGGTGCGGCCGTTGACTGATGATTATATATGTAGACATTTAAAGCATTTGTGTATACCTTATTTTCGTGGCGTCTTCATGCGTGATGCATTACTTGAAAAAATTCATGATGTAGAATCGTAAACTTGGACAATGCTGATAATTCTGGAAACACTGGGTTGCATACATCAAATACAAGGATGGTGTAGTGTAATATTTCGACAGTTTTGGTGATTTACCGCCACCATTGAAATTGCAGCGGTACTTTGCAGGTAACAGAATATTGTAAAATGTACAACGACATCAGAAATTCGGTACATACATATGTGGACGTTTGTGTTCCTGCATGAAAATGTATTACATCAGTCTTCCACGAACCTTGGTCGGAGTACCTCACATGTATGTGACACTCTGCTTGTCCGACAATACTTCGGTCTTGGGCTGTGATTACTTTCCACCGATAGATTTGAGCAAGGGCGAGTATACAATCGGCTTAGTAGATTTCCAAACCTACAATTCAATTTCTAAAATTGGCTAGTCGAATTGTAAATTTTATTACTCGGAGAATAAGGTGGTTATTATACGCTATTGATGACTTGGCAAGTTATTTGATCCGACACACTAACAACGAGAAGTTGGTTATCAGAGCATAACAATAATTCACTCAAGTGTGAGATACTAACACCTGTGGAACTTCGCTTAACCAAACTCAACTGATCACTGCTCGGATTTTCGAGACGTATATTATAATCTGGATTTCATACTACACTGTGTTTATATTCAAAGTTAACGTGATACATATAGAGTGCAGCATATGTACTGGAAATTACGTCAACGATAAGCTGGGGCATACACTACATGAGTTTTTTCCACCAGTACCACCAGGGTGTAAGAATGTAGAAGTCATCTATCTCCACATCACAGTGAAAACGCTCAACAATATTTACATTACAGTTGTCGACCAGGACGGCAGTTAAGTGGATTTCAGAGGAGAAACTATTACTCTGAGACTACATATAAAGAATGGGCGCTCGTTATATCAAGAAGCGGCAGAGCTCAAATCAGTTGTCAGTAGTGAATTGACAGTAAAATGATTAACACCTGCTAATGTGCTGTTCCTACAGTCGTTAGGCTATATTGTAAAAAATGGATGAAGTGCTCGATATAACTTCCATTGTGGAAGTTAATGGAGTTGAAATTGACCGAAATAGAAATGTTGGCATCACAAGCACAATCAAGACTCTTATTTCTGGAGGCTATGTGACAGTATTAAAAACATATTATAAATTGTAGTCATTCGCGTAGATTAATGCTTAAGGAAGCTATTTTTATTAAATTTGAAAAGAAAGGTGGATTGTTTTTAATAAAAAAGCGAAATAAGAAATCGGATTTTTCGTGCCTCTTGTCACGTGATCGAAAACGCTCTGGGATTGGCGATCACTTTAGAGACGTCATCTGCCGGTAAGCGCTGCGCCTGCGTATGTACCGTTTCCTATTATCCTAAGTTTTCAACTATTTTTATTATTGGTTGCTGGTTATCTCTTGTTACTAATGAGAATTTGTGTTAAATATAAAATGAAGAACAATTTGTAGAAGCCTACAGCGGAAAAATACCGAAAAGTATTTCTCGGGCTACCTATTAGAAACAACCCCTGACTTTTATTCTGCGGAGCTTGAAAATGTAATAACTCAATTCAAGAATCATTTATATTTAAACGGGAAGTTAGAGATTAACAGAAATTCCTTCATAAGAATGACTAAAATTATTTACCGATCGCGTTCACTTCATCGCACACAGAAACTGTGAAATTTAAGTGTTCACTATTACCGAGAAGATAAGTAAAGATGCCATGGTATCCAGTTAGCTGCATGGTTAAAGAGTCCTATAGGATTTGAAGATCCTATGTTCGAACCTTGATGAGGATAACATTTTTTTTCGTGTGTAACCATTTTTTTCGTTTCTGTTTGCTGTTTGTTGCTTTACAGAATTATGTTTTTATTGGAAGAAGTCATAAAAGTGATGCAAACGTTTCAAACATATATTGCTGCCATACAAGAAAACTTTTATAAAAATATAACCGTCCGCTTTTAATTGTGAAACATACCAGAGACACATTATCATTGCAAAAAATCCAATTGCTCGGCGGTGAATAATAGAATTTATTTTAACAATAACATTTCACGACAATCTCGCAACAATTTCGGAACGCTTTGAATACCTTTTGTTTGAAGTTTTACGTGACGATACAGCTGCATGTTGTATTTACTTTCAATGCGCAAGCAATTTTCAGTGTACTTTTAAACTTTTTTTAAAACTTTTTATCGGTGTGCAGTCCAGATTCAGTTTTGAAGTCTTTTTTGATTATTTTTATAATACGCTTGCTATCCAAAAATTTGGGAAACATTTGGAAAAAAATAATGTTTTGTTGGATTTTAGAAAAAGAATAAGCGGCACTACCAACAGCAACTAATATCTAAAGAAAATGCCCACAAACAACAAAACATATTCCAAAGCGAGTATCGAACCTAAGATCCCTAACCTTACTGATCCTCGCCTTAAACAAAGTAATACATTACTAAATTATGGTGCAAATGAAATTTACAGTAAATTGTATGCGACTTGGTGGCAAAGTCGTCTGGGTTACTACGAGCAAGTTGCAGTGATTTTTCATCCAATTTCACCTAATGCGGGAACACTTACGTTTATTTGAAGAGTTTTTATTGTTGTGGTTGTAGATTGATGTACCACACACTATTTATATACCATATTTCCAACATGTGATACACAAGTTCAGAGAAACAAACCAGACGTTACTTACGTAGAGTGAAGGGCGCGCTGGCATGTGACGTCACTGAGTGTCGTTACTGTAAAATAAGCAATAAAAAATAAATAGTACCCGGTAAATAACGTATATCAAAAAAAAATAAAACCATATTCAAAAAATAGTCAAATAGCCAATTGGGGTGTTGAACAACGCGGGATGGGGTACGCGAGATCTTGGAAATGGCTACTTCTATGTTTGTATTCCGTTGAGTATGGTTTTGGGTTTTTGTGAAGAAAAGGCTACTTGCAAATATAAAACAGGAACTAGCACTGATTCGTGCTAGGGACGATACAAATTCATATATACAAGCCTATACAAATCTCCAAGAGTAAATTCAACATCAGTAAACTCGCATGGGTGATGCCTCACGTGCAAGTAGGTGAACGGAAGAAACTAGCACTGCTTAAAGTTTTAGACAGTGGGAAGCCACTACGCATTCATTACAGAAGTTGGGATCTGCTTGAGTATCCATTGCTTCCTATAAGTAAAACACAAATTTGTCCTTTAAAGATGTCAACGCAACTGGACAAACCTAAGTGGATTACAAACAAACAGGAAACGCAAAGCGGAAACAAGTACAGCCGAGTTTGACCATTGAAATCTCACTAACGTCAAAGTGTTCCTAAATGATGTTGCATACCCTTATGAGAACATTAATTTAGACTTTAAGAAAAACAGAACCACAGTGTTGGACGAAAAGTATGCAAGATTCCAGCAATCTTACTACGAGTGGTATCATCCTTCGCCACTACTAAAACGTGAAGAATTTGTCACTTACTGCACCTCTTGCCATTATTAACTGTTCATTACAAAATGAAACAGTTATGACAGGACCTGCAGATATTCGTTTGGAGTTTGATAGAAGTGAGAATTTTGCAGCCTACACCTCTGCCTACATCCTGATCCTTCACGACCGTGTTGTGGAATACATATCTCTCATGAGTGTTATGCGGAAGCTCACATAAAACAGGATAGCACCATTCGCCACCACGCAGTATCATGACGACCGTCTTCCTGGACGCACAGGGATTCAAAACGAAATGGAGTGTTTGTTTTCAAAGAAGTTGCCGTGTGTATAGAACGATCAGACAACATTATTGCTTCACACTTCACTTCTGTAAATCCACCAAGACATGGAGGTAAGGAACGAACAGTTAAATGGATGACTCATAATTACCATGGAATACCCTGGAATGCTACTGGTGTAACCTTCAGTAAACATTGTACTATTCTACACGCAATCAGCAATGAATATGATGCAATTATACGTGTTGAAGGACTATGAGAAGACTAGATGGTTCCAGAAGATTATCAGGAAGAAAGCTTGCTACAATATTGAAGATTTGGGGTGTCCACCTCTACGAGAACTGAAGAAAATTAATTTGATAAAACTTTGTAAAGGACTCTTATTTTGTAATGCTGTATGTGCAGTTGAAAATGTATTTTTAATTGCCCAATTGTGGGTGAAATAAAAAGAAATCAAATGAAATACAATGTGTTTTTATTTATACCTTCCAGCATACAAACACCCAAATTTATTTAATATTATCAAACTTCCATTCATGAACTGTAAGTCATTAATAGCCAGAATATCCTAATTCTTAATTACTACATTACTAGCATCATCCAAAGGGCGCGAGTCGAGTAGCTAAGAGTAAATACGTGATCATCTAACCCAATTATGGTAACAAAATATGGCTGAAAGTTTCCAGGTAGACAGAACCGGTATTTGTTCACCCGCCCGCACTAAAAAACTGGTTTTCCAGATGTACCGCCAACTGTTCTCTGCACGGGGTATCGATTTCAGGGTCAGCGTGGTGAGTATCAGTTACAACGGAACACCTGCACGGAGTATCGATTACAAGGGGGGGAGGGGGTATCAGTTACAGCGGAATACCTGCACGGGGAATCGATTTCAAGGAGGGGAGGAGAGGGGGTATCAGTTACACCCGAACACCTGCGCGGTGCTATCGATTACAAGGAGGGGACGGAGAGGCGGTATCAGTTACAATGGAACACCTGCGCGGGGTATCGATTACAAGGAGGGGGGGCGCTAGAACTGGGGTTAGTGAGGAAAGCAGGTGGAAGGGGGGTATCAGTTACAAGGAGGGGACGGAGAGGCGGTATCAGTTACAATGGAACACCTGCGCTGGGTATCGATTACAAGGAGGGGGGGCGCTAGTACTGGGGTTAGTGAGGAAAGCAGGTGGAAGGGGGGTATCACTTACAAGGAGGGGAGAGGGAGGGGGTATCAGCTACTCCGGAACTCCTGCGTGGGGTATCGATTCCACTTTTTTTGGTCCAGGGTACTATCCCGTGACCGCGTTCATAAGAGCATATTTAGCCCGTTACCTCATTCTCTCCCTGCTACCCACATTTCCAGATCCCATAAGTTTTAATATTTTCATCTCAGATTTGTATAAGAATTGTATGAAATTTTTTGTCTGATCAAAGGATTACAATGTAACATCCATAAACTACGTGGCTTGGTGATTCGAGGTGGACGGTAGAGGTTTGTTAGAAAGCTGCGCTGGGCTTCGTGTAGGGAGGGGAGGTCCGAGCCAAGCCAGGTAACTTTTCATTAATCTTAATTTTCATCTTTAAAATAAGATGGACAATGCACAACAACATGTGGATATTTATTTCCATCATTTAATTATCTCTGTAGGACATGTGGTTTAGGTACCCTATAAACTAACAGTGCCGCACCTACATTCAAATTCGATTACTGATGTCACCCGGCATTTTCTAAGGCAGTGACAGTTCGAATTCTTTTGATGGTTTGATTAGGATCGCAAGTGTGTAACCACACCGCTCGATGATAAAATAGTTCTAATTTTGTTCTATCAACAGAATTTCAGTGCAACTTAAATTGTTGTGCTCGTTGAAATGTTATTTAAAGACATTCAAAGTTTGCTGTGAATTTGCGTTTTCTAATGAACTTTACCTTGCTTATGTCAAAGGTTTTACTAACCCGTTTCTACTATTAGAGAAATTAAGCAAGACGAGTTTTAAACAGATCGAACTGTTAATGAAGAAAGAAAAGTTACAGAATTTCAGAAAAAATGCAGCGCTTCGTAGTTCTTTTTGCGGTGCAGGTATAGTTTGTTCTATTGTATCAATTAATGAAAATAGTGAATGAGATAAGGAGAATGTTTTTAATGACAGCTCAAGAAGAAAAGGGTACCCGAAAAAGAGTTTTTTTTCGCCCAATACACGATCGTTTGCAGGAGTTGTTGGGGTTAATATTTCATTCGGAATATTTATAATTTTATAAAAGTACAAGAAATTTCAAAATTGAGTCACGTAGATTTCGTGACGCAATAGTCTCACTCGCTTTGAACTAAATCTTTTACAAAACTCTTTCCTTTCGTTCGTAGCCTCACCTTAAGTTAGTTTGGAAACATCCAGATGAAATTAAGCAATGTTTTTTTTTATTCCCAAAAACCTAAAATATTTCCGAATCACCAACATTGGTTAACACGCGATTCTCATTAATACACTTGAATTTTCTCGTGGCTAGTAGCAACTGGCACAACATTAAATTCAGATCCGATGAATTTGCACTTTTTTTTAACTGTGTGTTTTTGTTCTTTCTTGCTACAGTCGGTATCCACATTATGGATAGCTCACGAAAGTAAACACTTATACTCGTTTCTAATTGTTCTTTTAATGCGGAATATAATCAGTTATGGACTTGTGAAAACAACCTTACAACATTTTTACAAATATAATAGTTCTGCCTCCTCTGTGGTGATAAAATATTAATTAGAGTTATTAGTTGAAAGCTATGGAAGTCTCTATGAATTTCTCTTTTTTTACTTTTACCATTCGTCGTCTTCGAGGTAATTAAAGCCAGTAAATAATGAGAATGAGAGGAACGGGAAGGAAATTTGGCCATAGTCTATTGAGGGAACCATCCCGGCATTCGGCCTGAAGGCATTTCAGGAAAGCGTCAGAAAATTTCCGAAATGCGGAAGGACTTTTGAACCTTGAGTTCTGTCGAATGCCAAGACAGAGCGTTTTGCCACACCTACTATGCTTGGAAAGATTTGTTCCTTTAGCTGATAGCAAGATATTGAATTTGAAACGTAATTTAAAATTTAGAAGTAAAGATAGTCGGCTCAATATGCAAAATTTAGCATGATAGACACGCTGATCAGCCAATACATTATGACCACCTGCTTATTAGTGTGTTGATCCTTCTTTGGAAGCGCAATACAGCAGCAGATTGGCGTGGCATGGATTCGCAAAGTCCTCGTTAGGATTTCCGGAGTTGCCTGGCATAAGATGTCTACCCACAGCTTACACAATTCCATTAAATTACTGGCTCGAGGTTTGTGGTCACTGCTTCTGGGAACGAGTTTCTCGGAAACGTCGAGGCTGACCGCCTACAGCGAGCTCCATGTAGTGAGCATCTCTGCAGAGTGGCTGAAGGACGGTGAAACCACGATGGGACGACAAGCTGATGGACGTCCACACGTCATCACAAAACGTGGAGGTCGGGGGCTTTCCCACTCTCTAAAGAGGGATAGGCGACGATCTGTGGCAGATCTGACCGCAGAAGTGTGCTCCGAAACACTTGTTCCTGCACAAGGATTGTATTCTGCTGTCAGATCTGCTACACATCGCCGTATATCCCTTTTACAAGAGCGGGCAAGCTTCCGAAATCCATATTCTATGATGAGGAGTAAACGTCCACCACCTTGTAGCCCAGTCGTCGTTTCACCGTCCTTCAACCACTCAGCAAAGATGCTCACTACAGTAGCACGCGATCAACCAACAGGCTCGCCATTTCCGAGATGTTCGTTCCCAGACGCCGCTCCTACAAACATCTACCCGTAATTTAAGGGAATTGCGTAATCTGTGCGTAGACATCTGGTGCCAGACAACTCCTGAAACCTAAAAAGGACTTTTTTAATCCGTGCCACTCTGAATCGCGGTTTTATTTCACTCCAAAGATGGACCAACACATTAATAAGTAGGTAGCCATAATGTTTTCGCTGATCAGTGTATTTTACAAAAGATAAATAATTCTGTGCTGCGGAATCTTCAACCTGACGGGTATAATTGTTGTATCATTACCGCAATGAAATTGTGTGTAAATTCGAATTTCCATTTACTAGCAATTGATTAGTGTAGCGTGTTTGACTTAGGGATGCGTTAGTGAATATGAATAACAAAATTGAAACAGTATTTAAATTGCTTTATTCGGAGAGCTAGTCACAAATTAAAATACAAAAGTTTATATACAATAAAACCTTAAATACTTTGCTTTCAATATGTCATTTTATGTTATTTTTTGAATAATAAAAATTATATACAGGACCTTCTACAAATTTCCAGTTATTAAAGCTTTCACATTGTACATTGTGTTAACCACTACTTGACTAGTTTTTAATAATGATGTGGGTACATATTTTTGACATTTAGTTATTATCATTATTAATTTAATTGCGATGGAGCTAACACTCCGCCGGCAATCCTCCTAGTCATCTAACTATCCCTTTCATATTTAAATTTCCTTTTATAACTGGAATTTATAATATATATCCTATTTATTTTTCCGATTTACAAATTTTAAATTTCTTAAGCATTTTTGGAAAATTATTCATCACTACACTTGCTAATTTGTTCCAATTCCTCACACCCTTACCAACAATAAAAAGTTTTCCCACTTCCTTATGCATCATATCGAGCGCAAGCTTGTGGTCTTGGTCGCCTTTCCCAATCCATGCACTATCCTAATTCTTTGACCAATATCCCTCCAAGCCCCATCACCAACATATGCACTGTACATTCCCAGCACTCTCTTCACCTTCCTCATTTCTTCCTATGATTCCCAATCCAGCACCTTTATCATATCAGTTACCGACTGCGATAATTTCCACAAACAAATGTAGCTGCTCTTCTTTGCTCACCCTCCAACTCCTGTATTTGACAGCCAAAATGTGGGTCCCAAACTACACCACCATATTCAACCAATGGTCTGACCAAAGTTTTGTAACCCAACTCCCTAACTTGTTTGTTGTACACCCTCCAGTAAATGAAGGATTTTGCAACATTTTCCTACCACCTGTCCTCTGTCCAATTGAGTTCGTAATCAAACGTTCTGCCAAGAAATTTACACTTCAAGCTTTCAAGAAACAATTCTGATCCCACCCTACAATCATAATTAAGCTTTAGTTTTTTATCTGTGTACCTTACAAGCATTCTTGGAGTTTAACTTCATTCCACGCTGACCTACCCATTTAAACATTCTGCCCAGGTCACCCTGCAACTGTACTCATTCTTCCTGTTTTGATCCTATTGTATACCATTATATAACCAGCAAAGTACCTAAATTCTTACCGTAACCCATCAAAACAGTCATTCATTAGAATAATGAACAGCAACCGTCCCTGCTCACTACCCTGTGGCAGTCCCATATTTACTCCAACCTCTTTTGTTAATGTATTTCCTACTCTAACTTAGTTGTTTCAAGTATTCCCTACTGCCTTCCTGTCTCTTAACTCTGTTGTGTTTCCGTCACACTAGCCTCTATAACCTTCTCACCTCGCTATTATAGTATGTAGGTTTTATACTTCTCTTTATTCTTTGCTTTGGAGTAAACATTTCCTCGCCCTTTTTTATTATTTCCTTAAAGTCTTTAAATTTCGCCTCCACAGTACTTGTGCCATACTTCCATTTGCAGAACATTTACCAGAAATATCTCTTCAGTACTAAAAGCTGTGCCTTGTTATAACTATGCCTCTTCTCCCCTTCTATTTTGTCCACTGGTTTTCTGAATCCCCTAATCTTCACCAGTACCGCACAGTGATCACTTATTCCTTCAGTTACTTGACGCCCTACAAGATTTTCATCAGGCTTTATTAGAAAGTTATCCAACATGTTTGGTCCCCTCGTATTTTGCTCTACCACTTGCGTAAAACCTCCTTCCTTATTAAGGTGTTTGGAAATCTCTGTTCCCTTGTGTTATTTATCATATTTCCCATCCAGTAGAAATCTGGCAAATTGTAACCCCTGCAATAATAACCATTATATACTCAACTCTGAAATGTGAATGTGAATTTAGTTTCTCTCCAAGGTGTACCTGTATATCTTCTTCCATATCTATGAGTAACTTGAGGTAGCATACCATTCCCAGAAACACTAGTATTAGTCATATTCATGCCTCTCCATGATTGTAAATATAATCTATCCGGTGGACAACCCTTCTGTGATGAATCAACATTTACGGAATAATCATTTTTTTCGACATAAGTTGTGTAACGTTTCTGAAGTACTAGCAACATTAAAACCGATGTTACCGTTGCAGCCGTAAATAGAAGCAAATTTATCAACAGCATCTTTCAAATTAGTCGACGGTTTCGTCTTTTCATCCTTTTCTTACTTAATGCCATTGTGTTGTTATTTGCCGATATCTGTTTTGCCTTTTAGGAGTGTATTTACTTAGGTACACGGCGATCATGCCGTCGTGTTTACTCATCGTATCCTACAGACATGATACACGCTGTTGTTATTTGATTCTTTATAAACAATTCGCGTCCGACATGCTTTTTTAGACAAGCAGCTGCCTCAGAACATGTGTAGGAGCCATGTGGTCTACACCCACGAACGCCCTACTAGTGGAATCCGGGGACACGATTTTACATATAAAAAGAAGTCAGCTATCCGAAAAGTTCCTAGTATACAAACTAAACCTCAAAACGCATCCACTGAAATAACGGATGGAAACATTAAAACAAGCTGTAGAAAAATTTGCAAATCAAGATCCAGCGACCCAACACGACATACCATTACTGAAAGCGTACAACTATTTGGCAGAAATCAGTGACAAAATAGAGAAATTCGAAATACATCCTATTTATAAAACACCATTCCACCTATGAACAATCGACACCCAAATCCATCTCCTAGAAAAATCGTCGGACACGTATGTAAACGAAAACCTCAACAGGAAACTGTAGCACCTTAACCTTGAACGCAACACACATCTACACAGACGGCGCCATGGTCAGCCCAGGAAGCAGAGTAGGATGCGCAATATACTGCCCACTAACACAGTATCATGCAGTATACTCGTTACCGGAGCAAACGTCAATTTTTCTTGCAGAAGCAAAAGCGATATTAGAGGCATTGAAATATAGTGGCAACCGTGACCAAACCGAAGTAATAATCATCACCGATTCCCTGAGCGTAATCAAAAGCATTGAAAAGCCCAGTTGGAACACAAGGATGGCAAGCATAATAGCAGACATCCTTCACGAAATATACACCGACAACATAAAGGGCATCACCACAAGGTTCTTTTGGGTTCCATCCCACAAAGGAATCAGATTCAACGAATACGTCGACAAGATAGCGAAGGAAGCTATAGTGGCGGGACATGAAGAAATAACTTCACTCCTCAGAATTCTATCAAACCATCAAATAGCGAGCAAAAGAACTATGGCAAACGGAATGGAGTAGCTCTTTACAACTAAAAGGTACACACTACGGCCGTATACAACCAGATATCCCCGCGAAGCCTTGGTACTACAAATGGAATGTCAACAGGCGGTACATCACAAGTATCATTACAAGTCGCTTACACCATGGTAATTTCCCAAGCCACTTAAATCGAACACGGCTCAGAGAAACTCCACAATGCGACTGTTCAGATACAGCAGTAGGCGATTTAAAACACATCCTATTTTCCTGTCAGAAATATAGAACACAACAAGACAAAATGCTGAAAGGATTAAAAACCCTCGGTATTCCTTTCCCAACGAATGTGATTATCTTGCTAGCCTCCAACGACAAAAACATTTATAGGACATATTATAATGATGGAGACATATTTATTTGAATTCTCCCCATCTAATTCTTAAAACGGCACCTTTTATACGCCCAAAGACTACCTCTTTAAAGTATGCTATAGATGCAGTCTCATTGGAAATATGTAACGACTAAAATTAACGTCTTACTGGTAGTTAATTTAGATAAGACATAACTTATCGACAAAAAAAACATTCAATTTTAGAAAATGATATATCTAGAAGATGGAAAACACCTACCTTAGCTCTACTTATACATACCACAAAAGTTTAACCTTTATACCATCAGAATTTTCTTTTTAATTGTATCCTATTTACAAGTGAGAACACAAGTATACAATGTCAAATTATAATGTTTGAGTGTGAGCAATCCATAAGTTAACTGTCAGAAATGATTTAATATAGGTTACTATTCTAGTAAATAATGAAAAACCCATGTAAACAACAATATTAAGTTTGATAACTAAATGAAAATACTATGTACACATCAGTGTAAAGTATACTAAGGCTGGCTGTATGGCCGACAAGGCTGAAGGCCAATAAATAAATAGACAAGCAGCTCCGTTGCCACGGAACCAGGAAGGTCCATTGTCGTGCTTCAAGTCTACTTCTAAACGTTTCCGTGGTGACTGTGAGGTTGGTCAAGTCTGCAGGTGGCATGCAAGCCGAAGCTCCGATTACTCAGCGACGTCGCCGTCGGCGGTGGGAGATGCCCTCTGCGCATTATAGAGTAGTATTGGCGGTCAGATTCATCAACCGCAGAAGCGGCCCCGCCTCCGTGGAACAAATCCTCGAACACGTCAACACTCAGCAGCCCGGCATGGGAAAGGTAAGCTCACTGCACGAGCGTAATTCATTAGCACACTTCTTACAAAACTCGACGTTTGTCTGCGACCTGTGCACTCGTTTACAACTTCAATACACCGCTAACGACAGATCACTAAACTTATATACGCTGGTATAATAGATCAGATAGAGTATGTATCAAACTTCTGTTGAAGATAAAAAGACATAAGAGGTCACCATATTCTAAACGCTCTAAGAAAGTAACACAATAATACTTAATATTTCCGGGTACTGCACCACTTGATTGACCTTCGAGAAACTGCTATTAACCTGTTGGAATTTACATCAGTCACTTCGTCAACATGTCCTCTTCACGTTTTGCGATCACACATTGTGGGAAGGTCGCCAGAAATTTAATTAAAAATGCCGAAATATGAAGGGCTGATCAACTGCTAAATGTTATCAGCACTGCAAAAGTAACATAAAAATTATCGGCACAGGGATCATTTCAACCCAAACAGTTTCATTTTGTCATAGAAATCATGGTTATGTTGAAATATGGCCTGGACCAAGTGAAAAAAAATTGATTTGGTAAAACTATGGAAAATCCATTTCGACGAAATTACAGCCTCCCATGCAAGAGAAACCAAATTTTCTAACGTTTTTAATTATCTGCTTCATAGTGTTTATCTCCATTTGCTTCTTTAGTTGTTTTCGTCAACTGCTGCCTTGACCAACAACTTAACCAGTCTCTCACGTCTGACAATTTATTTCCTCATCCTGCATTTCCGAATTACGTTCATGACATACTTTATCTGTCCACTTAATTTACATCATCCTACAATAATACTAAAACATGATCATTGCAATTTTCCTTATTTCTGGTGTTTCTATAGTCCATGCTTCACTAACATACAATGCTGTGCTTGATACACATAGTTTTGAAAGTTCTTTATGAGTTTTACATCAATATTTACATTAAAAAAGTGACTTAAAAATTCTGGTGTGGTTAAATGTTTTCGGGCAGCTTCTTTCGTAATACCTTCTGTTTCTTTACCAGCTTTGATTATCTCCGAGCATTCCATTCATCTTTATTTAATAAGTTTCACAGTTATTTCTTATATACCTGTTTCCAATCTCTGCAGATGTTTGTCTCATGTGAGGTTCTTTCAGTTTGTTAGTTTCAATTTAGTTTTGCCTGCGTTGTGCCTTTCTTCTCTTGAATTTTAGTTTGTACATCATTCATAACTATCGGATTGAAGTCAGGGTATATATCAGCTGCAGGAGTTTAAAATCTGATCTTGACTTCTGAATCTCTGTTCAGCCATAGTATAATCAATGTAATTGAATGTCCTGGACGTGTAATCTGTTAATGATTCTTAAATAGAGTGTTTGTAATCATGAGCTTTCATTTTTTTTCGAAATACTAACAATCTTCCTCCTTGTCAACTTCTTTCTCCTGTACAAAACATTCTACAGTACTCACCCTCTGTCACTCCACCTACCATCGCTTTCCATTCACCTATGAATATTAAACTTCCCTCCCCAATTACATAATAAAATAATCTTTTACTTTTTCTCTAATTCGTCATCTCTCTTTTCTGCAGTTGGCGTTTATACTATACTAACATGATAGATGCAAGTGTAATTTCTATCCTCTTCAAAATAATCCTATTCATAATTACTCACCTGTTTTCGCTATTTTATATAAGTCACAAATCCTACACCAGTAACACGATTTGTAGTGTAATTTTTTTATATTTACCAGAACACAAATCTTTTGTATTCTATAACTTATTCTGAATAATTCCTACAACATCTGAAGTAAGTAGTTCCGCCTCTCGTTTAAATTTCTCTTATATACCTCTCCTATTTATTCTAAAACTCCCTACACCAAGTAGAAAATTTCTATACATTCTGATGTTTTCTCCATGAGTAGCACCCATCCCTTCCGTAGGTCGCTGACATGCAGAGGATGACTCCTTAAAACAGTAATTCTTCAATCGCCGTGCAAATAAAATAGCTCAGCTGCAAAAATAGCTCAATATTGCACAGCATAAACTTTAAATACAAGACAGGATAGCTTCGTTGAAAAACAGAGATGGCAATGTCATGGCTGATATCAAGAAACAGTTATGAACGCGGATTCACCGTAGTGTTAGCTGTTCCAGCCCAAATCTGATCTCAACCTGCTTGTATTCCTTGCTTGGACATGTGACGAAACGATCTTCAACCACACGCAATGACCTCTTATTAAACTTACGTCCTTTTTATACTAGCTGAGATCAAACAGCACGTCCCTGCAATCCGTAACCATTAAATTATACCTTTACCATTCACACGTGTCTTAAAACAGCACGTGGTTTCTGTTTTGGTTGCTTGTAAGCAGGAACTACGCAACGAAACGTTACAAATATAAGAGTTTAAAGCAAAATTCTTCAACTATACATTTGCATCGATCCAAGCAATCAATATTCGGTTAAATACTGAGTTCCACACTCAGTACTTTGGATTATTTCCCCTGTTATATAGCGTAATGAAAATTACTGCTAGGGACTGTAAATGTTAAATTTGGATCAAAGTTTCTCAGTGAAAATTCATAACATTGGTAGTCGATCAGATGGATACAGAATGACATCGCACGAAAGTACAACTTTAAATTGAATTTATTTCACAGAATTTTTTACTTAGATCAATACAGGTTATTGCTCCAAGAGCGCCACTACGAGAACTGAGCAATTAAGGGGCTCCAGTAGGAAGGAAAATAATGAATTTTATCATTTTAGTATTTTTGCCGATTATTAATCTTTGGAATGTCCTCTTTAATTTGGTGTATAATACATGCATCTTTCTAACCTAGAAATCTTTCATAAACGGCTGCGTGGTCGTGGCAGTCTTCGCAACGTCAAACTGGAAGGGGTGAAAAGAATTTTTGAGAGGTCAGCAGCTGATGGGGTACAGTATATAAATTACCTGGGGGATGGGGATTCAAAGGCATTCAAGGCAACTGAAGAGCTGAAACCTTAGGAACCAGATGTGACAATAAATAATCTAGAATGTATTGCAAACGTGCAAAAAAGAATGATACCCGCTTGTGATGCTTGGTATCTGGATGGAGGGGTAAAAAGTTGGATGACGATAAAGGGTTGTAGGGGAATAATAGACTTACAGAAGTCATAATTAACAAATTACAAAAGTATTATGGTGTGGCCATTAGACATAGAAAAAACAATGTCCAAGAAATGAAACGATCTGTTGGGCTGTCTTATTTCATGTTGCTTCAACTGATTCTGCTCCCAACCACGGACTCTGCCCCAAAGGAACTGATACATGGTGCAAGTACAACAAAGCAGATGCAGCAGCCCAAACATTTGTGCACAAGGATGGTTTACCATATGCTGTCATTGAGGAACCTAAGCCTATATTCAGGAACCTATCTGATGTACAGCTACTGTAGAAGTGTTTACGTGTTCGTACCAAAAATCCAGATGAGTTGCATCAACATTGTTATTTGGTCAAGAATTCCAAAAACTGTTTTTGTATCAATTAAGGCTCTTCATTTTAGTGTTTATGATGCTGTAATGACTTTTAACAATGTAAACTTGTTAAGGTGTGAGGCATCGAGGAAACTGAGTATTAGTGTTGGGTATTACACCATACAAGCTATATATAGGCTTGACCAGGACAGGGTTAGGATTTCAGAGAAAGCATTGAAGGAAGCATTGTTTAAATGTTGAAAAGAATTGGGGCCAATACACAAACTTGAGGTAGTCAATTTTTTTGTACCCTCCATCGGTTGCGCTGACCTTGAAAGTCAACGAAAAACCTACGTTTCTGGAGAAGAGTAGCGATGAGCTTGGTTAATACGGTAGCCTTTGTTAGATTGTAGACCTTGTCAAGGTGTAGTTGGTGTTTAACAGTAACTTATGCTGTTTGTAGGTCCACAAACACCACGCCAGTGGCCTTACGGGCCTCAAATCCATCCTCTAAAAACTGTGTTAGACTCAGAAATTTTCCACCACAACGTTTACCATTGTGTAAGCCATCTTGATATGTTATAAGTTTTGGATGAATCACAGGCTGGTTACGTTTCAGAATTAACCGTTCAAATATTTTTTAAAGATGACAGAAAGCGCCATAGGTCTAAAACCTTTTAGATTGTTCCCTGCTTTACCAAGTTTCAGCAGAGCAATCACTCTCGTCCTCCTCCACACCTTTGGAATTTGATATGTGCTCATACGTTTGTTAAAGAGCTGTAGAAACCATTCTTTCTTCGGTTTTATATTCCGTAGATTGAGATTTTAAAACGTTGTCAGAAGCAATCGGATGGTCCCTGGGAAACAGTATAATGCCGGCCAAACCTTTCACCCCAGAAACATGAAAGTTAAAGCCCTTATCAAGTTACAGTTAAAGATTGTCAATTTATTGAAACCTCCCAATAAATTGACGCGGTTCCACCTGGAAAACCGATATAATGTTACACAAACACCTTTGACGTTCCACTGTCATGAACAGAATGGTTATGTAGGGGAAAAAAATTCATTTGGTATGCATTTTTTTTTTTTTTTTTTTTTTTACAATCTTAGACAAACAGGATATCTTGCATAGTATCCCAATGTATTCTTACCAGAATCTTGAAGTTAGAAAGTAGAAACGAACTAATTCCAGGTTGGTAAACTATGGCTCTACCATCCCATCACTATTTCAGATTTCCCATGACCTGTAGTAGCATTCATGTCAGTTTATTAATGTAGAACACATAATCTAATATTATCTAATATAAGTAAATTATGCCATTTATGTGAATTGATTGTAGATTGAAATATGAAAGGTAATCATGATATTAAAAAAATGTAAATTCTATTTTGTTGATTAAAAGCATTAATCTCAATTAGTAATATACATATATCGATTACCTGCAAATTGGAGAAAAAAAGTTTTGCAAAATTCACTAAAAAAATAGACGTGCACCACTCACTTCCCTCCGCTCTGCATTCTCATCCAGAAAACCGTGTTCTTAATTCGGCTCATAATTGGCCTGACCCAGCAGGCGTCCAGGTAGCGGGAACCGGCCATTAGTGTCCCTTATGGGGCGATCTCCTCTGGCCTCTACTGATCACTATGTGGTGGAAGTCTATCACCACAATACCTTAGTGCTTAACATTATGTTTTCCCTTCTTACAGAACTCTCTTTCTAATAAAGGTTATCTGCTGTTCGTAAATTTCTTGTTTTGAATTTGCCATTATTCATTGTAGCGTTTAACTTGCTATAATCGCATAAAATCGCAGATTTGTCACGGAGTCGGGTGGTGGTCTCAATGGTAAAGAATCTGTAAAACTGGGTATGCTTTGTGTAAAACGCTTTACGTAATCTGCTTGTGAGTCGATGTTTTTGAAGATGGAAATGGGATGGATCTATAATTCATCTCGATAACTATGAAGAACGACCCTAAAACTTCTGAATCACAGTAAGTCTAGTTTTCAACACGCTCAATGGAACATCCATTGCATTTTTCTTCTATTCCCGTCAACTTTGTCCAGCTCGTCCCTGTATTCTTGTCAGTCGTGTGTATCTTGAGCTTCCTCTGTTCCCATTACCACGTGGGATGGGAAGAGGAGGAGGAAACGAGTCTGTTGGGTGAGTGATCAACACTCGTGGAGAACGCAAGTTTGATCCCCGGTCCGGCAATCGAGATTTCAATTTTCTTCACGTTCTTTGTTCCCTAGTCTCTGCTGGCTCTTACAACTTGTACATTGACGAATCTTAGTGCTCTAATTATAATATATAAAAAAATAACTTTTTAATTCATTTTATGTACTACCTCCATAATTTATCCTTTCTCATTATTTAAAATGTCGATAACAAAACAGCCTTGCCTTTATCAACCTCTGCTCCGATGTTTCCTCTTTCCTTCTCATTCCTCATCTTTTTCAGTCTTGTTACTAATGTTCCTTTTCTGAGATATTTCACTTTCCCGTATGTTGCCTGCGGACTGTTTTATCACTGCCTTGATTACGATTGCATAAAAGGGGATTATCTATTGTACATTTTTCTGTGGAATATTGTTGCTGTAGTCAGGCTTCTGAGGTAATTCAAAAATTTCATAATTTTATCCACTTTCAATTGCATGGCTTCCTTATTTTTAACTATTTTGTTTCTACTTGTATGTAAATTTAGTCTGCAACCTTCATTTTTTTTTTCCCCTTGGTTGGCTACAGAGGCCCATCAGACAAGAACCGCCTTATACACAAGCGTCCAGGGCAAAATCAAGAGGTTTGGAGATTTTGTGCCGTAACGGTGTTAAACCCGGATTTATCAGTTCCGTAGCATTTAACCTATTGGAGGAATGTTCGGTGTTTTCATCTGTCTGCAAAACATGTAATTTATGTTATGTATGATCAGTGTTTGTGGATAGTTTATGGGGTGGACATTAGGGAACATAATAGCATTCTCAAAGATAGATGCCGGTAACCGCCTGGAAACGGCAACACGACAGCGGGAACCAGGATCGACTCCTGGCACATTACTCGAGCCTGGTACAGCTGTACCGCCCCCACATTCACCCCCTCCCCTCTAACCCGATCTAGTATGGTGGCGCCTAAACGCGATCAGCCACACTGGAGAGGAGCTTACAGTTATGTTTTTTTTCTGCGGTTAAAAAAAGGAAATATATAGTTTTCAGACTAAATTTTCACTGTCACCTTATTTCCTGTTTCATAGAAATTAACTAACAATTTGAAATAAAATATTGAAAATATTTGGACTGAAGAAGTTTATTGCTTTATGTGCGCTTGTTGGCAGAAATTAGACCGAAAGGATGTAGAGATGGCAATTGCTGTTGGTATTGGCATAAGGTCCATCGAGCGTATTGGAGACAGATACCGTCGGCCTCTCAGCCGGAGAACAATCAGAAGGCATCAGCTGATACAGCGCCGGCAGCAGGCGATACAGCTGCAAAACCAGATAAACAGGTAAGTCGGATGCGCCAGTACGGTGTTGCTCTTTAGTAGAGATAATACCCGACAAGGGTAAGCCAGCACTTGAATGCCCCTTCCTGTTTATAGTGATCCAACTGTTCCATGGATCCGTACATTCTGAGTGAAAAACGTAACTATGAAGGATTCTGTAATTTTTACCACCGCCTCTTATAACTTCTGAACTCAGTGACGCACAAATTTGTGACTGGCGATTAAGACACAAAGACATTTTAAAAAATCGTAGCGCAGAGATACGGAGGTTAAAATCATTATTTAGTATTTATTGGTAGTTGAAGTAACGACTGATCTTACATAATCTTCCTGGGTGTCAGACGAATGACGAAAGGCGCCATCTTACTATATGTTTAGGCTTTTCTTTTAATTCCTGGATTTGTGGAATTTTTAACAGTAAATCACCTTTATTTCCGAGACAAATGAACCGAGAATTGTTTCAAAATTTAAAGCAAAGTGTATCACTTTAGAAGAAAAATCATAGTTACCTTTCCTGACTCAACGATTTTCACAAAAAAAAAAAAAAGCATTATTTTGACGATTTTATATTCAGCAAATAGATTTTTAGACAATAAACTGTAAATAACATTCGATGAAGAATTGCAAGAATAGGTAAATAATTTTGTTCTCCAAATATTTTTTGAAAACTTTCGATACTTTTTCAAGACGCATAATAGTTTTCTCCAATTGAATTTTTGTTGTGTGTGTTCGTTTTCTACCAACCAATTGGAAGACGATTTCGAAAACGTATAATGAACACTACCTAAAAATAAACAGAAGGTTTTCAATATAATTTGCTTTCATGAATTCCGTTTAATACAGACTGTATGTACGGAACACTATGCTACTTCTCTCTCTATAAATTCGATCATTTCGCTTTCTAAACACTGCTTGTATCTGCGTAGCAACATTTCTGGTAACCGAAATCTTAAAATAAGAATTATAAGTTTCACTAAATGGAAATATTTTTTTTACAAACTACACAGTCAAAAAATATTACTGCGAAATGACTGGTGTGGTTGTACATTGGTTAACGCATTCTCAGGCTTCGTAATTCAAATCGAGGTTCCATAAGAAATTCTTACATTCACCTAAACTGACATTGAATTGCGACTTACATTTGCTTTGTTCGTCTCAGGTAGGCACCGTGTTTCTGATTATAGGTTCCCTCACGGCAGAGGCGTGTTGCATGACAACTTGAAACCCTGTAGGGCGACACCAGTGTATTGACCTTATCACCACAGTACTGCCCGCTAACGCTTACAATATTAAACTGCGAAACGTAAAGATTAACCATACAAGAAGACACTGTGGAACAGCAAGGTTACCCTTAGCTCATACCCTCGTCATCTTTACGTTTGACTCATTAAAGCCGGGTAAACCTGAAAATAACAAAAAGGTAAAAAAAAAAATCTCGAACTATCTGCTGTGTTATTCCTATGTTCTCTCATTCGCTCACCTCGATAGCTATTGGCTGGAGATCGGTGTCACGTATCAGATTTCTTTCGCAAAACAACGACCAGAGATACCATTAGAAGAAATTCATGGTTATGTCTCCAATTTAATAGCTAAGCAACTGCTACCAAGTTAGTTGCCATAATACATTAATTAACTTTTCTTTTCGTAGCGTTTCATAGTTAAAAAAAATATTGATAAGCTTTGCGGCTGAAAAAATGTGGATCTGCCTTTAAGTATCATGTTGCTAATGAAAGCCACTTAAACACTAAAAAAAAAAAAAAAATACTCATGGTCTCTGCTGTAACGACGAATGTCAATTGTCACTTCCGACTTTGGATAAACTTCATTTTGTAGAAGGTGGTTCCTTGTGGACGAATATGTTATAGTTACCATTTATACATTTATGATTAATAATAATAAAGGGGGATTTTAATTTCGATTTTATGAAGGAGTGAAAATATCGATTTTGTAAGAATCTTGATGATATTTGGAATACAGGAAAACTGTCACAACATGACATTTATTTAGTATCATTGGCGATTACAAGTCTGAGCGCATTTACCATTAACATTAACACAATATCACAAAAGCAACGATCAGAGGTAAAATTAGCCATAATGAGCAAGCAAACAATTGTAATTTACTTTTTAGTCAACCTCAAAATTAATATATCCGAAAGAATGATACTTGGAAACAATAACAATACAAGTTACGATGGCCTCAGACATAGATATCATAATATTATGACTTTACATTTTAATAAATTAGGGCGTTACGAATGAACAATATGGCATTCGGAAATAACTAGTTTTGGCAAATTATGCCGTTAGCTCAGGTGGATTTTATCCACCAAATTAGAACGTGGATCTTTCCTCTCAAAGCCGCTTAAGGGTTCACTTTCATGGAATGCACAATCAGAAGGCTCGGTCGTAACATTTTACCATTTTTAGTTCAGCGTTCGAATTCTGCGATGTTCGGAGATGACCCACAGTATCTGAGACTTGTCTCAGAAGTCCGCTGCCATGAGTCGGACCTCAGCAGAAAATCAGCCAGAGCAGCTAGGCACCGCGGCCCACACCAGACTCTATGTGGGGAACGTTGTCCCGCAGCAGCATAGGATACTATCTATGGCGTCCCACGGCAGAATGAATCTCGTCGCTCTACCATCTCCGAGATAAACATTGGCTCCGTCCTTGCAGTCTCGAAGATCATATTCAACAGGAAATTCCCGGCATTTTAGTTGTAGGCAGCACTTTGATTGGGTATGAGGCTGGCCACCCGATGTCACGTGATATCCCTGATATCTTATTCGCTCCGCGTTTATATCACAGATGTCGGATATATTCGGCCTCCCTAGCGAGATGAGACGGTGTTCAGGTGGCGGGTTTTCACACCAAGTCAGCAGCCTCTTGTTGACTGCCCAGCCCAAGGTTAAAGGAAGTGTTCTCCGGCAAAACCCTTTATACCCGACATCCGGTCACCGTGGCCAATGCTTGTACCGGTGAATGCCTCTCGGGAATGCCACGATTCTATTCAAACCTACACAGCTCAATAATTGTTTAATATTCGTTGCAACAAGATAACAAAAATGTTCACCATTGGCATTACAGCCCTCACATGGTATCTTGCGTACTTTAGGATATTACTAAATATTATCTAGGTGGTCGCCCAAGATTTATTAAAATTAATCTAAAATTATGATTTATATATAATAAAAATTGCGCCTTAGAATGTGGCGAAATCCGTCACATTATAAATTTAATTAAAACTTTCACTAATGTTTTTACTTGATCAAAGTTGAAGCATTACGATTTATTTGCTTTTTACGTATCTTACTGCTACTTTCGTTAATGGTCTTTGTTTATGTTCGCTGTACGTTAGTTTTTAGGTTATTTTAAGTGGACCTCAGACCAAATATGTTACCGAATCAACTATTCTTGCACTTAATTTCTTCGGAGTTGCTCATGGTAGGATGAAAATGATGAATTTTGTCATTTTAGTTTTTTTGCCGATTATTGATTTTTGGAATGTCCTCTTTAATTTAGTGTATAATACATGCATATTTCTAATCTAGAACTGCTTTAAAAAAGACATAGAAACAACAGTGTCGAAGAAATGAAAGTATCTGTTTGAGTTGTCTTAATTCATGTTGCTTCAACTGATTCTGCTCCCAACCACGGACTCTGCCACAAAGGAACTGATACATGGTGCAAGTACAACAAAGAACAAGCAGTAGGCCAAACATTTGTGCACAAGGATGGTTTACCATATGCTATCATTGAGTAACTTAAGCCTGTATTCAGGGATCTATCTGATGAACAACTACTGAAAAGTGTTTACATTATCGGATCCAAAATCCAAATGAGTCCATTAACAGTGTTATTTAGTCAAGAATTCCAAAAACTGTTTTTGTAACGATTAAGGTTCTAAATTTTAGTGTTTATGATGCTGTAATGACTTTTAACAATGTCAACTTGTTAAGGTGTGAGACAGTGTTGGGTATCACACCATACAAGCTATGTATAGGCTTCACCAGGAAAGGGTTAGGGTGTCAGAGAAAGCATTGAAGGAAGTAGAAGAAAAGGCTGGAAGAAAGGTATCAGTACAATCCAGATCACCTTAGTTATGATTCTGGAATGCACTGAAACTTTGACAGCATTTTCCCGTCAGTTTACCTTTTGATAGTTTTAGTGTACGTACCTTTTCTTGGAAACTACCTGCAAGATCCTCCTGAAACGTTTACAGCATTGAAAGTAAGTATGTTTCTGTGAGTATTTTAACACAGGTATATTGTATTATACCTAATAGTTTGTAAATTATTGACTGGATAGCACCTCAAAAAGTGCAAAAAACTTTTAAAAAATTTGTTTTTTAATAATACTTCCAAACGAATGGGAACTTTGGGAATTCCCTGTGTTAAAGTATTTAAAAACAATCATAGATCCACCCTATTTTGTTTCAGATATGTATCACAATTAGTTGTTGAGAAAAGGTACAATTAAGTTCGCAAGAAATACATGGGAAAGATACACCCTACCAGAGCCCCTTAATAATATGGGATGTGTATTATGTTCTTTAGCCGTTACAGATACTATGACCAATGATAACATTATGAGTGTTTGCCCGGTCTCAATAATAATAATTATTATAATTATAAGTTTTTCGAAGCAAACAAGAATTTTTAAAATAATTAATTGTAGTGAACTTTAAGGGTCAAATACAAGTCAAGGTTGTATTTAAGCAAGTACGAGTCTATGACCTTTGAAACAATAATACGATTGTCCTATCATCCCTGTTCGTGTTTAATACCTACCTCTATTAATGCTTCTGAGTTCTTCAAGCTCAAGAGATTTTATTCACCCTGAAACATAGGTCAAGTTTATATTTGGTCAAATCAGGTCACCCTGCCATAATCTTTGATCCTAAAAAGTAGAACTATTCTATACCAATGACGAAATGCAAAAAAAAAGTCATGGGCTTAAATTAATTTTAAATAAAACTAAGCATTCTTTATTAGACCTACCTTTATCCGCAGTATCATTATTACGCTCAATATTCTTCTTGTTCCCTTGTCTGTAAATCAAGACAATGTCGCCATTCTATTGGTTTATGATCTACGTATGGTTCTGTTTTCTTCACCAACTTATTATCAAATCTTCTTGAATTATCAGATTGTTCCCTTGCTGGTTCATCTTTTCCCTGAACATGACTTTTCCGTATCGTTCGCACATATTTCTTTTCTGTCTTTCCACCATTCCTTTGCAAATTATCTAGTTTTATCTTTGATCCTGTTCAATTATCCGAAAACGATCGGACCACCCTCGACTCGGATTTCAGTTTTCCGGCCCATCTCTTTTGAATCCTCCACCATTTCTCACTTGCGATTTTCTTTGGTCATCTTCATCTCAAATTGTGCGATTTCTCTTCAAAATGAGTTCTAAAGCCATTGTTATGCTTCCTCCAATCTATCTTCTCACGAACATACTTTCTTTGTCGGCCATCAATATGCGACTTATCTATTCTACTGATAGTGCCCAGAAATTCATCAATGTTATCACACTGAAGTGCCACGATATTTTCCTTGTACACTCTACGGCTGTTTCCTTCGAAATTCCTCGACATTTTCTTCGTCATCTACAGGGAGCGTGCATAAACCACGTAGCTCCATTTTGGCCTCCTATGAACCACCCCACTCTCCACGCAGTGTGTGGCGAATACAGTGAAATACTCTTCTGTGTTCTCTTTAGTGAAGGAATTGTATAAACAAGTGAACCAGATCTTAGTGCAACGCGTGTGTGAGACGCAGGGTCAGACAGTGATGTCAAAAGAAAGTGATGGAGTAATGGCAGAAGCCATTACACAGACATCAATACAACCTGCGGTATCTATGGCTGACACAGCGGAAGCAGTAAACCGGCACTAACACTATGCTCTTCCGAGGACGATACTAATAACCAAGTAACAGTAGTAGAACACAAAGTGTAGGCGGATTTAAATGTAAGAACAAAGACAAAGAAAAAACTCACGTTCCGGTAGTCAAAGTGAAAATACTCCAGGCACAAAAGGCTAACCATCTAAATTATAACCAAATAGATTCTAATCAAACTGAAGAAGATCCTTCCGACAACTATACAGGCGAAACGAGCAATCAGCGAGATAGAAGACCCTCTTGGAGTGAAGAAATGGAGGTGGCACAGGCAGAAACCGCCAGTAGACCAATTCAGGAAACTAAAACTCTTAAATCAGTTCCGAACGCAACAGGAAGTATGGACCACAACGCGGCCAACAACAGGAGAGAGGAAAACATTGCACCACTCTATCAGTACCAGGAAAACGATGTGGGACCATTCTACGTCTACGCTGTATATACTGAACAACACGAGAGAACCACAGGGCACAAATTGGGCAGATTACATCCAATGGCCATAGGAAAAATAATTAGAGATGTATCACCTGAAATAAAGAATTCAATTTTAAACATCGCCCCAAAGGGAAAGAACCGAGTCATGATACAGTTTAGCAGTGCTAAATGTGCCAACAGAGTAGCGTCAATTCAGCAGCATGAGAGAAACATCAAATTTTATGTTTCACGCATGTGCGTCGTCAAAGAGGGAATCATAAAAAATGTAGACACAAATCTTTCTGAGAATGAGATACGAGATGAGATCGAATCCCCGATCCAAGTCTTAGAGGTGCGAAGGATCATGTGCAAAGTCAAAAGAAACACGAACTTATACCAAGGCAGTTAGTACGACTCACATTTGCAGGACAACGGCTACCATAACATGTAACAATCCTCAGTACAAGATGCCCAGTGGAGACGTACGTGCAAAGAGTAATACAATGCTTCAACTGTTTAAGATATGGACATGTTGGAAACCAATGCCGAAGCTATACCTGCTGTGCCAAATGTACAGGCTATCATAAGACAATAGAATGCGGGTTGAATGGACCTCTAAAGTGCCTTCACTGTAATGCTAACCATCTAGCAACCGACTCGGAATACACAGAATACTTGAAACAAAAAGAATTAAATATAATATGGCATACTTCAATATGTCCTTGGAAGAAGCTTTGGCACGAGAAGACCCTACATCCTACTCTCGAATAGCCACCTCTACACGACTTGTGAACTATAGAGTACCAACGCTGAATGATAAAAACGCCTTCCCACCTCTGCTAGCACATGATGCCAAGGCAATTTACGAACAAGTTGTAGGACAGGGAGTCGCCAACACGTATGCATGTCGCTTGGAAAACATGCCACGATAAACCTTCACTACACGCCCACCAGCCCAGGTAACCCCATTTGAGTGCATCATGGGGCAACAACGGGCAACGCCTGCAGAACAACACCCACTAATGAAGATGCCTGACAGAATCCCAGCTCCAACCAACCATGCACAACGTCCATTAACGAGAGCATCGCTACCCCAAGCCGCTGATGATCGACGAACAACCGACCACCATCAGACGCCAGCGCAGCCCGCTATGCAGCCCTCCTCACTGTCCGGGATACAGTTCCAGAGAACATCAGCAGATCTCACCACACCCAATAACTCTGATTATCCACAGACAGTATCAGAAGAATCGGAGCTAGAAAAATCACAGAGAACAACCCCTCAATGTGAAGAACATCAGGCCGCCACGCAGTGATGGTCACCAGGAACATCGCCACACAACTGTATCGTATCACCGAATCAACAAGAGCAGCAGCATCCAGCCCAGCCGCACAGGTTAGCACAACAGCAGAATCCAAACCAACTACACCAGTCGCCCCAACAGCAACAAGTGACGAGGAGCAGGCAGTATGGTTCTCGACCTCCGCTGTATGGTATGTACTATGATGCCTACTAGCTTCCACATACTGGCCCTCTACCACCTAACCCTTACAATCCAACAACGACGTCACCGCTCGATGCCATAGTAGATAGAATTTGTGAACTAATTTGTCCCATTATTAATATGACTCCAACGGGTATTACCCCACAAAATATTAGAGATATAATTAACTCTATTCTTACTTCATACACAAATGGCTTCACAACAAATCAATAATTTGCTTTACTGGAACGCAACGTCATTGCGGTCTAATAAAGAAAGTTTTGAGCAGGCCTTAAAAATACATGACGTATCTAGTAGAAACCTGGCTAAGGCCAGAAAAAAAGTTAACATTTAAAGGCTACAACACAGTAAGATGTGACAGGGTATATGGATATGGGGGGGGGGCAGCGCTACTCATTAAAAAAATGCATAGATTATAGGACTATACAGCTAGCCAACATAAATTCAGCCATCGAGGTCTGTGCAGCAAGTGTCAAAAGCGAAAACACCCAAATAACAATAGCAGCAGTATATAGAGCACCAAAAACAGCTATCTCTAAAAAAAAACTGATATCACTCTTACGACAACTTCCAAAACCATATATCATCATGGGTGACTTTAACGGTCACCATACAGCTTGGGGAAGTAGTAACACAGATCGAATGCGAAGAATCCTCATGGAGGCAATAGATGACGAAAACTTGGTAATACTAAATGACTGTTCGGAAACCAGGATTACTAAGCCATCAGAAAGTAAGTCCGCAGTGGACATTACCATTACTTCACCTTCGCTTGCATATCTATACAATTGGGAAGCCCTCCAGGAACCATTAGGTTCGGATCATCTTCCCACCTTGATTAGATCGAGATATCGCAGACCGGAGAAAAGGACACCCTCTCCAACATACAAATGGAACTTGGCAAAGGCTGATTGGACAAAATATCGAGAAACAATAAGTGCATATGTAGAAGAAGTTAATATATCAGATAACGGAAGAAAGAGTTACAACTTTATCCTCAAAACCATTAGAGAGGGCCTCAAGACAATCCATCCCAGTAAACAAACCCAGAAAGCCATACTCACGTTCAACTTCCCCGTGGTGGGACAATGAATGCAATCGCTTGGTGCATGAAAGGAAAGAGTCTCTAAAAAACTACAATAGGTGCAGAACAGAAGAAAAATATATTACATTTATGAAAATACAGGCACGTACAAAGAAGACATTTAAAGAGAAGAAGAGGCAAGGGTGGAGAAAGTTCTGCAAAACTTTGAATAAAAACACACCTTTGACACAAATATGGAAACGAGTGAAGAGCTTTCGTCATGCTGTCGAAGACTACCAACGTACTCCAGGGATTAAGTTAGAAATCGCAGAAAAAAAAAAATACCTGCCAGGCTGACTCCCGCTACAGCACACAACCACATATGGCTGCAACCAAGCACGAATCAGGAGCACTTGCTCCTCAAACCATTCGACATGATAGTGTTGGAAAGGATCCTATCAAACTGCAGCAATACAGCTCCCGGATCTGATAATATCTCATACTCAATGTTAAAACACCTTCCTACCTCCGGAAAGGCCATTCTTCTAAGCGCACTAAATACAATATGGCAAGAAGGGAGGTACACACCTGTATTAAAAACTGCCAGAATAGTACCCCTTCTAAAACCAGGCAAGGACCCACAAGATGCAGCCTCCTATTGACCAATAACTCTCTTACCGTTCCCTCTCAAGATCCTAGAAAAAATTATCAAACACAGGATCGAAAATCACAATCTGCTACCAGAACACCAGTTGGGATTCCGGAAAGGTAAAGTAACCAATGATTTATTGGCCCAACTGGTAACGGACATACAAAATTGCCAGAGTAGGAATGGATATCTCTACGCCGTATATATCTATCTGTCTAGTGCGTATGATAATGTCAGCATCCCAGTATTGGCAAATAAGCTAAAACGGATGAAAATCCCTCATAGGTTCATAGGAAATCTGTGCGCTCTGCTTGTAACAGGTTGGAGTGTTTCACAGGGGGAGTTTTATTAAAAATTAATTATCAAAATTAAAAATCTTTGATTGGCAAGAATCTTCCAACATCGGTCAGGTCTTAAAAGAACTGACATTGATTTTTTTATTTAATTGCTATGGCTTCTACATCGCTAGGCCACTTTACATTTACCGTTAACATCACTCAAACAAGCAAACAACAAGCCTAGACGTTACAATACGCCGTTATTTCAAGCAAACAATATTTGAATTTATTTTTAATGTAAGTCATGAATCACCTAATGCAAATTTAAATATCAAAATTAACAAATGATATTGAAAATGAACAACGTTAACAATTGTAACATTAGATATTTACAACATTGAATCTCGGGCGCCTTTAATAGTTTAATAGTCACAATAAAATTAGTACTATCACGTTTCACAAATCTTTGCCAGCTAACTCAGGGTTTTATAAATGAGCAAGTCTCGTTATCTCAGGACGCTTACGGAATTCAACAGTCTCGTGAACTCGTCATGCCTGGCGGAGTACTTTACCAATTTTCTGATAGCGACTCTACAAGTTGTGTCACAGCCTATCTGCGTGACATGGCGGTCTATCATCACTCCAGGATCGCCAGTCTGCGATCTTATAAGACGACTACCGGTACGACATCAGCTCGATCGAACCGTCCTCGTCCTCTCCAAAAATATAACCGTCACTCTCCACTGCCGTAGAAAGAGTCGACCGTTCCTTTCCACTGTCGGAGAAAGAGTCCACCGTTCCTCTCCACTGTCGGAGAAAGAGTCCCTTCTTCCTCTCCGTAGTCACATGTGGACAGAAAGAAACATATCAAAAAACCCGAATACCACTTCTCATTGGAGGAAATGGGCTTCTTGAAATCACGTGTTCCACCTCGCGCATTCAGATACGTGGATTCGCGCTCACGCGTCTCTTGGCATGGCGGGAGAAAACTCGCCGACCTTCGCCATTGCCACCCCCAGCGTCAGGAGCAACGTCCGTTGGCCTGTAGGCGACACCGTGGCGGGCTTGGTAACGAAACTGTTTCCGCCCCAGGATACGGAGTCTCAGCTGTCCGCTCCTTGCCAGAAATCAACCCTCGCTTATTTTCCGTACACTCCCTGAATAACTTGGCATTTATTACACCACATATAGTCTTTGGCTGGACCCGAGATTAAATCAATTTACAGATCTGATTGTATAAAAAAATTTAATTAAGAAAAATGTAAAATATAAAATATTAACTATTAAAATTGTAGTGGACGTAATAACGTCTTGCTACATGTTCCAAAACAGAATTCTGATCATCAAGAGTAAAACAGGCATGGCTGGTCCAAGAGAGACTAGTACTGGGCTACCGCAAGCTTCTACACTATCTCCCTTACTGTTTAATATATACACATCAGATTTAGCCAAGATATTAGCAGAGAACACATTCATACTACAATATGCTGGTGACCTATGCATATATGCGATTGGCAACACCATACTAGAGGTCAAGGAAACCCTCGCCACCACTCTGAGGAATCTTGAAAAATGGTTAGTGGAAAATGGAATGACGATTGCCCCATAAATATCAGAAGCTTGTATATATACGCGTCACAGACTACCAAATATAACCTCATTCGACATAGGTCCCTACAGAATATCATACAAAAAGAACGTAAAATACCTAGGATTAATTATAGATTCAAAACTGACCAGGTCACACCACATAAAATATATCTTAACGAAATGTGAAAAAGCTATTAATGTAATGAGAGCTACTATTCGATATTGGTGGGGGACGGATCCACAAACAAATATACTACTGTATCGACCGCTAGTGCAACCACACTTCGACTACGGTTGCATATGTTATGAAGGCGCATGAGACAGCTTGATCCAACAACTGAATAAAGTCCAATACTAGGCGATACGTCTGTGTACTGGGGCGATGCCTTCAACGCCTACAAATGCCCTCCTAGTAGAAGCAATGGAACCGCCACTGGAAATACGAAGGTAATATATTAGTTCCAAATTCTTGCTAAGACAATTACAAACACCTAACAGTACATTGTCGAATGCAATAACAAAATTGGAAAGAAACCGTCAAAAACTCCACTTCTGGAAACGGAAACGGACACCTCCGCTAGCTACGGCATACTCCGAATTAAAATGATATCAAAACAAGATATATACTCTGTCAAAACTCCCGTGCTTCGAAGCTAGTTATGACACAACAATCATGAAACCTACAACTATACTGAATATACCATTTAGGGAAAACTCAGCGCTGAATAGAGCTCTATTAGCCGACCATAATGACACAGAAAATTATGAATATCACATATACACGGATGGCTCCAAGACTGAAGAGGGCGTAGGGTGTGCATATATAGACACACAAACTGCATATGTAGGCATGTACAAACTCCCGAAAGAAGCAACCGTATACACCGCAGAAATGACAGCTATCCTAAAGGAATTACAATACGTGCAAGATATACCGCAAAATAATATTATTATCTGGTCAGACTCAAGAAGCGCTATCGAAACACTCCGCAATCTGCATACTGGTAATGGGAGAAATATATTGGGGTATTAAATTATGGAACAAATGCAACACCCACAGGGCACCCAAAAACCCGTACATTTGAACTCGATCAAAGCTCACACAGGCATGCCAGGAAATGAATTGGCAGATACATCAGCCAAAACGGCAATAAAATCAGGAATACACCACCACTTAATCCCAGCGACATACATAATATCTACGATTAGGATCACCATAAGAGATAAATGGAACAACATATGGAGGAAATCTATAGAAAATAAAGGCAAACAGGCTGTTTACACCCGACGATACCAACAAAACAGTGGTACCAAAGATCGAACACAACAAGAAAAACTATGAGCATTATAGCTAGATTAAAATTGAACCACCGCTGTTTTCCTAAGCATTTGTACAGATTGCATCTAATACCATTCCCTCTATGCGGCTGTGACGACACAAGCGAGGGAGATGTAAACCACGCGATACTCTCTTGCAAAAGACACTGGCAGCAGTCCACCAAACTGCTGGAAGACCTACAACAACTAGGCATAAACCTCCAAACAAACATCTTGAACCTTTTAGCTCTGGAAGACCAAAGAGTATACAAGGCCATTGTAACGTTTATAGAAAACAACTAAACCAGCCCGAGTTATAAGTGTGATGAACGTTGTATTGTTACCCATATAGCAAATTACTTATATTGCAAAATATTTGTATTACCTTAAAATGTTTGTATTACTTTGAAATGTCCTTATAGCAAAATATTTGTACTGCTTTGAAATGTTTGTAATCCTTTGAAATGTCCGTATAGCAACATATTTGTATTACTCTGAAATGTTTGTATTACTTTGAAATGTTTGTATTGTTTTGAAATGTCTCTACAGCAAAATACTTGTCTTACTTTGAAATGTATGTATTACTCTGAAATGTTTGCAATACAATGTACAAGCTGTCTATATGGTCCTGGAACCAAGTGCCAATAATAATTTAAAAAAATAATCCCCTCCCCTCCCCTCCCCCCACGTAGCTTAGCGTAGCCTTGCAGTCAACCCCCCCCCCCTGGACCAAACCACGTAGTTTGTGCACGCTCCCAACATTCCAATAAAGATAGGCTGTTTAGTTCATTTTTCTTTCACAAAACTGTAGCAAACTCCCATATTCTCGACGGTATCTTCTGCTTTCCCAAAAATTGCTTCTTATTCATGTCTGAAGTTGCTTATACCAAAACTTATTCAAGAAAAGTTCTCCAAATTCTGCAAAACTCACACTTGTATTATTAATGTCGCTACCCCAAGTGCTGGCATCTCCTAGCAAGTGATTCTTTACATCAGGGGTGGCCAACCCACGTCCCACAGGCCGCATGCAGCCCGCCTTGAATATTTTTCCGGCCCACGAGGTTCATCACACTTTTACTAAATATATTTATTTTGCCAAAGTAGTGAAAACCAATGTATTAAAAAATGTATTATTTGTTAATCCATATATTCAAAAATTAACTGTCGAAATTATGAGAAAAATTAACTTTGATTTTAAAATAGTAATCTTGCGAATATATAATTTCATATGCGGCCCGCACACTAATGATACATTTCCAAGTGGCCCGCAATATCATTTGGGTTGACCACCCCTGCTTTCCATGCAATCCGACCAATAACTAGGTAACTCATTCTTAAATGTTTTCATAAATATCACAAGATGCATACTTCCGTTTGGTTCGAATGTGATTTCAGGCAATACTAAATGATCTTCCATTTGTCGATGCCCTGTAAACATCGTTGTTGTATGGCTAGTATTAATTAATTCTTCTGTATTTAGTTCGCGATCTTCGTTATCCCTTTCCGATCTATTTTTACATAAATTCTCTACAACATTTACTCTATGCACCATACACATCGTTTTCGAAAATTGCGTTTACCTAGTCACAACAATTACAAACAATAATTATTTTGCCAATATTTAGTTAATAAGGTATGCAACTTCGTTTAAATTGATTTTGAATCATTAATCAAGTCCTGTCATGGTCACCAAGTGTAATGTATAACTAATTCCACTGTTACTATTATCTTATCGGTCTATAGTAGCTTTTAATTAACAATATGTTACCTGAATTCTTTTTCTCTCACTACTCATTTTGACCGTTACTTATGTTTCAAACTCATCGACACTATTCAAACATTTATTATCAGTGAATCTGTGATACTACAAATTGACTACATTAATTTTAGGTAAAATAACATCTTTCTCTTTCCTCATGATTCAATATTTCTTTCCACAATTTAAATTCACTTTAACTTTTCTTGTTACATTTATACCGACAATTCATTACAAATATCTTTAATCCTTTCATCATGGCTCCTCTATGCCTTCTCTGTATTTATCCTCATCTCTCGTATTCACTTGTATGAAATCTTTTTCACATCTATGAATCGTTCTTCTATGCCACCTATAAAACTCAGAAAACTAATATTACCAAAAAATATTTACTAAAACTATACCAGTGCTTAAGATTATATTAACAAATGTCTTATAAATCTTAATTGGATGATTTTTGTGGTTATAAGCCCCACCTCTGTGCTTTTCCTCTACAACTAACCGAAAAAACAACAGAAAAATGTCCTTTTAACTCGTATATATCCTCGTAAGACTGGAATAAAATCCTCTCGGGTAACTAGCCGAGTGAATCCATCGATAAAACACGAATTTTCTGTGGTTATACGCTCTGCCGCCATTATCTAGGCTCAGAGTTCATTAACATCGAAACAATCAAGAGCATGTCGCAAAACAACCCTGAAGTCATTGAAGCATTACTAAACAAATACTTCGAGGAACGGACATTCCCCAAAATATTGAAGACAGGCGCCCTAATACTGTTATTGACGTCAAATGAGAAACCTAACCGTATCGTAACGGCCGATATGTATCCTTCCCGTCCTAGGGAAGTTAGCGGTAAAATAATCCTCATTAATAGGATACGAAGAATATTCAACGAAGCGGGACTATCATCCCTGAACCAGTGTGAATTCAAGAAGAACTTGGGGATAGATGTGGTAGTCAGACGGCTCATAGAGCTGTCCCAGGAAAACCCGCATAAGAAACATGCGGTTGCAATATTTATTGATACAGCCAGCGCTTTTGACGGCTTATGGTGGCCGAGCTTCCTGCGCCACTTGAGGCTCGCAAATTGCAGCGATCACCTGTACCGGAAGAGGTGAAGTTATTTTACAGACAGGAACATCTCTATTGAAGATGACAACAGACGTCACGAAGGATGCCCGCAAGGCTCAAATGGAGGCACGAGTGCTGGATGAGATAATGGAGGGCAACGCAATATATGACATTGGCAGCAGATTTCTCGATCTTCGCCATAGGGTCGAGTCTTGTAGGGTTCCCCTTAATAGGTCAGGTGTGCACTACACACGTGAATCGGCTACACGGGTGGCAGGGGCCGTGTGGAATGCACTGGGTGGTTTTATAGGCTGAGCGAGGAAGCCCCGAAACTCGAAATTCAGTTACGGGCAACCCAATCAGATGCAACACCGGAATGTAGGAGCAACGTAAAAGAATCTCGACAGTTAAAAGTTCTCGTAATTAACTGTAGAAGCGTTTGCAACAAACAACCGGAACTTCAAAGCGTTATTTGTAGTACAGAAGCGGATATCGTTATCGGTACAGAAAGTTGGTTGAAACCGGAAATAAGTTCCACCGAAACTTTTAAAGATAGCATGAACGTTTTTCGTAAAGACAGATTACATTCTCATGGAGGTGGGGTATTTATAGCTGTGAGTAAATTTCTCCCATGTTATGAAATAGACGTCGATACGATCTGTGAAATCATATGGACTAAACTCAACGTTGCTGGGTCAAAACTCATCATAGGCGCCTCCTACCGTCCACCCGATTCCGACATAGTTATCGTCGAGGAGTTGAGAAATAATGTAAACAGTATATCTAGCCGTTTTAAGGATCATGATATGATTCTAGGAGGCGACTTCAATCTGCCTTATATTGAGTGGCGTAATTACGTTCACATCACAGGTAGCAGGGATAAGGTAGCTTCTGAAGTAATTCTCGAGTTGTTGTCAGATAATCATCTCGAGCAGCTAGTTAATGAACCTAAGCGGTGTCATAACGGTGGCGAAAACATTTTAGACTTGCTGGTTACCAACAGGCCAGAATTATTCACCGACATTTCAACGACCACAGGAATAAGCGATCACAAAGCGGTAATTGCGACTATCAAATTAATGACCAAGCGAAAAAGGAAAAATTGGCGAATTGTATACAGATTCAATAAGACCTCAAAGGAGTGTTTTAGAACCTACCTGAGGAATAATTACCGTAACTTCAAGTCAACAAAGGACACCGTTGAAGAGATGTGGTATCGTTTGATACATATAGTCAGGGAAGGAATGGAAATTTCATATACCAAAGCGGACAATAAAGGGGGAGAATGATCCACCGTGGTACACATGCGAAGTCAAAAGATTACTCAAAAAACAACGGAAAATACACGCACGCTCAAGTAGGAAGGGGTTGTCGCAGCGATTTATAAACCTTAGCTGATTTAAGAGGACGTATTAAGAATGTAATGCGCGAGGCCTTTAACGATTTTCACTCCAACTCTCTCTCTAAGAGTCTCACAGAAAACCCAAAGAAATTTTAGTCGTATGTACGAAAAGTTAATTGTACCAACAGCAATATTCCAGCACTAATTCGTGAAGGTTCCGAGGTTAATGAAAGCCACGATAAGCTAACGTACTAAATACTGTATTCAAAAACTTCATTTACAAATGAACATCAGGATAGTATTCTCCGTTTTCCCACGCCGTGGCGAGTCGGTGATGGAATCATTACGAATAGATACTGCAGGTATCAGTTAAGCAATTAGAGCTCCTGAAGTGGGGGAAAGCACCGGGCCCGGATGGAATTCCAGTAAGAGTATTTTCAGAGTAATGCTGCAGAAATCGGGCCATTTCTGTCTGATATATTCAGTAAATCATTAGAAGAGCGAAAAGTACCTTCAGACTGGAAAATCGCGCAAGTAACTCCGATTTTCAAAAAAGGTGATCGAAGTGATCCTGGGAACTATCGTCCCATATCTATAACATCTGTTTGTAGTAGAGTTATGGAGCATATTATATGCTCGAACATTATGAATTTTCTAGATTATAATAATTTGCTTACAACAAATCAACATGGATATTCGGAAGAAAAGATCATGTGAAACACAGCTGGCCCTATTTACACACGACGTAATGAAAGTTATCGATACAGGTTCACAAGTAGATGCAATTTTTTTAGATTTCCAGAAAGCCTTTGACTCTGTGCCACACAACCGCCTTTTAGCGAAGCTTCGAGCTTACGGTATATCGGATCAGCTTTGTGAATGGATAAAGGATTTTCTAACTGGTCGGTCGCAGTATGTTGTCGTTGAAGGAAAAAGTTCTTCTAATCTAGATGTTACATCGGGTGTACCTCAAGGAAGTGTAATAGGACCACTTCTTTTCTTAATTTTTATAAACGATCTCGGAGACAAAGTGAAAAGCCTTTTTAGATTGTTTTCTGATGATGCGGTTATTTATAGGGAAGTAAGAACTTTGGCCGATTGCTTAGAAATTCAGCGCGATCTGGATGTTATTTTGGCTTGGTGCGCTGAGTGGCAACTTACTCTAAACTGTAAAAAGTGCAAGACAATGAGCATAACTAACAAAAAGAATCCGATTGTTCAGAAATACGAGTTAAACAATACAGTTATTGATATGGTCGATTCTATGAAATATTTGGGAGTAACAGTACAAAGGAACATGAAATGGGACATACACATTAATTCTTTAGTAGGTAGAGCAAATTCTAGGCTGCGATTCATAGGTAGAATCTTGAAAAATTGTAATGAACAAACAAAGGAGATAGCGTAAAAATCTCTTGTGCGTCCACATTTGGATTATTGTTGTGCCATTTGGGACCCGTTTCGTAAGGGATTGATCGAAAGTATAGAGAAAGTACAGAGAAGAGCCGCTCGATTCGTGACCGCTTGCTACAGTCCTTATGAAAGCGTCACAGAACTGATTAGTAGATTAGGTTGGGAGTCTCTGGTAGATAGACGACACACGTTTCGTTTAAACCTATTGGAAAACATGCGTACTCCAACTTTCACTCATGAGTGTAGTGAAATACTTCTTCCACCAACCTATTTGAGTCGGAAGGACAGGAAAGATAAAATTAGAGAAATAAGGTGCCGGACTGATTCTTATATGAATTCTTTTTTCCCTCTTACCTTTAGGGATTGGAATGCACAGCAAAGAGATTAGCTTTGGTGCTGAGCACCCTCTGCCACCCACAATTTTGTGAATTGCAGAGTATATATGTAGATGTAGAAACGCCGTAATCTCCGGTTCAGCCCCTCAACACGGCTCTGAACCAGAGGTCCACAGTCACTCCTATCGACAATGCTGCAGATGGTTAGCTCAGCAGAAATCTTGCAGCCAATGGCCACGGAGTTCACCCTTTCTACAAGTCACCCAAAGGACGAGAGGATAACCTCCAACCCTAGGCGGCAAGCATCAGTAGTGCCGACATGAGCCACAATCCGCACCACCCCTTTCGTTCAATGGCATCCGGGATAATGTCAAAGGCCAACAAGATATTACTGAAAAGTAACTGTGTCATTTTGGCATTATAGAAATCTCTCTGTAGCTGTTACTGGGTTGCAAGACACAGTTTACAAATTTTCTATGGTACTGAATGTCTGAATTACTGCACTGGTATCTACAATGCTGAACTGGCTGAGTGATGTGTATCTGGTATCCTTGGAGGCTCTATAGGATGTTTTCCATACAAAAATGATATACCTGTTTTGTCCATTAAAGTGCTTCACAGCTAGTGAAATGATAAGCAGTTCCATGCCAAACAAATATCTTGAATCTCATTGTTGCCTGAACATTAGTGTTATAATCATCCAACATAACGCATCCCTTGTCACTAACTCTTGACAAATGTATTGTTTACACCCTAGTCCCATTCAAAACAGAAGCTGCCAAAATGTGTGATCAGCTTTATCTAATTAACTAATAAATAGCTCCTATCTGATACCAGAAAATGCCATGAAAGGACTCACATCTGAGCTTAGGTCAACAAATTACGAGGACGGTTAAAAAATAAGGTCTCCAAAGACGCCACGTCAAAATCAACAATTATAGACAAATCCGATGTCAATGCCGTGTTCCTTGCTTCTCTCACCGCCGAATGGTACAGGTTTGAGCTCAATCAGACGATCAGTCACTGCTTGACAGCCGTCCACAATGGAGAAGCTGTTTAGCTCACCCGCTAGGTGCGAACTGCGCTCAGTGATCTGATTTTTAAACACGAAAAAATGTTACACCAATAGAAATCCATCATCAGTTAGTGGAGTGTACGGGGAAAAGTGTATGGACATTAAAAACATGCGGAAGTGGTGCGCGCGAGTTTTCTGCCAGTCGCAGCAACGTCTACGATGAGGAGCGGCTTGGAAGACCGAGCGTGTCCGACGAAACGGTGACCAAAATTGATATGATGGTGCACAGAAACCGAAGTATAACTCTTGATGAGATAACCAAGAGACTTAATGGAGAATGTGGAAGAAACAATTGTTCTGAAACTCTAGGATACAGTAAAGTGTCGCAAGGTGGGTTCCCAGACAGCTCACCGATGAACACAAAGAGAAAGCAAGTGTAATGTGCCAAAGAATTTGTTCACCACTTTGAAGAGGAAAGGGAAGATTTCCTGGATTTGATGGTGACTGGGATGAAACCTGGGTACATCATTACATTCCTGAAACTAAGGGAGCAGTCCAAACAATGGCGTCACCCATCTGCGCCGAAGCCCAAAAAGTTCAAGACAGAGAAGTCAGCCGGTAAGGTTTAGCGACTGGTTTTTTTGGGACTATAAAGGGGTATTTTGGTGGATTCATGCCAAAAGGAACAACAATTAACTCAGACCACTACAGTGAAACTCTGAGAAACTACGGCAGGCTATCCAGAACAAAAGAGCTCTCACAAAGAGTGTGTCTTTGCACCATGACAATGCGCATCCACATGTCTCATATCAAACGACTACCCTCATCAAACAATTTGGTTGGAATCTTGTTGAACACCCCCCTGTAGCCAGACATGCCCCCAAGCGATTATTACATGTTTCCGCACTTAAAATACACCTGGGAGGCCAGAAGTTTTTGAGCAGACGAGGAAGTGCGGTCACAATCATTCGATTTCTTCGTGACACGACGAGAGACTCGTTCGTGATGCGAAGATCATCGAACGGGAAGGCGATTATGTAGAAAAATAGCTAGAACTTCAAGCTTTCCAATTATGTATCACAAAGTGGTGAATAAATGTGATTTTATATATATATATATATGATTGGAGACCTTATTTTTTGAACCATCCTCGTAGCTTTGGTCCTGTCATTTAGAAGGATTTAAACATGTGTTAACTATTAATTACCACCAGAAAGAAGAGAGAGATGAAGCATGGTAAATTATGCCATCTCTGTGTATGAGAGATCTCAAGGTAACTACCTGATGTTTTGCAGTATTTCTTCTGTACAGTTACAATGTACAAGTAAAATATATTATAAAAACGGTCCCAAATTTTGTTAACTATACAAAATGATGCTATTTTCCCTTCACTACTGTAACATGGACTCCACCTGACACTATTTAGTCCATAGATGACATTTCACAAATGATACGTAAGCTGAGACAATTTAAAGTAGCAATGCAGTCTTCACAGGTGTCCAGCTATATGGTGTCATGAAAGCACAATGTTTAAACAGCTGCATCTGTTGTCTTCATCATAGCAACTGTCAAAACATTATGTTTTCTTGATACCATCTGAATGGACATCCATGTAGATTACTTTACTTCACACAATATCTTTATCTAAAATTATTTTTATTGCTAACCTGATTGATAGAAATTTCAGATAGTGATCATATTAAATCTTAAGTACATTGAAATATTTATTTGAGCTCAAATTAGCTAACAAACTACAGTAACAAATTAAATTCATTTTGTTTACTTTACAGAATGCAAAAAATTACCATGGCTCTGGTTGGACTAATGCTCCTATTGCAATCCTGAATGGTGGCGGCATCAGAACGTCAATAGATTCTACTTTCTGCTAATGGTAAATAATAATAATAATAATAATAATATAATCAGTAATTTCAACAATGTTAACTTAACAAGAAATAGACAATATGAATCAGGAGAGGATAAGGAAATGAATCCATTACCTATCAGTACTGAATGATATTTACCAACTACCAACACTCACAGCTTTGGGCATAGATTTATCATCATTATTTTAGATGATTTCAGCTCTGTAAGTCATCTGTCACATCTTTTTGATGTCTGATAGTCAATCACTGAGTTTTCTTTCATAACTTATTTCCAATCAACTCTCTTCGTCTCTACTTCTTTCTTCACTCCATTCATCTTGTCCTTGGTCTTCTAATTGGTCTCCTTCTCACTGTTCAAGAGTGCTAACTTTGGCAACTCTCGTCTCCTTCAACCTCATGGAATTTCCCGGCCACTGCATTCTGTTTTTTGTTAACATTTCTTTCAATGCTTCAACCTTTAATCTCTCTCTGATGTTTTCATTCTTGATTTTATCCTTTCTTGTGACATCCCCCTTAGAAATCCCATATCTATCACCTGGAATCTGCTTTCCAAGTCCAGGTTTCAGAGCTTAGGTTAGTATTGGCTGGTAGTATACCCCATTAAGAAAGATTTTGACTTCCTTCCCTATGTTTTATCTCCAAGTTATATCTTTTATCTGGTAGTACAATTTTCCACTCTTCTTTACTCCCTGTCCTATTCCTTCCTATATCTTTCTTGCTTCCAAAATACACAAACCATTCCTATTTCGTACCATTCAGTAACACGTTCTTTAATGGACCAGTGTTTCTGGCTATCTTCATTGTCTTGGTTTTTTCTAAACTCTGTAAGAACAACTGTAAGCTTACAGATCGTGCTTAAGCTATGACCGTTACTGCAGCCTAATGGTTCACTGTCTTTTGGTCATTAATCTCATGTAATACCCCAGGAGATCTTTTCAATTGTAGACTCTTACTGAATTTTAAAACTGTATATAGTTAAAAACGCTGTACATCATACAGTACCAAGTTTTTAAAGCATTGGATTCTTCTCCAAAATTACTGATAGCAGATTTAAATTATGAGGCAAGCAGCAGCAAGCCTCACTACCAGATGTTCAAGCTAAAATAACAAAATGGCTGACCACTCTATGTCCCATCTAACTTTTTCGCCTAAATGCAAGGTGCAAGCAAGCAAACATCTACCCTTGAGCAATGCTTCTGAAACACTGACTTCAACATGGCCACACAGCCTCCTTAAATATACAATCGGTTATCTGATGAAATTTTCCTGATTCTTGAGCAATCCTATTCCTCATTTTTTCTCTGATCTTATAGATAGTAGTTCTCAGTCTGAATGTCAAATCAGTACTTATAAATTTTTCTCTAGCTGCAAGTTCTTTTTATATATATATATATAATAATTAAAAAAAATCCTAAAGTTTCACAGCATAAAATTTCCTTTCATTTGAAAAATCTTTGAGCTAAACTGTCAATTCTTTCTTTACAATCATCAACACATCTTCCCCTAACTTTTGATATATAACATAGCTTGGTTACAATTGTATTTCTTAGAGAAAACTGCTATTGCCTCTTATTTCAAAATGTTAGATATTTTTGATTTCCAAAAGTACTGAGGCTACTGAGCTGAAATGCATTTCAAACTTCACACAATCCAATCCTATATTATAGAGATGTATTTATTTTCTAGGTACTCTCTTTAATATAGTTTCCTTTCATACCACCATTTTCTCATTTAAATTCAAACCTTCTTTCTGTCTTTTCAGTCAAAATATTACCTAAATCTATACACCCGTTCAGTGTGCATAGAGAAAAGCCTACTTCTTTTAAATCTGCTCTCAGATCTGTAACTAACTGAATTCCACACTGCTTAAAAGTGTCAGTCATTCAAAAACCATCAAATCCTTTCAAAAAGGTTACTTCTGTTTCACCTACTGATTCTAAATTTTTATATGATGTAGTTCAAATTTTTCTGCATCTTTTGTAACTTAAAAAATTTGGAGCTGTAGAATGAAAAAATTATATTGGAGGTTTTTTCCTGCGTCATGTTATGGTCCACTATAAATCTCAAATATGTCTTTAGTACTATTTTTAAACCTAAAGTGTTGCACCTCGTTTGCTTCATGATCACCGACTGCATCTCTGAACATGGAGGGAGTGAAATCTGTTAGGTAATAAGCCATCCCACTTATGTAGTCAATGTTTACAATGTATTGTGATTGAACTTGATTATTTAATCCTACTATTTACCTGAAAACTACAAGAAAATGACTTTAAACATGTACATCCAACAGTAGTATTATGCGCTCGCAGCTCTTTTAACTAATTTTGATCATATATTAGCAAAATTAAGGTTATATGAC